>VDFB02058242.1:691972737-692024602 GCA_007258455.2 Sequoia sempervirens | reverse complement strand
TATGCTTTTAGATCTTCATAAGACCAAGCAAACACATGTTTATATTTTCTCAGCAACTCTATCAACATTCTTCTAATTGTAGGGCTTATCTTCTTTCCTATGTACACCTTTCTTCGTGCCATATCAATCCCCAAGTTAATCTCTTCAATATCTTCCCTTTTGATTGGCGTTTGCTTCATGAGGGACCGATCATTTCCATCATACAACCTCTCCAATGCCACCAAGCCCTTATGAAGCTTGTTTGTTTTGAGTTGTAAGATCTCCTTTCCAAACACTATTTGCTTCCCATCCACTTCTTCAACAAAGGCATTGAAGTCAATTTCCTGGGCTTCATATTGATCTATACAATGGAGGAATTTCAAAAGGTCAGTATCATCATTGAAGACCTGCCAATTATATATGTTATCAGGCACAACAAGCCTTGTCTTGAACTCAATCTATGATACCCTAGCCAATGTGATATCATCTCTTTTTAGCGCCACATTTTCTAAAAAAGTAGCCATTATGTTCTTTGATATGTCAATCCACTCAATTGAGAAGGCATGAAACAACTCAATTGTGTCCCATACAACATTCCTATATTGTTTCAGTCTTTTGTGCTTTGTTGCATATTTTGACTTTATTTGTGAAACAACCAACTCAGAATCCCCAAGAACAACCAGCAGCTTGATTTTATGTTTCACAACTATATTCAGACTAGTCAACAAGGCTTCATACTCCGCCACATTGTTTGTACATTCAAATGTCAATAGGAATGAATACTTAAATGTAATACCTTCAGGTGAAACAAACACAATCCCAACTCCATTACCTTCTTGGCTGCATGCTCCATCAAAATACATTTTCCACACTTCATTGCAGTTTTGTGCCACATGCTTTTCAATTGGGTCACTATTGGTTAATTTTGGCTGGGTTGATTCTATCTTAAAACTTCCAAGATCGACATCACAAAAACAATTGATGTAATCTTGTGGTATACAGTCAACAAGCTGGTTCATTCTTGGCTCCCTATACAACTTGACTTCCTGACCATTCACTGGAATAGTTGCATAAGACAAATCAAACTAGACATTTCCCCCAACTGCTACTGTCCACTGTCTTGATAAAAGCATCCCAAACTAAGGAGGGGTGTCAATTATTGTGATATCTATATTATAAGCCACCCATGGATAAGTAGCCAGTTTGACTTCAACATCTCTCATAATACCTACCATAGGAACATGTTTGTTATTCATTGCATAGCACTTCCCTTCATATGTATCAACCCACATGCCAAGTTGCTTCATAACTCCTACTGGCATAATATTTATGGCAGCGCCAGAGTCTATCATGTAATTCCTCAACAATTTTTTATTTATGAGTTATATAGTGAAAAAAGGATCAACTTGAGGGGGAGTTGTTAATATATCACTCAAGCAGACTTCTGGGATATTTACTTTATCTTTCCTATTGACTGCTTTAATAGCTACTCTATTTTCAAAATTCATATGTTTTTCATTTCCATTTGTTATTAATTGAACAATACTATATATGTATTCCTTAATTTTCATCATTTCAAGTAGTGGAACAAACATTTTTACCTGAGATAATGCTTGAGTGAAGTCAAAAGAAGAGCCCTCCACCTTAACAATTTTCTTCTATTCTGACATTTCTCCTTTTCTTTCTTCCTTTTCTCTTTTACTAGGTTGGTCAGGATTTTGCATCTCTTTGTGTAATTCCTCCACTTCCTCCTTTTGGATAGGCTTCTGTTCACTTTTATCAGGCTGCCTATTTTCTAGCTTCTTCACAGTTCCTTGTATCACCTTCTGATCCTTCATAAAGATTCCCCTAGGGAAACCTTCCTTCTCATTTACTGTTCTATTTCTCAACCAATATTTACTCTTTTCTTCCTCAACAACAACAACAATTAGTCTCTCTATCTACTCTTCAGTGAGTCTCCTCATACTACATTGAGTAGGCACCTCAATAGAATGTGGCTATGTATAATCTTCTTCAGAGTAAAAAAGGACCCACTGTTCATCCATATGGACATTGTATCTCTGATTTGAAACATCATACTCATAACCTTCATCCTTTGAAGATGAGTACCTCTCCACAACATGATGAAAGGTATTTGAAGTCAAATACACTGTGTGATCTTCTCCATTATTTCCAATCAACATTCCCTCTTCTTGCATTCTTTGGGCTACAACACAATAATCTAGGGAATGTGGCTTATCACAAGCTTCACAAAAATAATTGTTATTGACCATATAGGTTCCCTTCTGCCTCAATGGATCAGGAGTTTCTTTGTTTCTAGGCCTAACTGTTATAGTTTTTCCATCCTTCTAGTTTGTATTATAAGGCATGTCATGCAACCTCAGCCTTTCATTCCTGTATGTGCTCTCTTGTCTGTACTGATAATTGTTGGTCTGTTGAGGAGCCCTAGGGTTGTCTCTTTTACTGATTATATCAGCAGCCTTCCTGTTGTTTTCAATTGTCAGTGCTATCTTCTGTACTTCAACTAAATCTCTTGGGAACCTATTTCTCAGTTCATACCCTGTTTTAGGATCAAATGCATTCAAATAAACACTCAATGCTACAGAATCTGGCAACCTTGATCCAAGAGGTATTTTAGTCTACAATTTGTTGAATTTTTGGTTGAAATAATAAATTGAGTCATTCTGATTTTTCTGAATTCTCATCAATTCATGAAGAGCAACATCAGGTGCACTTTGATTCCCATATTTCTCTAAGAATCGGTCCTGAAATATTTGGAGAGAATCAATAGAGGCTATTGCTAGGCTGTTGAACCAATCTCTGGCTTCTTCAGTAAGCGACATCATGAATAATCTCATATGTAAATCTTCATAAGGCACATCCAAATCTTGAATGAAGGCATTGAAACTCCTTAAATGGTCCTTAGCAGAAATTGCACTACTCCTTGTAAACTTAGGCACCAGACCTCTCCAATTGCCATCCATAGGGTAAGGATATAAATGAAACCCTGCCAAATCAAACTGTCTAATCATTGTTGTGTACTGATGAGGGGGAGGGTTAGGTGGATATTGATATTGGTGCATAGGGTTATTGTATTGTGGGATATAGGGCTGACTAGGAGGTGGCTGCATATTTGTATGCTGTGAAGGAATATGAGGTGGATGATTTGGCTGTCTATAGTGATTCCTTGTCTGATGGTGAGGAAACACTGGTGGATTAGAAGGCCCTACACTATGATTACTTTGTTTATGAGGTGGCACATACTTTGGGGGGCAATCAACTGTCTGAGCAGTAATTTGGGCTTTCAGCAATTCAACTTTTAGTTCCTCTATCTCCTTCCTCTGTAATTCAAACCGTGCTTTTACTTCCTCAGGAATTAAAAGCTCATCCTCCATTTTTAGATCATATTCATGCTAATTTCTGATTTGTTCAGCCTCGAGTCCATCTCTAAACTCAACCTGTTTTTGAGGATCGAGAAAAGGGAAAGGATTTCTTTGATCTTCTAGGGTACAAGGCTCTGCACTCAAATTGTTTCTCCATATATCATAGTGATCATATGTTTCACAATGTGCTCTTGATGCTTTGTCTTTATTTTTTAGGCACATGTCCTCACTTATCCCTTTTCCCTTATCAACCTTGTCATCTTTGTGTGTCCACTTACTGCTACTAGCAGGAGCTCCAATATGACCTCCCCTGTATTGAGATCTTCTTCCATTCATGTTTGAACAAATGCAATGTTTCTGTCAGAGTCACCATTCACTTTTCTCAAAAGTGAGAAAGTATTTGATATTTCTTATTCCCAGTGGAGTCTATACAAGGTTTCTGACTCTATGATTAAGGCCCTGATTTTGAATTTACTCCCCAGCAGAGTCGCCAATTTATTAGCTCTCAAAAACGCAGGTGGAATGCCTCAAAAGGCTACCAATCTCTTGATACGTTTTAGGGTAACAGACAAGGTCAAATGAATTTAACCTTCTACTCTTCAGGTGCTGCTAAACCTAGGCGGGTGTACCTATTTGAATTGAGAAGACTTGAATTATGATTACCTTTCTTGCAATGATTTGTCCACAATGGTAGATGGAAGTGAAAAAATGAAATTAAACTTGGTATAAATAGCAATAGCAATCTTATAATCTAAATCCTAAAATGTTCAATTAATAGATGTAAAGAAACTAAATGAATCCAAATGATGAAATGTAGAGACTAGTGCCTTATTGGGTATGCAGAGTCAAATGAAATCAAGATGACCAACACTTCTCTAGAGAAAACTCAAATTATCTGGCATATATTCTGTTTGCAATTTGTATAAACATGCAAGACTATGATTACTAAGCTCTTCTTAATGATCCGGATGAATTTGTCTGATTACTATGATCAACTAAAAGGATTTAATCTTTGCTTGAAAGAACCAATCAATTAACCACATAGATACAACAAATGTGCACTGATAAACTGAATATAAACTTGTTATATCAATTTAAGCAACCAAAAAGCATCAATCTTAGAGACAACTTAGCAATAATTTCAATAATTTCAATAGACAATTGACACCAGAAAAATGTAGCGACATCAACTGATTTTCATAAATACCTCCATTCTGAAATCATGCAACCATAGTCTCTGATCTGAGAAATTTATTCTACTATATCCATCTCTAATTTTCCTAATGTATATCGAATATCTAATAGCTCATGATTATTTTACAATCGCAAAATGGATATTTATACACCAGCATCAGAAAAACTCATCACTTCAAGATCCCATGTCGGCCTACCACTGTATTCGGGCTAATCTCATGTCGGCCAGCAACTGTATTTAGGAATTCACATGTCGGCCAACAGTGTTTGAACTTTTGTTAATCACTTGCCAAGACATCCATATAGTCTCATCGAAGTCCCAAGTCATATTGACAGTCATCCTTTAGTTCTTTGTGTTTCGCTGCGACTTCTTGTTGTCAGGAAAACATCATACAATTTACAAAATGTGTTACTGATATGTTTTTCTTAATGTTTTTTCCATTCACTGAGACACAAGCAAGTTTCTCACTGTTATGTTCATTTTTCCCATTCGCTTCACTATGACCTTCTGATATCGGGGAGACGCTATATAGATTACTTCATGTTTTACCAAGATACACCCGAGTCTCATGTGGGTCACTGTGACTTATCAGAATCATGGAGACATCTCATAGAACACCCTTTGTTTTACCGAAATCCCTCATTATACATTTTTGATCGCCGAGACAATTCAATTCTCATACTGACAGAGTCTATCCATCTCATGTGTGTCATTGAGACAACTCATAGTTGGGGAGAGGTCCCATAGAATTCATTAAGTCATACCAAAACACTCTGTGATACATTCATGTCGCTAAGACTTATAGGTTTTCTCGCTGACGAGACAACAATAAATTAGTGTGACATTCAGCTTAGAGGACTATATAACCTCACTCTGATAGAATATTTTTGTGTTTCGGTCGGCAAGACTGGACGGGTTCATTGAGACTTCATTCCGATGCTTATGAGTCTTATCGAAATATATATCTTTATGTTGTCAGTTGGTAAGACAATTCAAACTCGCTAGGACCACATGCCGAAAAATTTAACTCTTACCGATATGTGCATCCTTCTGCCACCGGTTGGTGAACAATGTGAATTCGTTATGACTTCACATCAAATACTATTTGTTTTGCCGAAGTGATCCTTCAATGTGTTGTTCGGTGAGACTCTTCTCGATAACTGTTTGATAAAACCCTTTGTGCTATGTCACCAAGACCCAATGTAGTCACTGAGAGCTCACTTCGATGATCACTTAGCCAGGTCGATAAGTCCTTTGGTGCGTTGGTCGGTGAGACAAAACGTAATCGGCAAGACTATATACCGAAGAAAATCTTTTGCCGATATGTGTATGCATCTACCACCGGTCAGTGAGACAGAGATTTCGCTAAGACCTCAATCCGATGCCATAACTTCTGCAGATATGCTCCTTTTTTGTCGCCAAAATAATGAAAATGTCTTCTCGATAGCTACCAGTAGATGAAATCCAATCACTGTGACATTTCAAAAGTCCTACCGATATACCTACAATAGACATATATTAGCACAAAAACACAATGGGTCGGGGAGACCTTGATATTGTCATGCCGATAGGAACTACAATGTGAAATATTCAGTCTTAGATGGATTTTATGGGGCTATAAGGCCAAATATGGAGAAAATGTGCTTGTGGTGGGACTTATTTGGAAAATTATGAATGTGAACAATATGTAAAATCATTAGATTTTTACAGTTCCAACACCAGTGATGAGCGGTGAAGTGTATGAGGAACTATTCTCTTCAAAATGATAGTCATATGTACTTCATTGATATTAATGAAAGAGCACGGATTAGGTTGGTGATGCATGTTAATTTCCATATCATGTATCATATATCAAGATTAAAGGAGGATGCAACAACATTTGAGGTTACATCGCTATTTTCTAGGAGCAAGTTGCTAATGGTCAAAAAATGATGCTCATGATCACCATAGATGAAATTTTAATTTCTTTAAGATCGACGACTCATATTCAAAGTCGAGCTGCTAAGTTATCTACTCACTCGCACGAGGAGTTCTTGAATCATTAATTCTTGCATCCTCCAAAATGTCTATTTAATCCAGAGTGTTCACTGTTCATTTTCACTATCTTTCTAAGTTTGTAGTGGATGAGAGGTGTGGATGTTAATTCTTCATGTTGAATAGTGAATGTTGGTGTCCTAGGTGAGTTAGTTTTCAATTGGTCTCTCTATTGATTATGCTCTAGTTTGTTGGGATTTCCTTTTCTAGGATTGGTTGCAATTGTTTGGGTTTGTAGGTGTATTTTCTTGTTAGGAGGTCTAGTCAACTTAATGTATTCGAGTGCTAGGAGGATATGTTTGTAACTGAGCAATGAAACTAGCCTTCCCCTAAGATTTCAAAGGGAAAGAGGAGGGATCGAGGGCATAACAAGAAATCGATTGTGCAGAGTACATCCAATTTGAGAAACAGGACCATCCCAAAAGAGATGGTCAAGTTTAAAGGCAAGGAGCTGGCTCAGCCATCAAAAAAGGCGAGGAAAAAAGACAAGGGTCATAGGGCCTACTTGGGCAAACATAATTCTCCTATTTTTCTCTTTGATAGTCCTTCGGATGCTGAAGGTGACACTGACTTAGGATATGGCCAGTATCTTCTCTCTCTGGTACCATATGGGAACTCTGATGATGATGTGGTGATGGTTCCTCCAATTTCATCGAGAACAAGGAGTGGTCGAGCATACTTTGATGATGACGACTCTAAATATGGTCTTCTCCTTATTTTTGTTTTTGATGACAACATGATATTTGTTTAGGAGGTATTTGTTTCAATATTTTTGTGGTTTGTCTTTTACTCTTCCATGTTGATGTGGAGGTCCTGTGACTAATATGATACAAAATATTTTTTGTTCAATCATGAACGTGGCAACAACGACTAATATCTTGCACAAATGTTCTCCCTTGTTCTCAAATGATTGCATGAAACCGTTTGGGGAGTTCTTTGAGGATGTAGTTGAAATTAGGTTAATGAAATGAAATGAAAATGAAATTGTAACCCAATCAGATGCTTGTTGCTCCTCTATTTATAAAAGGGATTTCATGGTTGAGGTTGGAGAGAGTTCAGAAATTTTGATTCCAAAATAGGTCAAGGTGAATGCTATACTCTCAGAGAAAATAGAATGTAAATAGATAAACTAGCAAATATATCAGAAGCTAGTCTAGGGAAAAAAGTTATATTGTATGAAGATCTTAAATATAGTTTTACAAAGAAATATCAGTAATGAAGGAGAATATTAGTTCTAAAATTTTGCTCTCCTGTGTATTTTTCTTCCAAATTATGAATGAAGTTAATTATAATTTCATTTGTCTTCTATCATTTGTACAAAATGAATGGGTTTTTTTTGCTTTAGTTCAATGAGTTGATTAAATGCTAAAATGAGACCATTAGTTTGTGGGAAAAGGATATAGGATTTGATAAGGAAGCAATATTTAAAAAAATAGTGAGTTAGATGCTACAAAGTGGCATGCTGATAGTCCATTAATTTTTGATGTTCAATCATAATTGTATTATTGATTGATTGCAAGTTATAACTCCATTATTCCCTCAGATAGGGCACTGGGTGTTTTATTAGTTTATCTCATGGCTAACTGGGCTAGTAATGAACTTGGATAGGGATTTGAAATGGAAGTGAATTCTTAATATATTCAAATTACATTGCACCAGCCTTTAGGTATCAACGTATTCCCTAAAACAAATAACAATTTCATAAGAGGTCTACCAAGCCTTAGATGATGTTGGTTTCTTGAGGAATACATCTGTGTGAGGAAATGCTCTTGATCAAGTTGAGATATTCTAAGCATAAGTAGGACTACCATCTTGGGTTTCACAAATCCCAAAGAGAAGAAGTGAGGTTATAAATGACTCACAAAAGTGTTGGCCAATCCTCAACCTTGCTGATAATTGAGTTCTGACAGATTCATAGGTAGGACTAAGATTGAGTTTGGTTCTTAAGAAATAACCAACAAAAAGCTCTGTTTAGACATCTTGAAGCATAATGACCTATCTTTCCATAACTAAAAAATTTGAAAGGTATCTTACCTCCATATTCACTAGTACCCTTTTTAATTCTCCTCACAAAGTTTATTTCTACATCATCAAGATCTTTTTGATTTGATTCTTCAGTATTTTCAAATTTCCTTGTGATGCGGTCATGGCCAAAGGATTTTCAAAGAAAATAATCCAACCATGTAGTGAGAACAACAAAATGAAAATAACACCAAATAATCAAAGCAATACAAAATCAATCTTTATTAATTTAGAGAATTCATATACATTTTCGCTAGCAACATGCCAATTTTATAGATTCGGCGCATTGGCTTGATTACACAACATAAAACCCTATTCCAGACCTTTATTCACTCATAAAATCCTTATCATGGCTTCTAGGATCTACCTAGATTTGTCTATCCCCCAAAATGACTTATAACATTGACTTATATAACAATCGAGACTCTGGAACGATCCGCATCGGCCATGGGTAGAAAATCATGACAAATAAAATGTAACATGTAGTAAATAACCAAGTCAGCCACACCATTGGATATTTACAGTTATAAATGTAATTATGTAGTGTGGACCCAAGAGAAAGATCAAATGCAAGCCCAAGAACATTAGAAAATACAATGATAAGATCTGCAATCACATGAAATGATCCACAATCGCCGAGGAAGAACATGTAACGCGTAGAACACAAATCAGCTTACACTAAGGATTTACTTTCAGTGGATGCATAGAATAAGGTGTAAACACAAGGAGAGATCACTCACCCACCAAAGAACATAGAATGAAGCGTAAAAGAGATCCGCGAGCAATGAAAATGATCCATAAGCCCAAAAACATGAAACTACAATGCTAGAAAGGAAATAACAAGAACAAATTAAACATTTTTTTTTTGGGGGATGCAAGATTGCCACAACCCAAGGATGCTCATACATCAGACACCCCTGGTGAGAAAATATGTTCCATGAGAGGAACTCATGAACATCTGATAGGGCTCGAGATATAGATCCCATGCTTATTTCTGATCCAAATGTCTTCTTTCTCTATACCTTTGTTCTTCCTAACCTCTTTTCTTTCCTTTTCCATATCCTTCAACTTCATCTTCTCTTCACCTTCTTTTCCCTATCTCATATCTGCATGTGGTAGTAAGAGACATTTACCACCACTCACTTTCTTTTGCTCATTTGACCTATTTCTTTTGTAGGACTCCATCTTATCTACAACCAAAGTCTTATGTTGTGTAACCCTGCCCCTATATCCTTTTGGAACCATTTCACTTTCAGATTAACCACATGGTTCCTCTTCAAATCCATGCCATCCTCTAGTACAACCTTTGCATCTTGCTTCTTAGCACTGTAACTCTTCACAAGACTCAAATTCCTCACTTCCTCCTTTTTATTTTTCAAGGAAACCAAAGTAAACTTCTACCCATCCTTCTCTATAGTAATTAGATTCCTTCTACAATCATATATAGCTCCTCTATCAAACTACTAAGGTCTACCTAGTAGAACATGACAGGCACTCATAGACAAAACATCACACAAAACTTCATCTCTGAAGGGGCCAATATTAAAGTTCACCAAACACTACTCTTTCACCTGCACTACATGATCATCTTGTAACCAACTTATCCTATAAGGACAAGAATGCATAAACCTCTCTAAACCAAGTTTCTCCACCATCTCCTCAAATACCAAGTTATTAGTATTTCCACTATCTACAATAACCTTACAACACTTACCTCCTATTTGCACACAGTCTAAAAAAGATTCTTCCTTTGTGAAGTCCCAATGTCTTCCCTACTTTGCCTCATCAAGACTCTCCTAAGCATAAGAGATTCTCCTTGCTCTGGTTCTATCTCATCCAACGCTCGAGTTACCTGCTCTTCATGTGCCATGAAATTCATTTTACTAGTTCCCTTGATCCCTCAGAAAATTCAAAAGATCAATTCCCAATTTCTCCACACTTGAAACATTTACCCAAGAATTCCTTGCTGCCATTTCCTCTCCTTTCTGTCCTCAGATCAAGTTCTTTACTCCACTTAGATCTTGATTCTTCTTCACTTATCTACTTCTCCTTGTTGCTGCTCATTTGCTTCTCTTTTCCTCTAGGGTTATTCTGCTATCTTTTCTTCACTTTATCTTCTACCTTAAGAGCATATTGGAAGGCATCCTCAATTGTGGAAATCCTAAACATACTCATCTCATCCTGAATGTTAAATCTAAGCCATTTATATACCTTTCCACTTTCTCCCTAGTCATCTCTCGGTGCCCAGATTTGATTGTCATCTTGTAAAATTCCTCGGTATACTCTTTCACACTCATGTCCTACTTCAGGTTTTGCAACTTTTTGAATAATTCCAACTCATGGTCTCTCAGAATGAACTTAACCTTTAGCCTTGCAACCATCTACCTCCACCAAGTGATTCTTGTTTCACCATTTTCCACTCCATCGTTTTGCAAATCTTTCCACCATAAAGAAACATGTCCTTTCAACTTAGTTTGTGCCAGCCTAACCCTCAGTGGGTCTCTAATATCCTCAAGCTCAAAATAGTCTTCCAACTCTCCTATCCAGTCTATCAAGTCTTTCAGATTGAATGTACTAGAGAAGATAGAAATCTCCACCCTATGACTTCTACTTACTTGTGCCATGGCTCTCAATAGTCTCTCTTCTCCCTCATCTATCATTCCTTTAGCCTCTTCAGCCTCAAGTTCTTCTGCAACCTCTTCATATTCATCCTTCGGTTCAAGATTCCTCCTCAAACCACCCAAGATGTTTCATATCTCATTCCTCATCTCATTTCTAAAGTCCTCCATCATTTGCTCTATTCTTCTAGGGTTCATCCTTCTGGATGATATATCTTCCTTTGCTCAAGTGTAATTACCTCAGCTTGGTGATCTGACTACAAGGTTTCAATTTCCTCTCTCTCGGCAATCTATTGAACACACTTACAACTTGCCTCAAACTAACGATATGTTCACTCAAGGAATGCCAAAAGGATCGTAACCCACTCAAGGTTTAAAATCAACTCTGATACCATCTAATGCAATGATAGCCAAAGGATTTTCAAAGAAAAAAATCCAACTATGCAATGAGAACAACACAATGAAAATAACACCAAATAATCAAAGCAATGCAAAATTAGTATTTATTAATTTAGAGAATTTATATACATATTCACCAACAACATGCCAATTTTATAGATTCGGTGCACTAGCCTAATTACATAGCATAAAACCATATTCTGGACCTCTATCCACTCATAAACTCCTCATTGCGGCTGCTAGGATCTATCTGGATCTGTTTGTTCCCCAAAATGGCTTATAACATTGACTTATATAACAATCGGGACTCTAAAACGATCCACGTCAGCCATAGGTAGAAAATCATGACAAATAAAATGCAACGTGTAGTAAATAACCAAGTCAGCCACACCATTGGAGATTTACAATTATAAATGCAATTACATGGTGTGGACCCAACAAAAAGATCAAATGTAATCCCAAGAACATCAAAAAATACAATGATAAGATTCACAACCACAAGAAATGATCCACAATCGCCCAGGAAGAACATGTAATGTGTAGAACACAAGTTGACTTACACGAAGGATTTACTTTTGGTGGATGCATAGAATGAGGTGCAGAAATAAGGAGAGATCACTCACCCACCAAAGAACATAGAATTAAGTGAAAAAGAGATCCGTGAACAACATAAATGATCCACAAGTCTAAAAACATGTAACTACAACCCCAGAAAGGAAATAACAAGAACAACTTAGTTTTTTTTTTTTTTTTGGGTGATGCAAGATTGCCACGACCCAAGGATACTCCTGCATCAACTAGCCTTATTATCAGTCTCAAATTTTGCATTACTTGAGCCATCCTCTTGATTTGATTCTTTAGTCTTTTCTAATTTCCTAGCCTTAAAAGCAATCTCAACTTTTACATTACTTGAACCAAACTCTCTTAATTCAAAATCAGTTAAAGTGCCGAGTAGCTAATCTCTAGAGTCGTTATTTAGATTTTGAAATTCCTCAATAGAAAAAACCTTATGACTATAAGATTTAGGAAGAGTTCTTAGTACCTTCTTTACCACCTCATCATCTTCAAGATTTCCACCAAGCCCTTTGATGGAATTGATAAATTTGTCCACTTTCTACATGTAGCTTGTAATTTTTTCATCCTTTGACATCCGTATATTCTCAAACATGATCTTTAGATTCTACATCTTAGCTTGCTTGACCTTATCATATCCTTCATAAATACTTTCCAACTTTTTCCAGATCTCATTAGTAGTTTTAAGGTTCATAAATTTCACAAGTTTAGTATTAGAAAGACCACTCAAAAGAGCATAACTTGCTTTTGGATTCTTGTTATGGGCCTTGATCTTATCATCAATGCTTAGACCATTTGTAGGCATAGTATATCTAGTCACAATGGACTTCCAAACTCTATATCCAAGGGATACCAAAAAACCTTCAATCCTTGTCTTCTAGAATGCATAATCTGATCCACCAAACAAAGGAGCATATCTCTTGTACGCCATCCCAAATCTACCTCAAGTGGTTAAGATTTCTTCCAAGGAACCTTACTATGATACCAATTATTGAATGCACAAGACAATTGAGAGGGGGGGTGAATTGGTTGTTCATTAAAACATAAAAAATCCCATTAACATTTAGATCCACATCAATTTAATAACCTATAATTTGTTATAATGATTTAGCATGAAAGAAAATAACATAAACTGAAAACACATCAACATCATGCAAATTGGAACACCAGATTTACGTGGAAAACCCAAGAAGGGAAAAACCATAGTGAGGATTAGCCAAAAATATAAAGTAATAGCACAACCAAATACAATAGGCTCATTGTTGGAGGGTTCACCTCCCAAAAGAAAGAAGGGCTCACTGCTAAATTACAAAAAAGAAGAAAAGAAGAATGTTACAGTGACAAATCCATCGCAATGCAATGGAAAAGTCCACCACAAAATCACCAACACATTCAAAAAATTTCTAAAGATTGTAGACACCTTTTGCTCACTGCTTCCAATAGTCTAACTCATTAAATCTCACACTGCAATTCACAAATTCACACTTCACAAATTTACACTTCAAATCATACACACTACATACTAATCCTCCATCAACACAACACTTATTTATACCTTCTTCAACTTTGAAAACATTCTCCAAGGTCGTCTATGCAACTCAATTGTGCAAATTCAAATTAGGTCGACACTAAGCATTCTCACGATGGAAAGGAATGAAAGCGGACCACACCACATCTTAAATCAGACCCAAATCATACATATACACCATGCCACACTTCCACAATCATTGAAGAAAATCTACAATTAGTGTAAACACCCAAGATCGGCTATACCTGTGTAAATAAAATTAAAAATTTAAGTACACACTTCCTCAAATCCAAAGACAAATCACAGAGCACACACAACACTTGAATACAATCTAGAATATTCTGAAAACACCCTGAAATCCAAAAAATTCCTTCACAACAACTTTCACCTGAAGAACAAACTCATCCTGTACACCCAAATAATCTTCCACACACTATAATTCAAGAAATCAACTTGAAGAGCACCAAACCAAAAAAAAAAATTGAATAAAGGTAGATATAAACCTTATCAACACACTTCTAGAACTGCAAGACCAAAAACCAAATTGCAGAGAAATACAAAACAAAACCATTTCTCCTAGACAACACTGCAACACAATTCACACACTAGTGAATACAAATTTCTCTGTACAATGATCCAAACCAATAAATTATTGATATAACATCTATGAACACCTTTGATCAACATATCTGAACCACACAAGCAAATCTTCAACATGGAAGAAATGCAGAGCAAAACTAGAACACAACTCTGTATGCTAGAACACCTCTACAACACATTGTTTCTTATTTTATTCAAATTTTCTCAAAAACACTTGGAAACCAAGCACTAGAAAACACATTCTCATCATCTTCACCACTTCCTTATCATCACCAAACCAACTATAACACAACTCAACCAAACAAAATCCACAAACAAAAGCTTATCAAAGCAACACTAGAGGTTGACACCAGTAACACTTACTAATGACAACATAATGAAACTAATAAAAATAATCATCACAACTTCTCAACCATTACCAGTTGACATCAATGAAAACAAAAACATAAGCCTATTAACATCAATGACAACACCAACTACTCATACTTGCAACAATTTTTTGAAAAGAACCAAGAGAGTCTCTTTATTGAGAATCATAGATCCCGATATTCAAATGGAATGTTTGGAAGTTTTACCTAAATTGAGTTGATGTTATTCTAGAGAAGGAAGGGTCAATTTTTGTGGAGTATGGTTGTAAGAAAATGTTAGATCCATTTACAAACCATGGACCATATTAAAGGATTTTATTTCTAGAGATATTGCTTGTAAATACAAAATAAAAAATCTATTTGAAAAAAGTCTAGTTTCAAAAACATCATACCATTTTTTCTTGGTCTTTGATTGGATAAGATCATAGGTCTTACTTGCATTCCATAGTTTACCAATGAGTGTTTTTTCTTTGAGCTCCTCTACCTTAGGAGCTAGATGAAGATTAAGGAGATAAATAGTTAGGGATGGCTTGGTAGAATATATTATCTAGTATTTTTTACCAAACAACTCATCACTCCAACTTTTATTCGAATTTGAATCCTTGTTTACCTATGATTTTGAGAAAAAAATAGTTTTGATCCGTAGTTGCAAAGACCTTAAAATTTGAAGCTTTATGAGAGGAGGGAACATATTTTTCCTAGGTCCTTCCATTCCTTGAAATTGGCTAGCAAGTAGGGCTATAATTCTTAATGTAACTAGTTTTTCTTGAGTAATTTCCTTGACCTTGTAAATGCCTTGTTCTTCTAAGAGGACAATTTCCTTCAACAAAATTGTATTTTTTGGAATATGATTCATGTCCTTAAAAAACCCTAGATACATTGAGGTTGGAGTTGCTAATTTTTTTTTTGTGCCATTATAACCCTTAGTTTCAATGTGCTTATTAAGTTGTGCCCCCTTAGGCTATTATCTTGGTTTTTATTCCAAGATTTTTGATGTGGAAGAATGAATTTTTGCATGAAATGGGCCCCATTTATCAACATTCTCATTTACAACTTGTCTTTTTTGCAGATGCCACACCTTATATCATGTCACAATATTTGATCCTTTCAAGATGATATCCAAATGTTCACCTACAATATCTACCCACAAGCACCTCTAGGGTATTGAAATTTCTCTAGCCATTCCTTATTTATATCAATAAAAAATATCATTGCCTACTAAGGTTGTTGAAAATTTTACATCTAGAAAAAATCCCCCTTCTCTTTGATTGATGCCCATGTATTATTCAAAAGATCCCATTTTGGCATTGTTAGAGAGGAAGCTAACAAAGGTTTTTGGATTTGGCTTTACACTTTTTTCCAATTACATTTTCTTAAAATTTTTTGAATCCATATCCATACATCTATTCTGTGAGTATCCTATAATCATGACATTCCATGACATGATTAAAGATTCGACCAAATAGTTCAATTTTTTTTTCATGCTTCCACATTTTGCATACATGTCTATTTGCAACTATAACATGTATAAAAAATCTTGGTTTCCTTTATTCTTTGATTAATATTCATACCTTGTTCGGAAGCTTCGATATTGATATAAGTAGGGAGGGTGTTAGAAAAGGTTGTAGAATTTATCTTTACACATATGACCAATTAAATTTGCTTAAATTTTTTGAAATCCTTTTCAATAATTCCAATTTTTCCATATCCTATGTAACAATTAAGTCCTCTTGTATAACAACTAAATATTCTTGTGTAACAATTAAGAGGTTGACAACAAGGTCCTCTTGTACATCAATTAAATCTTCTTGTGCAACAACTAAACCATCTTGCATAAAAACTAAATCTTCTTGTGCAACAACTAAACCCTCTTTCTTAACAAATATTTTTTCTTAAGAAACAACCAAGGGGTTGTGCAATAGCTAAGTCCTTGCATAATAACTAAATCTTCTTGTACAACAATTAAAAGGTTGTATAGTAACTAATTTATTTTTCACAACAACTAAATGTTCTTGTACATTAACTAAGAGGTTGCACATACACTAATTCCTCTTGCACAACAATGAGAGGTTACACAACAACTAAGACCTCTCTTTGTGCAACAACTGAGAGCTCGTCAATTTCAAATGTTTTTTAGATCAATAACTTTAATATGAATTTATTCATGTGTTGATGTACATGCATTTGATTTAAGTAACATACATTAAACTTAAGAAACATTATTTTCCTTCACAATTACCTCAATGGGAGTGAAAAATTACTCAAGTACATATAAGGTGAAGTGTAAAAAAATTACACCAAATTTTTATGAAGTAAATCTAATAACCTTGAAATTAAAATATCCAAGTTTTTACTAAATTAGCTCAATTCAAGCTGTATAATAAAAATCATAAATTCTAATATAAAAATATCTTTTACATGCTAACATAAGGGGAAAACTAAACTCTTATACTAGAATGAAGACCTAAGTAATACATCTACATATGTGCCTTCTAAAGTATATATAAATAGAATATATCCTTCTTTGGGAAAGCTTCTCAATGATGTTTGTTGGGTGTTTCTAAAATTTTCTTGATCATGATGGTATAAATTTAGATTTAAACACCCATAAACACGTTTAAAAAATCACAAAGTTGCAAACTATGTGCATAATTGAGGGAATACACATAATAAATTAGATTTCTCAACAAAACTATGAATCCAACTAACCTTAAAATGTTTGAAACTATGGAAAAAACACCAAAATATTTGGATGACAAACTTCTCTCAAATAAATGAAAAAGAGTCATTTAAGCTCAATTGCAAAGAGCCATGTGTAACAAGAAAAGAACATAGCTTGTAAATTTATGACTAAAGTGGACAAACTTGAAAGTGGGCGAATCTTGTTGTCCAAGCTAGACACACCATTATTTGTCTCATGTGACTTGTTCATGCCTCCAACAACTTGTTTTTAATATATTATGCATACATCCTTTTTTAAAAAGGATATAGGTACAATGTATATTAATTACTATTACATTGCAATAGTGTTTTAGTGGTGGATAAAATAACTAGCCAGACAGTTAACAATGAAAACAAAATTTTTTTTTCTTAAAATAAATAAAAATAACCTTTTCATTATTTTTGATATTTTATTGTATAAGTAAGTAGGTAGAAGAATAGGTCGGAAGGATGTTGGAAAAGGTTGTGGAATTTGGCTTTAAACTTGCTACCAATTGCATTTTCCTGAAAGTTTCTAAAACTTTATCAACAAATCCATTTTGTGCATATCTTGCAATCATGACATTCCATGAGATTACATATCCTTGAGTCATTCTATCAAATAGTTTGCATGCCTTGTCCATGCTTCCACATTTTGCATACATGTCTATTGAAGCAATTTCAACCATAAAATTGACAAAAATCCCCCTTTATGCTTTGATTGATGTCCATAACTTGTTCAAAACTCCCATTTTGGCCTCGATAAGAAGGATACTAGCAAAGATTATGGAGTTTTCCTTCAAACCTACTATCAATTACATTTGCTTGAAAGTTTCTAAAATCTTATCAACAAATCTATTTCACGTATATCTTATGATAATAACATTTCATGAAATGACATTTCTTTGAAATATTCTTTTAAACAATTCTTATACCTTGTCTATGCTTCCATATTTTGGATGCATTTCTACCAAGATAGCTGCAACTATAATATTGCCAAAAACCCCACATTCCTTTACACTTTGATTGATGTCCATACCCTATTCAAAAACACCCATTTTGGCATAGGAAAAGAGGATGCTAGCATTTGGCTTTACATTGCCACCAATTACATTTAATTGAAAGTTTTTGGATTTACACTGTCACCAATTACACCAATTACATTTACTTGAAAGTTTATAAAGCCTTTTCAACAATTCCATTTTGTGCATATCTCCGCTCCAAATAAGTCAATTTTTCTTTTTTTTTGGAGGTCATCCACAAATTATTTGTAGTTATTCGGGAGCATGAGCCTTCTTGGGCTAAACCTCTTCAGTGAAGATCCAAGGACTGAGGGGTATCCATTCCACCAAATTTGTTCGGGGCACGATCTCGACCTCATCCCTTTTCCGGTGTCGGAACCTTTACACTTAGCAAGACTTGATCCTTGGTGGGTTCATTTAGAACCTTTCAACTTCACCAATAGACCAAGGGCCCATTGACAATATGCCAATTTTAATTATCTAGATCAAACAATAATTGAAATCAAAATGATGAACCACATATTGATAAACAAGTATAACTAATAAGAACTATACCATTCTATAACATATTTCCTCCATTGTCCATGTTGTAATGAGGTGCAACCATTTAATGAATGGACATGAGATTTGGAAGATCAACATTGTTCAACGCCTCAGTCACCAATGTGAGTACATCTACTCCATTAGATGGGTGTGCCTAAACTTGGCATATTAATGGATGATGTTCATTGGTGTGTTCTTCAATATATGAGCGCAAAATCCAAAATAACTTATATCAAAATCCATTTTTGGAGATTGTTCTTGTCACATGATACATTACTCTGTGGATTACGAGTCAGTTACAATTGTCATTGTTTGTGTATCTTTTGTTTCTAGTTCCTGAACTGGTAGAGTTGGCGGGTCATTAGTCCTCTGCTCATACAACTTCTACCTTAGGATTTGAGCATGAAACAAGTCACATACTTACACACAACTGTTGAGCTATGGGAAAACAAGTTTCAATTGTTGTTTAATGGTAAATCAACTGTCGTTTAATCATAAAATTCTCCAGAATATCAAGTGAAAGCCTCCAAAATCCCACTTATCATATAAAAGTAAGATACATATTGATTTTTCAATTGCATGGGAACATTCTATTTTTATTTGTAGTATTTTTTGCCAATTTGAAGGAAACTTTTCTTTTTCATTTGCATTACTTTATGTTGTAAATCTGCATGCAAATATTTTAAAATCAAATAATACCTAATTTCTTTAAGGAAAAAATCTAGATTTTCTTAAGAGGAAAAAATCTAGATTTGCCTAGGTTTATTTCATTCCGTTATTTAAAGCACATATTGTTAATTGTTTCATCCAACCAGATGCAACTAGAACTTGTAACACATTGCATCCATACACATCCATGCACAAACATGTACTCTCTAACATATTAGCATACATATAATTTTCTAATGGTGTAATTCTTGAACCTCCTTTAGGTGCAAGTGCTAGTTTATACAAGAGGCACCAAAGGTAATTTGTATGAGGTGCATAAATCCTACTTCTTGTAGGATTTGAATTTGTGATCTCTCTTTCAAAAATTGAGGTACTTCATGGTTAGACCAAGGCATATTTTCAAAGTGGTTTTCCTTGGCCAATGAGAACCTTAAAATACATTGGGAATTGATATTCATTGGATTGTAGGGTATTGGGAAGCATGACTCATTGTGAGAAAGTCAAAAGGATGTTAGGGATGGTATAAAACATCAATATGAGTCTTAGAAACAAGTTGTAAACCTTATAATGACTCAGAAAGCCTATTTTAGTGAATTCACTTGTTATAGGTGAAAAGAATGTTAGATACTACAACAAATGACAAAATACCATGATAAATGCACAATCACCGCCTAACAAAATAAAAAAGGCCTCACAATTTAGACAACATGTGCAAGAAAAATATATTAGATTGTAGGGTATTGGGAAGCATGAGGCATTATAAGGAAGTAAAGATGGTGTTACAGATGGTATTCAACATCTATATGAGTTTTAGAAACAAATTGCAAACCTTACAATGACTTGGAAAACCTACGTTAATGAATTCACAACTTGTTATAGGTGACAATTTACACACCATGTGCAAGCAAAAGATGTTATCAATTGATGTTACTATTTGGATATTTAGACTTCCAATGTTTAGGTTGGAAAGGCTCTAGATAAGGAAATTGAAGTCATTTAACAAGTTTAGAGTTTTAACCCAAATAAAAGCCTGAACTTTCACATGATCTTAGTGAAGAAAATGATAATACAAGGTTTTGAAAGTGCATAGGTCACATGGGTTAAAAGCTAACATTTTTCATTATTGTAGAGTTTTTCATATGTTCTAAAGGCATTGTAACACCTTTTATATATGGTTGTGATAGTGGAGTGAGGAGAAAATCCCACTCTTGCTAGAGTTTTCAGTCATTAAAAGGTTTCTCTAGGGTAATCCTTATGTTGTAGTCTTGTTATATGTGAAGTTTTTCATGTTTCCTTTTTATTGTGAACTTATTTCATGCTTAATACTTGAATAATCAAAATCAACTATAATAAAAATCAATTAGAGATAGGTAAAAATGGATTGAAGGAGTACTAGTTAGTTGACATTAATAAATTCATAGTTGAAGATTGATGTGTAAGAGATACCCTCCTTGTTTACAAATAAAGTTAGCTTTGGAGGAGTTATTTTCTTTGGAAAAAGTGTTTTTGTCTATAGTGATAAGTTATACATTCCAAAATATTGAGTGGAGTTGATTTATTTCTTTACAAGTTTTAGATAGGAACTAGAGAATGTATTAAAATTATGAGCACAAAATGGATATTGCAATTCAAACCATTATTGCAGATAAAATAATACACAAAAATAATATATTGATTTGAGATTGATATTTTTTGGATTCAACTTGATTTTTACATTGCATTACAATGGCTTATAAATCCTTATCTTTCTATCGATAACGTCCTACACGAATAACTTCCTAAAAACTAACAACTAGCAATTGTTTTATTTATTAATCTAACATATATACTATATACAAATGATGTAATATAAAACCAACATTTCCTCCCTTATTACATGATTCCAAATAAATGATTTAACACAACCATTTTTTAAACTTTGATGAAGCATCTCCTATAATTCTCCTCACTCACCTATGAAATACCAAACTAAATCCATCAACATATCTCCTAACTATCAAACTTGTGAAATACATGTGAATCAAGACAGTCTACTATTCACAAGCACACCACTCCTCTTGTGAATTGAGAGAAATACCAACCAATTGTGAATTGAGACTTACTCAAATATCCATAGTAGCTCACCTCTTTTTATGGATCAAGACTAACTTGCTTATCCATAAATACAAACATGCAAAACTATGGATCAAAACCTACTCAAATATTCATATGTACCACTCAACAAGTCTACAAATCAAGACATACTTTATTATCCACAAACCAAAAACAATTTTCATGCCCCCCTTGTTCCATGAAGGTATTGAAAATGAAATTCGTGCTTCTCATATAAAGTATCATCTCCAAGCAGAAGCTACGTTGAGATGATACAAATTCTCCATCCTTCAATGCCTCCAACCTCCAATTACCTTTTATCACTCTTTAACTACCAAAAGTAGCATTCAAACCTTCAAAATATCTATCAAGTGTAGCATGGATGGCCCTCGAAAGCACAAAAAATTGGTAGCATAATGAAATTAAACATTATAAAAAATAAAGGTGTCAAATTCAACTGTAAGTACACCTTTTATACAATAATCACCTTATAATTTCAATTACAAAAAGTCTATTAACCTCATCACTCCAAATTATCCTTATAATTCCTTATTTCTCCATTTCCACTATTGATAAGTTTCTTGGAATTTAGGTTTTTTCAGATTATTTTTTAATCTTAACTTGAGTGAGATTTCATTCTTGAGGGTGGTCCTTGGTTCATGGGGAATGCGGGTATATATATTTATGCACATAGTATCTAGGATTTGACCCACACTAGAAGATTATTTTCCATGCACCTATATGGATCATAATGTATAAACTACCCCAATAGTAATGGTCTTGTGAGTTTTTTTTAAATCTAAAATTCCTTTATTAAATATGTTTATTATTCTTTTGTCACTGTTGGGAGGCAATTGGCGACATATGCTAGAATTTATGTTAAAGTGAATTTGAGTAAGTTAATCAAACCTATCATTAAGTTAGCTTCAATCCTAGGTGAATGGAAACAATAACTTGACTTAAAATTTCTTCTAATTACATTTTTATGTTGGAAGATCAAACACTTTGTAAGTAATTGTTCACTTCAAAAGGATGGAAAGTCAAATTAAAATATTGCGCAAATAGATCTAGAGGACGTGCCCCATCTCTCCTTCCCTTCCTTGAAGGTTTTGACCTTGAAGGATGTCGTATCTCCTAATTCACTTTTTCCTTCACAAGTGGCATATTTTTAAAGAGATGGAGAAGGTAATGTCAAATAATATTATGTTAGATCCTACATAACTTGTTAGTTCTAGCCCCCCAATTAGGGTTATTGAATAGGAGGATGATCTAATAGTTGATAATGATGATTAGTCCATTAATTACCTTTTGGAAGATAAGGAGAATTCAAATAATTGGATTATTACCACCAAAATGGGAAGAAGGATGGTTGAAAATAATATTTATATCAATCTAATTGATGATGGGGAAATAATGATAAGAAAAGTAAAATTGATGTCATTAAAGAAAAAATGAAGGTATGCTTCACAGAGTTTGTGAAATATGGAGGTGAGCATGACCCTCCCTGTAATAAATCATGAAGGTGATTATTTGGAGCATACAAGACCTAAACAACCCTGAGAAATTTCATTCGTCAAACAACTCATAGAGGTGGAGATCTTGGATATCCTTTTCATTCAAGAAGCTAAGGTGGATGATAATGTTTTTAAGGAATTTCTTCCACAACTCTAGAATAATGATGAAGGTTTTCTAGAGGATGCTGATGGTATTGCTAGGAGTCTATCCATTTTATGGAACATGCATGATTTCTTTGGCATGTTAGTGGCCTAATCACAACATTATCTTTCTATTGTTTTTAAGGCCCTTGAGGATAATGATTACTTTATGATTACTAATGTGTATGGGCCAATTTTGGAGGTGGAACTAATTAGGATGTGGGATGAATTAAAATCCTTCAAGGAAGAAAATGGGAGGGATAATTGGATTATTGGGGGAGGAACTCAATGTTATTTTGTACCCAAAAGAGAAGAAATGTGGAAACAAATATTATTCTTCTAGTTCCTTGGATTTCAAGAACTTATGTGAGGATCTCTAATTGGTTGTCATTATTCCTAAATCTAGATAGCCCACTTAGAATAATTTATGGTTAGGGGAGAAGAATATATTATGTAGATTGGATAGGTTTTTGCGAACTCTGATTGGATGTTTTATTCCATCTTCTTCTACTTGAGGGTCATTCAATTTAGGGGAATAGATCATTGGATGATAGAGTTGACTCTACATATAAGTAAGAAAACCTATGGATGCCCCTTCAAGATGGAGGGATTTTGGTATGAACACCTTCAATTTAAGGAGTAACTCAAGAAGTTGTGGGAGGTGGATATAAAGGGCTACAAAAGATTTGTACTTTACAAGAAGTTTGTTGAAATCAAGAAATAAAATAAAGGGTACAATAAGGAAGTTATGAGTGACCTGTTTGAAATTAAAAAAAAGGTGGAATATGACCTACATATACCATTGAAAGGAATATTAATATCTCTAGGCTCACTATTGACTTAAGAGCCTCTAAAAAACTTTTGATGGAAGATCATAATAAAATATTGAGGACAGGGGAGATTTTTTGATAGAAAAAGTCTAGAGTAAAATGTCTTAAGGAAGGTGACTGTAATACAATTTTTTCCATCTTTCAACTAATATAGGAAGGAAAAATAATAAGATTATATAATTATTCAACTTCCTATAGGGAACATTGTGGATGGTATTGAAGTCATAAGGAAGGAAGGAAGGTATACATTTTTTCAAGGAATTATTGGATTTTGTGTTATAGGAAAATTTCTCTACTCAAGAGACAATACCTAGGAATATCCCTAGGTTAGTGAAGGATTATCAAAATAAGGAGTTAATGAGAACACTCACTATTAGAGATTGAAAGAAGATTAATACCAATTAAATGCAGATTTAATATGAATTTACAACATATTTAAAAAAATAGAAATAAAAAATAGCAAGAAGACAACATAAAGATTTAACATGGTTCACCCAAATCCGGGCTACATCCACCAATATGTTAGGGTTAGAGATGGCAGATCTAACAATTAAATGCAGATTTAATAAACAAAAACAGAGAAACTAAAACATTCACAGAATAAATCATAACACAGAATTTAACGTGGTTCACCCATTCGGCTACATCCACCAAACCGCAGCCATCCAACACTTTTATTATCCAGTGTAAAACCTATTACAATCTTGCGAATAATCGCTTTTCATCATAATCGAATACCCATCCAACCCCTTTACCAAGCTTAGAAGCTTCCAGATTTTCGGTTCTACAAAATCGATTTTTTTTTCATTGATTTTTCCTTTTCGTGATCACAAAAGTAGGAAGAAAATTCTAACCTGGCCCCACCGAGGACGGGGCCAGGGTGTACAGTATACCATGGGCTATATAGTATAGCATGATCAGTCACCACATACCAACACAATAGAGGGTCCAAAATATATTAATCTTCTAGCACATAGCCTTTACAAAGATATGCAAAGACATGCAACAACTTGGAGCAATGTTTTTCCATGTTTTTCACTGCTGATTTTTTACACAACCTTTGTTGTGGGTACCTACAGTTTCTCCTGCGTTTTTCCAATCACTAATCTACGACTTTCTACTAAATTTTTTCACGCCCATAAACCATAAATAATCAAAAAATGCATGAAAAAACCTTCCCATGCATGTACCATTACATGCAACCAATAAATCCTTTCTTTTAGGGTGGTTATACTAACTATTTTTAATTGTTCATTTAAATATAAAACCACATCAATTATTTAATAAAAAATAATGGTGAAGATTTTTTGCATCCGAATCTAATTGGTATCCAAAATATAATACACTTTGAATAAAATTCATCAAGATACCTTTTCTTTGGGGGAAAGGAAGGCTTCAATGCTGAATGATTTTCATGTAGGATTCTTTTAGGAGTTTTGGAATATGGTTGGAGAAGACATCTAGAAGGAAACAAAAGAGTATAAAACTAGAAAGGCCATTCTAAAGTTATGAAATTATGCCTTTGTTTCTCTTATCCCTAAGTGTAATAATCCTAAGTTCTTTGATGAGTTTTTTCCTATAGCACTATGTAACACAATATATAAGATCATCACTAAGGGTATGACTACTAGACTCAGTAAGTGTTTTGGAGGGGGATGATATTTAAGGAACAAAGTGGATTTATTAAGGGTAGGAAATTTTTGGATGGTAGAGTAATTTCTCATGGTACCATCCACTCTATCAATATAAATAAAAATAGGTTATGATCATTAAGTTGGACATGAATAAGGCTTATGACAAGATCTCCTTAGATTTGTTTATTAAAGTTACACATAAGTTTGACTTCTATAAATATTGGTGTAATTGGATTTATAGCTACATTTCATTAGTTCCCTTTGCCTTACTCATTAGTATAATCTCAAATGACTTCTTTTAAGCTAAGAGGGTTTGTGATAGGTTGACCCAAAATCCCTTTCTTATTTATTACCGTGGAAGAAGTGTTGGGTAGGTCATTGAAGGATGAAGTTAATAGAGGTTATTTGAAATGACTTCAAGTGTTGAGAGGAATTAGAAATGCCACACATCTTTGGTTTTTGGATGAAACACTTCTCTTTGGAGAAGCTTCTACCAAAGAAGCTAGAATATTTAAAAATAGTGGTGTAGTATGAGAAGGTGCAAGATCAAAAGGTAAATTCTAATAAAACTAAGATCTTCTTCCTCAAGGTTTGTTGCTTGGAAATTTTGGAGGTCTAAAGTATTATAGATTTTTCAATTAGCAATATTCCTAGTAATTACCTAGGGATACTATAAGTAGATGAAAGAACCTTGGAAATCAAATGGAAGTATATGATTAACAAGGTGCAAGACAAGTTGGCTTTATGGAAAGGAAAATGGATCTCCTTGGTAGAATTTCCCTAATCAAGGCTTCACTTGATTCCATATTAGCAGTGATAACTTTAAGAAGTCACCCCTCAAGAAAAGATATAAAATCCTCGCAAATATTTTATTTTTTGAAAAAAAAAAAAAATTTCTATTGAGGATTCTTTCCCTTTGTTTTGAAATAAAAAATTATTGGTGATTTTTTACATATCTAAAATTTTGAAGAAAATATCGGCAAATCTTTAAAAAATAGGAAAATTCATTAATTATGATAGCAAATCCTTCTATTTAAAAAAATATTTCTCATGGAAAAGTAGGGGCTCAAGGGTGGAAATGTTCGATGGGTTTAAGGGGTAGAATCTGTAATATTTAGTTTCCACGATTGATTTAAAATATAATCTAACCACTCTCATTGGCTTCCACAAGGTAAAATGTACCCACGATCTATAATGCTCATGGGACCCAAAATTGCTTTTATTTTAGGCCATTTCAGGCCCCATGAGCATTATAAATTGTAGGTACATCTTACCTTGTGAAATACAATGTGGGTTGTTATATTATATTTTAAATAATGGAGTAAACTAAAGATTATAAATATGGCCCTAAAGGACCTAACAACTATGATATACTATTGGAGAATTAATTTAGATTTCTACCATAACTTATAAAATTTAGGCGAATTTGATCTAATTATGTATCAAATACTATGGGAAATCTTTGAGATAAAAAGTTTAGTAAAATATATTCTTTGGGAATTTAAATAAGACAAATAAAATTTTATAAAAATATGGCAATTCAATTCTCATTATAGCTTGAACTATTAGCCAAATTTGGATTCCCAAATTTCAACTATTAGCCAATTGGTGAATATTAGCCACTAAGAAAATCATTATATATGAGTGTATGCAATATTTATTTTACAAATACATAGTTAACTTTCAAATAAATTGAAGGATTATAAATGCCTCTTTCTTTGGTGTGTGAGTGATTCCACCCGCAAGTATAGGATAGCTAAATAGGATAATATTTTCTTTCCCAAAAGGATGGGAGGTTTAGGATGTTGAAAAGGAAAGAGGATGAACAAATATTTAGGTTCCAAGATGTCTTGGAATATTTATGAAGAAAATTATAAACTTTGGAGTAAGGTGCTATAATATAAATACTTGTACAATGGTTTAGATGACCTCTTCAAGAATATGGATTCTTTAGCTTTGGGTTTTGGTACATGGAATTTTATTAATAACTATTGCAAGTTGATCATTGTAGATATTAAATGTAGGTTAGGTTAGGTAGAAAAAAAAATTCTAGAATGATTGTTGGTTTGATGATTATTCATTCAAGGGAATCCAAATATTTTTTTCCCTCGTGTTTCCAATTTCAAATACAAGGTCAGATCTTTGGTGAAAGGCTATTGGGTTAAATTGAGCAACTATGTGATATGAAAGACCCTTTCTTCATCATTTGATGAGCTTGATTCGCTTTCTCTGATCTTCAAGTGAGGCTTGTTAATTTTCCTCTCTTTTTATTAGAATGTGAATACTTTATGGTTTGGGAATGTCATGGAAGTGGTTAGCTTTTAATTAGTGCTACCTTTTGTCCTTTCTTCATTATGAAAGAGGAACCTCTCACTATTTTAAGGAATAAATTCTAGACCTCATGATGCATGCCAAAGTCAAATTATTTTCTATGGGTGGCTAGTAAATGTCGTACTCTTGTTTGGGATTAGTTGTAGCAATTTGGGAATATTGGCCTTTCTCAATGTGTGATATGAAAAACAAATTCTAAAGATAACAACCACTTATCTTTTTGCTATGGATTTTTCATAAAGTTGTGGCATTGGTTTTTGGGTAGATGGGGATGGTTTGGGCAGTTCCCCTAAATATTCTATTCCTTCTTGTTGATTGATCATTGAAGGTTAGAAGCCATAAATTTAAAATTTTCTAGTGTTGTTTCCTAGTATTATTGGTGTGGAATATATGGTTAGAGAATAATAGAAGGATATTTTAAGACAAGGAGAGGTAGATGCAAACAATTTGGGATAAAATTAAGAATGCCATTTTGGAATTGAGAGATTTATAAAAAAGGTTATTGGTATATTTTAGAGAAGAAGTGTTGGGTGGATACTTTGCCTTAGTTTCAATGGTTACTTAACTCTATATTGGAAGTTTATCATAAGGAGTATCATTATTTCTAGCAATGCCCAGATTCTAGATAGGTGAAATTTAATTTTGATGGGGTTGTAAATGACAATCCTAGTATAGATGGGGGAGGAAGATTATTCAAGGATTAGGATGGGTAACCAATAAGTATAATTACTTATAATTCTGATGATTCCATACAAATAATATGGCTAAATATAGAGGTTTTCTTTGGGAAATAATGATTTTAGACAAAAATATTGGAGGAAATTATGTGTGGAAGGTGAACCTAAGTTAGTCATTTGTGCGATGAAAGTGAGAAAGAACCAAAATTGGAGATTAGATATATTTATTTACTAATAGAAATAGGGAATTGAATAGTTCAAAGATGATTCTTAGTCATATTTGGAGAAAAGTTAATATGATAGAAAATTAGGCAATTAATAGATGAGTGAATTTGAGAGATAAGGGTAGTTCTAGTTCTCCAAAATGACTTTAATGGATAACTACCTAGTAATGGGTTGGAATGAAAATGGATGGGTTCAATGTCATGATGATTTTGGTGTGGGAATTTATTATGTGGCAACAAGGGCTCTCAGGTAGTTAATTTAATTATGTGGTTACAAAGGTTTTTAGACCACACATTATATTCCTTTCCTTTTTGGTGTTGGGTATCTATTTATGGCTTCATTTGTTGGTGCAAGCAGTGTGGGTGGAGGAATGAGGGGGAGTATTAAGTCCAATGTAAAAATAGAGGAGATGCCTCTAAAATAGAGGAAATGACAAGTGAGGAATAAATGTTGGCTAATTTCACATGAATTTTGTAGATAAAGAGAATAAGGATCTTGACCTTTAGCTCTAGATGGTTAAGATAGAATTATAAAAAGGGATGGATGGATTCCCTAGTGTCTGTATTTTTTTTGTCCATGGAAAATATATTTCTTTATCTTGGGTATACTCAGACCTGGTGGATTGTGTTTATGTGGCACAGTCTCTCTGATGTGCCTCGATGTTGTCAATGGTGACCAAATCTTATTTTCCTCATGATGATTGAAACAAAGAAAAATAGAACCATCGGTCTAATATATAAACTTAGGATTTAAATTTTGTGTGTGTGGGGTGTCATTTTATATTGTTTCATTAAGATGGAGATCAACAAGGTGTTTAGATTGACTTTCAACCATGGAGGTGAGCCAATCAGACTTGGATCTGTATCTTTCAGAGTCTTGGAATGAATTGGAATTGATTTTCTTTGATTAACCTAATTAGACTGACATGTCATAATATGAAAATTGCAAGATTCTGACAATTAACAAACTAAAATAGAGATTTGCAGGAAGATCTAGGAAGGGTAGAGTGATGTGTACCTATCTTGAAAGTTTGGTGTCAACTTGAGTATGAGGAAAAAGTCACCCAAGGGCATCTAAGTCCTTGTAGGGGTGTCTTGCTCCACTTTTACAATCCTCTAATGGTAGATTTGAGATCCCTATTTCTACTTGTAGAATTTTTGGATCACTATCAAATAATTCTATAGGTGAGATTTTGTGAATTGACAAGGTGTAGGGTTTTGAATGTAGCAATAAAAAATGGATCTTTGAGCTTCCTTCAATCCTTTTCAAACCTGGAATCTACACATTCAAAGAGAGAAGAAATGTTCTGCCATTTAGGGGTTTTCCAAGCTAATCAAACCACATGTTAGTGTTTCCACTATCGGATGTTGTGGTTGTATTGTTGATATGTGGTTGTCGTTGATGTCAACACTATTGGAATGAATGTGTTTAAGGTTGTATATGTCAAGGATATTGAGAAAATTATAATGAAATGAGTTACAGGTTATTAGTGGTAAAGTGAAGTTCAGTCTATTGGTGAGTTCAGAATATTGATGACCAGAGGTTGTGGACTAAAGGGTTTGTTTTTGAGTATATCTAGTTTATCCACATTGACTTTCAGAGATCTACATGAAGATTTGATCGAGTTGTGAAGATTTGTATTATGAAAATTTTTCTGTTGCTTTAGTTGGTGTTCCTAAATGAAGATAATGTGATTCTAGTAAGTTTAGTTGTTGTGGATGATTCTCTGGTGATTCTTGATGTTTGTGGATGTTTCTAGATTGCGCTCTATCTATGTTGCACATTTGCATTGATTGTTGTGATCGCGATTGGTGATTTTCTCTTGCGTGTTCATGTTTTTCATGCTCATGGCCGACAAGGTGATTGCAACATTTTGTGGATCTTCGAGGAATAATTTTTGAAGGTGGTTCATGTTTGAGGATGTTATTTTGGGTCTTCACTATGTTGTGGTCAAGCTTGGTTGATTCACATTAATAATTTTTATTGATTTGGGCCGACAATTTGTTATCATTTTATTATTTTATTGAAGCCGACATGTAACAATGTAATTTCTTGTTGCAGATATATATAAGCGATTGTTTATTCCATTTGATGTGATGGAGTGGATGAATAATGTTCTAAATATTTTGAAGGTAGATCAGAGTGTGAACAAGAGTGAAGAAGTGTGAATAAGTGTTCATGTGCTTAACCAAAACTGTAATCAAGCATTAGTAGATGCTATTTTGCAATTCAAATCTTTGCAGATGTAATCCAAATCTTTCTATAAGACAATGTGTCTTCCTTTGGGCAGTAAGCCTTTTTGTAATTGAGTAGTGAGCTCTAGGAAGTGTGCCTAAATGAATGTGAATTCCCTATTTCATTCTTTATACTTTTAACACGGTATAATCTTGTGGACTAAGCTCCACCGTGGTTTTCCCCCTAATAGGATTTCCACATAAAAAATCTTGGTGTTATGTGTGTTTCTGATGTGTTAATAATTTATTCTTTCATTTTTATTAATCAGATTGAGAATAAGGGTTAATAAGTTTGAATTTCTGAGACACCTGATTCACCCCCCCTCTTAGTTTTTTTCCCTTGTGTTGCCAACATCCACTTCCATAATAGAAATATCAATGATAGGAATGATTGTAACTATGGGAAATTTCTAAGTTCGTAGATTGGTAGCTAAATAAATCAAAATCCAAAGTAATAATTAAGCACAAAGGAGGAAAAAATGAAAACAAAGAGAGATATCACTTTGAGTCCTCAACCTCCATGATTGACCTCTATTACACCTTCTCTATTTGCTGCAATATGAAGTTTGCCCTCATATTTTGTGTGAACAATATGTGACAATGCCAAGACCAAAGTAAATGTTGAAGGATTTCAATGACAAAATGCAATACTATGCAACTAGTAAGCAATTCTAAACTATGATAAAAGTATGCCAAATGCCAAATGAGAGATGAAGTATGCCTAAGACAAGAGCTAAAATTGCAAGATGATAACAAGATTTCCTAAAAAAAGATTGAATGAGATGTAAGATGCCAAGAGCTAAGATGTCATGAGATGTCAAAATGTGACCAAAATTTCCATTTTATAGAAAATGCAATTTTGGATGAATAACCAAGATTGAAGATTGTCAAGTGCCCTAGAATCAATGGACAGGATTCAATGTGACAACCCACTATTGGGGTTAGGGAAACATTAGGTCAAACTTGAAAAGAGTGGACAAGATTTAATTTGAGAAAATCAAATCAATGGTTGACAATGCATGTGACAAGGAGATAAGAATGGCATAGAAAAAGAGAGTTGGAAAATCAAATAATATTAGAAATTACTTAATTATTGGAGAAAAAAAGCTATTTTGAATTAAAAATTAATTTAATTCAAAAGGTGAGGTCACGTGACAGTAAATAATTAATTTGAATTATTTACTAAAAGAGGAAAAATTAGAAAGTGAGACTGAGGAAAATGCCAAGGTGGACAATAATTAAATAAATTAAAGAATTTATTTAATTATAAGAAGACTTTTAAGAATTAATGATGTATTTAAATAAATAAATAAAATTTATCTATTTCAATAATCAGGAGGAATTAATGGACAAGGATAATTAAATAAGTTTAAGAATTTATTTAATTTTAGAAAGACATTAGACAATTAATGACGTATTTAAATAAATAAATAAAATTTATTTATTTAAATAATCAAGAGAAATAAAGACATGCATTAATTAAATAATTATGAATTATTTAATTAATAGTTGAAAGTGGACGAAATGACATAATTAAATATTTTAATTATGCTAGGAAGAAATATGGCGACAATAGAGCTTGCAGGCCTAGGTCATTTTTATGTGTCTACATTTTGCCCCTCTTTGTCATAATGCAACTTGTCGCATTGTGACAAAGAAAACTCAGTCAGAAACATGCCCTAGTGAAGGTACGGAGTATTTATGCCCCCTCGGGAAAATTTTCAAATTTTTGACCTGGTGACAAAAAAATTTGGAAAGTGTCCCGACAAGGTAATTTGAAGACTAGAACCGCAATGGCGCAAGCGGTTTCAGATTTTGACATATTTAAGCAGTCGATGGGCCAGTCAAAGGTGGTCAAAAGAGCTTTTAGTAATAAAAAGGTTGAAAAATCCACTTTGACCCTATAAATAGGTTGAAAATTGGGTAAAAGTCAATTCATTTTCACATTCACATTAGTAAATTTGGAGAGCGAGGATCGAGGAGAGCACACACAAACATGGTGATTCCAGTCACAGAGCATCATGACTACATCGTCCGAACATTCCGACTGCTAGAGGGCATAAACCTATTGGTAAGTAGCTTGAACCCACTTTGTCATTTTATCATTTTTCACGCATTTCTAAGGTTTTAGGGTAGTTAAATGAATGTGCCGTGACGCATATACGTTCGCATAAGCCACATTTGAGGTCACATTTGATACATTTGATGTGTCATGACAAAAATGCCAAGGATTTGTAGGGTAGGTCTATTAGGTGCAACACATTTTCCAAAAGTTGAGATGCATTTTCCGTCTTGCAGCGCCAATGATAAGTTCAACAAGGCAATCACAAAACTGCAATGCATACGCGAAGTTGAGAGAGGCATGTTTTCACGATGACACATTTTATTATGGAGCGATGCAATTGACTGAGGATGATGCATTCATGATGCCAAATGACATAAGTGCCATAGTGAGATGCAACTACTGTACAAAACAATGCAAACACCAAACTGTGACACAAACAAAGTCAATGCCACACATTTTACTTTGACCAGGGTTGACTTAGCTTTAGACTCACTTTTTTGCTCATGTTGAGTTAGATAGATGCTAATAATGATTTTTAATAATGTGCTAACTCTCATTTTTGCATGTGCAGAAATGACTAGTGCCGATCTACACGCAAGAGTTCAGACCATCGACATATGTGTTTTGGGATCAACTGATAGACTGAGAGTGGAGATGATTGATGAGACTTGGGTTATACTATGTCACCTATATGCCCATTATTTGGGCTAATAGAAGATTGCTAATAGCACTGGCCAAGCGATGGCACTCTAAGACTTGTTCCTTCTATTTTCCAATAGGAGAGGTGACGATCACTTTGGAGGACGTGTATCGTATTTTTCATATTCCGATTAGAGGAGAGCAGGTGGTGTACGATCCTTAGAGGGGAGTGTAGGCCATGAGAGAGTTGTATGAGGAAAATGACAACATGGGCCTTAGTGTTGACGGATATGAGATTCAGTGGGAGTACCTTGCCGAGCACTACCCATGGTGGGACTCCATGTTGTGTACATTGATTGTTGGGGTCCTAATTCCGAATCGTCAGGGACATGGATTCTCGATCGAATGGGGTGATGTGCTGGTCCGGATACGGCGGGACAAAGTTCTTTTTGCATGGGGGCCTTGTTTTCTTAGAATGGTGTACCACCAATTACACGAGGTAGCCTATAGAGGGGGGAGTAGCATTAGTTGTGGCATGACCTTATTGATGATTTGGGCGTGGGAGCATATCACCATCTTTTGACCACCTATTCAGAGGCCACAACTAGTAGATGGGATGTTGTATGAATATTTATATGTAGGATCCTTGTAGCAGACCAGAGTTGGAGAGACCAGCTTCTAGAGGCACAATATTGACACGATGATAACATTTTTTTGGAGGCCATACAAAGATTGTGTGCCATGGGTCAACGAGGGAGACCACTTGCCCTTTTGCATACAATTTTAGTACTTGATTGGTCACACAGTTCAGTCCCAACTAATCATAGAGATGTACTTGCTCTAGTGGGTTCTTTGACAATTTGGTGAGCAGCAAGGTGTGCCTATGGGGATAGCCGAGTACACGAGGACATCGCAAGAGCCTAGTTGGGGTCCTGCTATATTAGTGCCATTTTCTTAGTAGTAGATCAATGGATTAGTGGCACAACTATGGTGATGGAGTGGAGGAGCAACAAATCCAGGGATGACTCCAAATTGCAACCTGTGGTGGCAGATCCATAGATCGATTCTATTGACTGATCTTGATGTACCAGCACCTGTGGACCAAAGAATTGTTATCTTGAGGGTGCAACAAGGAGGTTGGAGGTAGGGGGAGAGGTAGAGATGGAGGTTGAGGAGATGGTGGCTAAGGAGATGGTGGCTAAGGAGATGGTGGCTAAGGAGATGGTGGCTAAGGAGATGGTGGGAGAGGTGGTGGGGATGACGAAGGAGATGATGGAGGAGATGGTGATGGTGGTGGGTGGAGGAGGAGAGGAGAGGACATAGGGAGACAAGCTCAGAGAGTTAGAAAATGCATGGAGAGAGTGCCACTAGATGCTATCCCTAAGGCACTGGAGGAGGAGGAGAGAGATGAGGGATTGAGATAGGAGGAGAAGGGGAGATAGGAGGCAAAGAGGTAGCCAGAGGGAGAGGGGTGATAGGAGGAGGCTATTAGAGATGAGGCAGAGATGGAGGTGCACGTAGTAGAGGAGGCCCTTGAGGTCAGAGGAGGAGAGGAGGGAGTTGTTGGGGGTGAGGATGACATGGTGATGAGGAGGAGCCAAACATTGGGGATGAGATGGATGAGGCAGAAAGACAACTCTATGAGAGGATGATCGATGGAGATCTAGAGATAGTCAGTGTGTCACTATTTCCATAGGATGCCACCATAGATCAACAATTGGAAGATATGCAGAGGAGATTAGATGAGGCTAGGATAGAGATTAGTGCCCTACAAGTAGAGCTCAAGGTGACCCGGGTTGAGAGGGATCAGGTAGAGATTCAACAGCAAGAGATAAAAAGTTGGTGTAATTAGTTTGCACAACTATGCATAGGGTCGGTTGCAAATGTTGCTAGGGAGTTGGCTAGAGTTAGCATGAGTAGAGGGAAGTACAAGATGTTATACGAGCACACAGTGCCAACTGATTAGAGGGATCCTAGATTATCTAGATCATCCAATCGGACAGGGATAGAATTAGGGAGAAACCACACCCATAGCAGCCGCAACCAGAGTAGTGTGGGTGGCTCAAACTCCTCAGGGCACACATCGGGTCACAGGTCTCATCATAGGAATTCCTCTAGTCATAGGTCAAGCCACTCGCATGGATCATTAGGGTCAAGGCATAAATTAGTGCATAGTCAGCCTCCAAATCCATCAACCTTGTAGACTCATGCCACAGTATCCTTGCAGCCTCAGGTTACTGTAGAGATGATGTCGTCAGTGTTAGTTATGTCGGATTCATAGACACAGGCTGCTATGGCCTCATAGGTTATGTCAGTGTCGGCTACAGGTCATTAGTCACCATGCTCTTCTCCATGAGGGGATGAGGAGAGCACTTCCTAAGATATTTGACATGTTTATTTTTGACACCATGTTTCAAACATTCATTGTTCTGACACTTTATATGTTGACTATCAATCCTATGAGCTCTATTTGTGGGATATCTCATGACTCTATTATGTGACATTATATATATATTTTGAGATGATATATGTGATGTAGGTTTGATGCAGCCTATATGCTTTATGTTATGTGATGATGCATTATGTGTTGACTATGTTTTATGATATATGCTTATCTTATGATGATTATGGTGATGCAATTATGATGACCATATGATGCCTATGTGATGTGATTTATGCATCTATGATTCTCATGATGATGTCCTTTATATGCTATGCCATGTATGTATTTATGATATCTACTTATGCTGAGATGTCATGATGATGTGATAGTTATTTATGCTTATATTCCATGACGATATTATGTTGTAATGATTATGATATGGATGCATAATGATGATTATATGGAAGCCTAATGTATGATTTTAATGGATTCCATGAATATGATTATAGATATGTTAATGCATGACTATATATCTATGGACAACACAATCTTATGATGTGATACATATGTTTTTAATGAGATGGATGATGTATGTACCTACATGTTATGTGAGTGTGTAAAAGCCTAATGTAATGCCTATATGATTATGTATGCACTTATTTGTTTGCATGTCACAAGATATTATCATGAGATGGATGAGATGAGATGACAAGACAAAAGGATATGAATGTTAGCGCAAAGATCAAATCTTTCAACATGTTACCGCATGACTTAACAATTATTGCTCTTAATCATCATTGGGTGGATTATTGTAATGGCCAAAAAACACCATGATATGACATAGATCAAGGTGTGCAAGGTCATACCATCACATGAGACAAGTAGTCATAGACAAGGATGATCATGACTCATACTAAGAGTGCAATTGCCCCAGTCTTTTTGTCACAACCAACCACAAGCATAAGATAGATAAGAAAGACAAAGACAAGTCATGAAACATTGTTTCTTCTCTAAATCTTGTTACCAAGACATCCTCAAGGAAGTAGTAACATGACTACATAAAAAAGACAAGACAAGTTAATCATCATGATACGTCGCTGCTTCTCTAAATCCCGTTGTCAGGACATCATGGAGAAACTAGTAACATGATGAGAGATCTAAAGACAAATGCCAATATAGTGTTTTCCAAGTGTGATTGAATGTCAAATGTTTTAATGTAAAGATGCTAGGTTTGATGGTGTTGAATGCCAAAATTTGTTAGATTTGACGATGTCAAGGTGTCGAATGTCAAATTTTGCTGAATTCAGGAAGGACACATCTTGAATAATTTTGATGTCAAGAGGATTGATCCTCAAATGTCAAGAGAATCCCTCAAGATGCTAGATGACAATAATGGTACCTAGGAAGGACACATCCTAGGGTATAATTAAATGAAAAGGGCGACTCTTCAGAAGGACCCATCTGAAGAATAACCAAGAGTTAACAGTTTTGATAGGTTTTGACTAAGTTTGACCAAAGTTGACTTAATTTGACTTTTATTGACAAAGTTGACTTGTGTTGATAGAACTAACTACATGTCAATGTTGACATACTGATAGAATTGATATGTTGAGTAGATGATTGCCAAAGTTTTATTTAGGAGTTTGTCTTGTTTTAGAATGACTTGTTTGACTTGAAGACTTTGAACGTGTGTGTCGTGCCATGAACCCTAATAAACTGACCTAGTGTGGCCTTGGGGGCTCATCGACAGATGGCCTTACCTATGTCACACACTCAAAGAACTCGTAGTTCAACATGACCGATGACTTTGTTTTGATGACTAAAGATTGAGTCATGATTTTTATTTTGAAAAACCTCAAAAGATTGACCTAGTGTCTCAGGGGCCCAAAGATGAGCCTTGCCTATGTAGCAAATGTGCAGAGACAATGTAGTTCGACAAATGACAATGACTGACTGACATGACTAACTTGACAAGATATGACTCTGTTTGTGTGTTTTTGAGATATTTTGATTTCTTTTTGTATTTCTTCAAGACATTTTTCAATTTTTAGGTCTTTTTTTAGGACATTTTTTGATTTTTAGGTCTTTTTTAGATGTTTTTTAAGATATTTTTTAATTTTTAGGTCTTTTTTCAAGACATTTTTTGATTTTTAAGTCTTTTTTTAGGACATTTTTCAATTTTAAAAACCACATGTGATACCCACTATAGTCATATAATAATGAAATTCCCCTAGTTAGGTCCTAGACTATCCAAGTTAGGAAGATGCAGAAAGGACATGTTTGGGGTGACAGATGGATGATATGAAGGATTTGGTTTCAACTATTGTTAGCCATGAAAGGAAATGGAGGATTTCATGATGGGGTGTTAGAAGGGTGTCAAAAAAGTGGGTGTTTATTATGGACTAAGGTAAATAGAGTAACAATAGATGGCAGAGCGAAACCGACTATGCATGGCGCATGTTTGCCAGGTTTTCATCGTGGTACTTATCCAAAGTACCTATTTACCAGGATTTCACTATTTGGATGAATTATTTCTCTTTACTATTTTTGTCATTTTTTAGTTTTTTTTTGGGTGTCACTAAGACACTTGTTTGCCAGGTTTTCATCAAGGTGACAATTTTTTGTATTTTTCATTTTTTTTGTATTTTTATGGTTTTCGGCTAGATTTTTTGATGTTATGCATAAAAATTTCACAGCTGTAGACTTTTTATAGGCTTTGTCAATTGTTCACCATCTGGAGTAGCTAGCTGGTATGCTCCAAAACCAAAAGAGGATGTGATAATGTAAGGGCCCAACTAATTTGGTTCGAACTTGCCAAGTTTTTCTCTGTTAGATTGATTCTTGGGACTTTGCATGAGGACCAAGTCACCAATGTCAGTTTCTGACCATGAATATTTTGTTATAACTATGACAAAGCTGATTATGATATGCTTGTAAATGATTCAAGGCATTATGTCTGTGTTCCTCTAACATTTCCAATTCATGCAGTCGTGATTGTCTATACTCTTCATCATCAATTAGGCCCTTCAGGGAGACTTGCAAAGAAGGAATTCCAACCTCGATGGGTAGGATGGCTTCGGCTCTGAAGACTAAGGAAAATGGAGTGGCTCCTATGGGTGTTTTCCTAGTGATTACCATTGGGAAAAATGGCATACGACATCCTCTTGTCGACAACTAAGAAATATTTTGCAAGACCTTATTGAAAATTGTACAATTGAATTGGGTGGGCCACAATTTGCATCAAACACAGACCATACTATTCACAAAACCCACTGCAAGACCATGGTTCAAATAACCCCTCAACATTAGGTCCTGAGACAAATAACAACCGTGCCAACTATACCCACATCTCATCTGACTATTTAGGAGGAACTATTATCAACCATGCCCGAACTGAGGATGAATATGTCAATACCATAACTGTCAAAAGAGCACTTGAATGTAATGTCACTACCTGTGGTGGAAAAATCACCATAGCCAGTCCTCCTCCTCCTTGGCAACAAAAAAATACAATACCTGGTCCCTTTGCTAAACAATCACAATCAAGCTCAACCACAAAGCAATTAGAATCTAAGGGACAGTTTAACCTCATTGATCAACTAGGAAAAACCCCTGCACATATTTCCATACTCAAGCTGCTACACATTTCTCTCGTGCATAAAGCTTAACTATGGGAAATTTCTAAGTTAGCAGATTGGTAGCTGAATAAATCAAAACCCAAAGTAATAATGAAGCACAAAGGAGGAAAAAATAAAAACAAAGAGAGATATCAGCTTGAGTTCTCAACCTCCATGATTGACCTCCATTACACCTTCTCTATTTGCTATAATATGAAGGTTTCCCTCAGATTTTGTGTTAGCAATATGTGACAATGCCAAGACCAAAGCAAATGTTGAAGGATTTAAATGAAAAAATGCAATACTATGCAACTATGCAACTATGCAACTAGTAAGCAATTCTAAACTATGACTAAAGTATGCCAAATGCCAAATGAGAGATGAAGTATTCCTATGAAAAGAGCTAAAATTGCAAGATGATAACAAGATTGCCTAAAACAAGATTGAATGAGATGTAAGATTCCAAGAGCTAAGATTTCATGAGATGTCAAAATGAGACCGAAATTTCCATTTTATAGAAAATGCAATTTTAGATGAATGGCGAAGATTGAAGATTGTCAAGTGCCCTAGAATCAATGGACAAGATTCAATGTGACAACCCACTATTGGGGTTAGGGAAACATTAGGTCAAACTTGAAAAAAGTGGACAAGATTTAATTTGAGAAAATCAAATCAAGGGTTGACAATGCATGTGACAAGGAGATAAGAATGGCATAGAAAAAGAGAGTTGGAAAATCAAATAATATTAGAAATTACTTAATTTTTGGAGAAAAAAGGCTATTTTGAATTAAAAATTAATTTAATTCAAAAGGTGAGGTCATGTGATAGTAAATAATTAATTTGAATTATTTACTAAAAGAGGGAAAATTATAAAGTGAGACCATTTTAAATAAATAATTTTATTTAAAATGGGGAAAATGCCAAGGTGGACAATAATTTAAATAAATTAAAGAATTTATTTAATTATAGAAAGACATTAGAAAATTAGTGACGTATTTAAATAAATAATTATGATTTATTTAATTAATAGTTGAAAGTGGACCAAAGAACATAATTAAATATTTTAATTATGCTAGGAAAAAATATGGCTACAATAGAGCTTGCAGGCCTAGGTCATTTTTATGTGTCTACAATGATAAATGATAGGAAGGAATGATGAAATCGTAAAGTGGTTCAACTCACCACCCTTCAACTGCTTCCTTGAAAGACTAAATTCATGCACATCACTTCAAGGTCTTGGATCTTGTCTTCTTGATTGTTTGAATTGCTTGGAGACCTACAAAAAGGGTTAGCCTTCACAAAAAATGATAATATAAACATGCATAAACTCACATAGGATTTGGCATGATGCTTGGGTCTTGAATTACTACAATAAAGCTTTGAAATGTTGTTGTTGATCATAATTTTTCCAATAGTTTTCTACAAATATTGCAAATGATGCAATAACTATGTATTTATAGGAATTTATTTTAATTTTCCAAAAATTACATCCTGATAGCTGGCATTTGCAAGTTGAATTTAAAATGTTAAAATGTCGACACTGACATATTCAAATTTGGATCCTAATAAAATAGGGGGACTTATATTCCCAAAGGTATCCCAATCCTAGCCCTATTTTTTAGGAAATAGGGTGTCAGGTGCAAGACATTAAATGAATGACTTTGTTATATGCTTGCAATTTCTTAGAAAATGGTAAAAATAAGCTATAGAATACATAATTTAGGAAATTATGGACTTAATTAGGTTCAATAATTTAGGGGGATAAAACATAGTGTGAAGTTGTCAAGGGTGACAATTTATGATGCTACATTTATCCCCCACTTTAGTGAGAGTATAAAATTACACTTAGACTCACACTAAATTAAAAGATATATGTCAAGAGGGGTCTGATTGTCCAAATGTTGAAGAGATAGGATGACTAAGGATCAAGGGGGAGTGCACAAGACCCCAAGAGACAAGATCCCATGCCAAGACAACATAAGGAAAAAGGGAACACACACATGTATGCAACACAACAAGATAACATATACAAGCATACATAATGTCAAAATAAAAAGGGAGAGTATGGATAATCATAGGCTAGCAAGTTGTGTTATGCTAGGATCCACACAAAAGGTGTTCATGAATCACACAATAGAAAATTCTAATATTTGCTAGATTAATCACAAATAGAAGGCACCATGGTCTAGTAAAGTCTAATATTCACTAGGTGAGGCCCCAAGCACAATGATAACACACAAGGTCTAGTGAGGTCTAATATTCACTAGGTGTAAAGGTCACACGAGCTTATTTTGAAAGCCCTATGCCAATGATATGTTTCTAAATAAACCTACATCATGATAAGGGGTTTCACCCAAATGTAAAGAAACAAACAACATAGAATATGAACATATAAGGGATCCATAGATCTGGGGTTAGTATACATCTTTGCTATAGTCATGTAATAGAGCTTGAAACTAACATCATTCCCCAAGTAATCATGGGAAAAATAACACAATGGAGGAATGAAACATAGAGAGAAAAATAACAAACTTTTGGATCAACATGGAAGATACCTAAATGCCTCGATGCATTGCATCGTTCCCACAAGGAAAAAACAAGACAAAAAATAAAGTTTATGGCATATAGAATAATAGATATACAAATAAAAGAATATCAAGACAAGTTTTTTTCTTTGTATCCTTGGGCCAACAGAGCAATAAGGTTCATCCAAAGAAAACTCACAAACATAAAAACACACCAAAATCACAACACGAGAGATCAAATCACATGCAAGAAAACACAAAGAACACATGAAACAAACATAAAGGAGTACCACACATGCAAGCTAACCTAAAGCAGGTTGTCTACATCCCACTCTTGCTCATCATATAGGGAAGGCAAAAAACTAACTAAAGGGACTACAACAAGTGTCGTACTAGGAGCATCTCTAGGTTCAACACGTGGTGGGTCACTCTCATCAAGAGGATCACCATGGTTTCCCCCATCTAAATTCATAGAATTTGTAAACAAAACATTAAGCTCATTATACACTTGTTCATCAATTTTAGCAATTTCATCTTCATCATCCAAATTAATCATAATAGGAGGTTTATAACAATGATTGTTGTATGTCCTTATTTCAATTCTTTTTTAAGTTCCATGTCTTATTATTGTGAAAGTTATAATTCTTCTTGATTTGTTTGCATAGGTGTTTGATTATATTGTATTGTTTTATTCTTTCCTTCCAATTGACAAGCAACACCATGACGCCTATGCCTACACTCTTTAGAATTTCAATTTCTTCTTGCATGGTTTTTAATTTGTGACAGGGGAGGAGAGGGTTTCTCAACCATTGGTCTCTTTTCTTCCCTTAAGGGATGAACTAAAGGAACCATTAGGGATTGGGAAACCACTGTCTCTTTAGGTCTATACACTTGTTTTACCTTCGAAGGCACAAAATGAATCATTTGATTGTCTCTTGGTCTTTTAATGATATGGGTGGAGGAAATGTGACATATTTACCTTGGTTACTTGGAAGGGGGTTTTCTTGGGGTACGGGTTCATCCATAAATGGTGGAGGAGAAACAATCATAGTCTTATCATTTTCATCAATATTGGTAAGAGATAACTCTGTTATGCACTTTGCCTTAAACTTTTAGTATGACTTGAAAAATAAATCCTCATGAGGCTTAATAGGTTATGTGAGATGAGGATTGTCAGCATGGGTCGTGATGAGTCCAGTTTATGACTCAATTTTGATAAAATTTTATTGTCTATTTGTTGTAGTTGTCATAGACTTTGATGCTTGGATGTTGATCTTTTTATGATATTTCCTCAAAACCATAGACATTGAGCATAATATTTTTACAATCTTTAATGACATTGACATGCTATATGAACTATTTGTGTTGATTTTACATGTGGATTAATGAATGCTACTTTAAGATAGTTACATATATGCAATTTTTGTGCATACCAATATTGCTTTGTAGATATAATTAGCTGCCTACACAATTAAAGGAGATTATGCTAGCTGGTCATTCACCATAATGGCCAACAAGGTGGTCATTTAAGGTCAACAAAGGGAAGACTCACGATAGCAGGAGATTCCTCATTCAAATTGAAGTTGTAACCACCTTGTAAATGGTATTAATTGTCTGTTGAGAGAATATAGGCGTTACCGTTGTGCTAAATCTGCATTGAGGCAAATATGCATAACTGCCTCTCCACTTTTTATGCTTTCTCTAAAGTGGCATCCTCCTAATCTGTTGGAGTTGACTACCTTTCTAGGTGATTAGTTAGTATCTTTTCTCCTTATAAATAAGACTCAGACACTCCTTCAAAAGAGGTCGCTTAATCTGATGATGTACTCACATTCTTAGTTTTATAGTCACGATGCTCTATTGTACTTGTGTTTTCCAATGAATAAAATGAATTTATAAGTTCGTGCATATGAATTTACATTTTTCTTAAGGGATACTCATCCAAGGGGTCCCACTTGGTGAGCATTCCATCCTTTAGCATAGTTATTACTTTTTGTTCAATAATTAGTTAAAAATTTGGCACCGACTGTTCCTGTAACCACTAGAATTTCATTCTATGACTGTTCCTACAACCAAAGCAGGAAAAGTAGTTTCCTATTTGTTTGCTCAGATTTCCATTTCTGTCATGCATTTCAGCTTAGTATAGTTGTTGGTTGATGCTCAACACTTATGTTATTTCTTTCCAAGAAATTTACCTTCAACATTATGTTTTTCTTAGTCATAGAATAAATATTTTGGATCCTTAGTGCGCATACTGTACAGACCCATTTCAAGTTCACGTCCCTAGGTTGAAAAGTTAAATGCACCTTCATGATGATTGAAATAGCTATTCAGATTAGATGTCCAATCTTTGAATCACAACTGTAAGAGCTTAGTTGTTAGATCATTGTAGGAGGCCAACATTTTTGGCACCATTTCCGAGGATGGTGTCAAACTAGGGAGTTCTTTGGGGTCATTGATAATTTTCTTGTTGTAGTATTTCTAAAAGTATGTTCCTAGTATACCCCTTATTTAGGAAAGTAATGATCCACCATTCTTTTGCCAATTCTTTGTGTGAGCTGGCTGATAGTGAGTTGATACCGTATGCATAGAGGAAGGAGGAGAGATGCTCATGGGAGATTCCTTCATAATAACCCTGATCCATTCCAACTAGATGAGCATTTGAATCTGCCAAGAGAGGAGGAAGAAGAAGAGCCAAACCCCTTTGTTGATGCATTTCCTAATCTAACTAGTTTTGAAATTTCCTCTAAAGACCAAAATCAACTTGGGAATCACTTTGCTTTGGAACTACATCAAGCAGGCATGGGTGATGCAAATAGAAACAAACCTAACCAACTAGCATTTCCTTTCCCTATTTCCCATCAGAATGAAGTTGAAAACCTCAAAAATATCCTTGCTTCAGTGCTTCCTAAGTTTTATGGACTCATCACAGAAGATCCTGATACTTTCTTGTTCGAGTTTGACATACTCTGCAGGAGTTATGACTATAGCATTGATGCCCATAGGCTTAAGCTATTTCCTACCACCTTGAAAGAGGCTGCATTGAGACGGTTCATGAGCCTAGGAAGTAATACTATGGAGATTTGGGAGGACATGAAGACAAAGTTCCTTGAGAAATACAAGGAATATTGCAGGGGCAGTGACATGAGAGGAGATGACATTTTCAGGATGCAACAAGATGAAGATAAGAGCCTCAAGGATTACATTGCAAGGTTTTTGTTTTGTTTGTAGAATTCTCCACACCATACACTTAATGAAGAATCACAAAAGCTACTTTTCCTGAGAGGAATTAATGATAGTTGCATTCATGCCTTAGACTTGATGGGAGGAGGAGATATCGCCCAAGTTCCTTGGGAGGACATCAAGAAGATACGTTAGAACTATTCTAGGACAACTTCAAAGAAAGGGAGAGCTTACCAATCCTCCATTGGTAAGTCATCTACTAGTGGAGTTTTAGGAATGGAGATTATTCACTTGCTAACAAAATTCAAGCAAGACATTATAAACAATCTAGCTACTCAGCTGGATACACTTCAAGCCAAAAAGAAACAAGAGGAGGCAGAGGAAACATTGGAAAAATATTTCCCCCATTGCAAATAAAAGGACTTCAGATGCAGGATGATAGCTAATATTGGAAGCAAGCAGATTCCACCTAAGTTCAAGCCAATCCAGGGTGAAGATGACCAAGTATACTACATTGCATAACAAAGGCCATGGGCTCCAAGACAAGTTATGCCACTAGATCCACTCTCTTTTGTTGGGCCATATTTAAATTCCTATTCATCTGGTAACCAATAACATCCCCCATATCCATCCAATTATGGAGGATATCCACCAAAACCTTGGAATAACGCTCAAAATTCTTGGCCCAATCACCAAAATTCTCCACCTTAGTGGCAACAACCTCAGGGGAATTGGTAGTAGTTTCAAGGAAATTGGCAGCCACCCCCAAGAAATTGGAAACAAACAAATCAATGGAGGGGAGGACAACAATGGCCAAACCAGCCAAATAGTTACATGCAACCACCTTCTCATCCCCAACAACCTACTATAATTCCTCCTCTTGCTAGCTCAAGTTCAAATACACCTAAACGTACTTAGCAACTAGCTTAGCCCACACCCAATCCAAATAACAAACCACAACAACAACCAATAGACTCTGTTGATCCAAATCAATTCCCTACATATGCTGTGAGTGTAAGTGACATCCACTTACATTCAAGAACTACCTTTCCAAATCCTTCCACGCCCATTATCATTGAGCTTATTGTGGAAGAAGAGGAGCCTCTAGTACCCCTATTTAGCCTAGTGCACCTAAGAATCTTGAACCAGTCCCAGTCAAGCAAATTGCATAAACACCCCCATTTCCTCAAAGGTTGGAAATTGTGAAAGAAAAGGAAGAAAAGGAAGAAAAGGAGGACACAAATTTTGACATTTTAGATTAGTTGAAGCATATATGTGTCCAAATACCTCTATTTCAGGCCATAAAATATATTCCAATCTATGGCAAGGAAATTAAGGAAGCATGCCTTAAGAAGCTAGGTAGGAAGAAGAAATACCCCACTACGGTTCATGTGTTGGGAAAACTAGCTGACATCATGCTTGGGAGAGTGATTGTTCCCAAATATAATGATCTAGGGAGTCCTATAGTAGGAGTTGTCATAAATGGGATCTAGATAAAGAATTCTCTGATTGACTTAGGAGCAACAATAAATGTAATGACCAAGGATATCTTGCAACAACCAAATGTTGCAAGCATGAGACCTACTCCTACTATCCTACAACTTGTTGATAGTTCGATTTTTAAACTTGATGGTGTAGTAGAGGACCTTGTGGTAACTCTAGACTCATGGGAGTACCCAATAGATTTCATGATTCTTTCTCCTAAAGCCACAATCAACAGGTACCCTATCATTCTAGGAGGACCATGGTTAGCAACAACAGATGCATATATTGGATGTAGGATAGGAGACATGACCATTTTTGATGGAAAGAGCACCAAAAAGCTTGTTCTCTACCCTCCTGCTCAACCATCCCATGATCTGGATAACTCTATATGGCCACATGTTGGTGAAGAGGCCGAGGAAGTTAATTTTGTGGCATAGCTTATGATGTTAGGAAAAATATCTTTCATGTAGCTTCAAGATGAAGATGAAGTATTTTCTAACATAATTCAAAATCATTGTGAAGGGGAGGAAGCATCATCCTCTCATTCTTCCTGCTCTTCCTTTAGCCACTCTTCCTATAGTAGAACTTCTTGTAGCAATGAGTATGTCTCATGCATTGTTGCCACATGAACTTAAGGTACCAAGAATTATTGAAGTAGCTATGGTAGAGATAACTACACAAGTGCAAGTGACAGAAGGAAAATATTTGCACATCAACAACAAATCGAGTGAAGAACAACTGTCATTGAAAAAATTACTAGAGACCCACCAACATGCATTTATGTGGGACTATCATGATATGAAGGGATTGGACCCTAATATTTTCACTCATATGATTTACATTAGAGATGATTTAACACCAATGAGGCAGCCACAAAGAAGAATTAACCCTGCATTAAGAGAAATTGTAAAAGGAGAACTACAAAAATTGCTAGATGCAAGATTCATCTACCCCATTTCAGATAGCCAATGGGTGTCTCCATTGGTGATTGTTCCCAAAAAGGGAGGGAAGTGGCGAGTTTGTGTTGATTACAGGGAACTCAATGCCGCTACCAAAAAAGACCATTTTCCCTTACCTTTCATAGATCAAGTTTTGGACTCACTTGTAGGAAAATAATACTTTTCTTTTCTAGATGGCTTTAGCGGCTATAACCAGATCCAAATTGCACCAGAGGACAAGAAGACTACCTTTACCTATCCTTGGGGGACCTATGCCTACTTAGTACTTCCATTTGGCTTATGCAATACACTTGCAACTTTTCAAAGGGCAACCATTAGCATATTTTCAGATATTTCTCATGATTGCATGGAAATTTATATGGATGAATTCACCACCTATGGTGCTGATTTCAATGGAGCATTGGAAAATCTCAGGAGATTCCTACAGAGATGTGAAGACCACAATCTATCTCTAAATAGTGAAAAGTGATTCATGGTGATGTAGGAAGGTGTAGTCCTTGGACACTACATCTCTCACAAAGGAATTCAAGTAGATCCTGCAAAGATTGAGGTGATCACAAATCTGCCTACACTTGCAAAAAAAAATATGTTAGGAGTTTCTTGGGCTATGCAGGCTACTATAGGTGTTTCATCGAGGATTTCAGAAAAATAGCGGCACCATTGTATACTCTTCTCACTAAAGATGTTGAGTTTCAGTGGATTGAAGACTATGACAAGGCATTTTATGATTTGAAGGCAACTTTGACTCATGCTCTTGTACTAAAAGGTCCTAATTGGGAGCTTCCTTTCTACATCCATACATATGCATTAGACTATGCCATAGGAGAAATCTTAGGGTAGAAAGAAGGAGCTATTGAAAATGCTATTTATTTTGTTAGCAAAAAATTACAAGGAGTTGAATTCAATTATACAATAACAGAAAAAGAAATGCTAGCAGTAATCTATGCCCTCAACAAATTCAGGAACTACATAAAAAGCTATCAAATCTTTGTGCACACAAATCATGCAACCATTAGGTATCTCATGAATAAACCTCTGATCTCAAGTATTCTAGCAAGATGGCTATTGCTGATGCAGGAGTTTGACATAACCATTGTAGAGAAACTAGGAAAGGCCAATGTTGTTGCAGATTTTCTTTCACAACTGACTATATTAGAGGATAATCAAGTCATAGATGACTCTTTCCCTGATGAGCACTTATTTTCCATTAGTGTGGAAACACCCTAGTATGTTGACATAGCTAACTATTTGGTCACAGGGAGAGTTCCTTCTCACTTCTCTCCAAAAGAGAGAAGGGTGCTAATTGAAAAATCATTTCCTTTTTCATGAATTGCAGGATGTTAGTTTTATACTAGACTAGACCATTTCATGAGGAGATGTGTGAGGGAAGATAAGACATATGATATTTTTCATGCATGCCACAATGAACCATGTGGAGGAAATTTTTTAGCCAAGAGGACATCAATGAAGATTTTGAATACATGATATTACTGGCCAACGCTCCACAAGGATGTAGGGAGATATACAAGAAAGTGTGATAGATGCCAAAGGATGGGTAGGCCAATCAAATCCAATGAGATGCCCCTTTACCCTCAGGTAGTAATTACTCCATTTGACAAGTGGGGATTAGACTTTGTAGGACCCATTGATCCTCCATCCAATGGTAAGTCTTATATCTTAGTATGCACTAATTATGTAACTAAGTGGGTAGAAGTTAAGGCCATGAAGCATGTAAGAGATAATAAGGTTGTTGAATTTCTTTTTGAGGAGATTTTCACAAGGTATGGGGTTCCAAGAGAGATAGTGATTGACCAAGGGGCTCAATTTACATCAACCCTTATTACAACATTCAATGAGTACAACATAAGGCATAGGAAGTCTACTCCTTATCACCCCTAGGCCAATGGAAAAGTTGAGGTGACTAATAGGGAAGTTGAAGCCATTCTGACCAAAACAATGGCTGTTCATTTGAAGGATTGAGAAAATAGGCTACCAGAAGTTGTCTGGGCCTATAGGACAACCTGGAAAACAACTACATGATTCACACCATTTGAGTTGCTATATGGAAAGACTGCTATGATTCCCATTGAATTTGAGCATAAAACTCTTAGGACTGCAATGGAATTTGTGATGGACATATCTGATGCACAAAGAGACAGAATCATGCAGCTCAATGCATTGGATGAAATGGGGAAGGAAAATTTTCATCATAAAGAGGTAATACAGAATCAAAGAATCAATTGGCATGAAAAATTCATTAAGGACAAGAAATTCCAACTAGGAGATTGGGCCTTGCTCTACGACTCAAGGTATCAGAATAATGTAGGAAAATTGCAGACAAGGTTGCAAGGACTATATGAGGTTGCTGAAGTATTCCCCAATGGCACTATTTAGCTAACTACTATTGACCCAGTCGGATTTAAGCTGATTGTCAATGGTCATCACCTTAGATTGTATCACAAGCCAAATTCCAAGGAGGAATTCCTGCAACAACTCACTTAGCATACAACACCCGAACTTCCTGCAGCTGAAGGAAGCAGACCTAGTGTCCCTCCTTCTAGCTAATTAAGGTACATAATTTATCATAATAAAGACTTCCACTCCTATGGGGGTCCACTTCTTCACCCATCTGCCCATCCGTCTCCACCTTTCTCTCTCTTCCATCACACCTCCATAATTTCACTTCATTCCATCATCACTTCACTCCATTCCACTCCACTTTCATTAATTTCTCAACTGACCTCTCAAAAGGTGACCAATACTTTATCCATAATCTTTGTAGTAGATCTTTCAAGAATCTAGGTACGTGCACATTAAGTTATCTCTTAATTATCTTTTAGTACATTCATTTAATTGTTGTAAATTGATATAGACGTTCTCCATAACATGGCATTATTCCTTGTCCTGTCAAATTGTCATAACTCTCACACATGTGAGGACACATGCTCAAATTTAGGTTGGGGGGGAAAGTGTGAATGCTATTCCCACGTGTCTTTCCATGTTGGCTCACATCAACAAAGTTTAAATTGAGTCTATTTGAATTCTAAGTGAGATGACATCTCACATGTGTGAGGAGATATCAACTGCTGCCATTTTTCTTAATCATAAGCCTTCATTGATTACTCTTTTATTTCCTTTATTACTCTTGTCATAATCTTAAGCCAAAAAGAGAAAAATTCAGACAACACTAGTGTTTGAAATATAGTAATGTGCATGAAGGAGAATTTTAGCTTTTAGACAAAGATTGCAGGAAGGGAAACTTTGTAGAGTGATTGTTTGATTGTAGACAATTGAACAATGGGAGGTGGGTTAATCAAGAATGAACCCATAGTTCATGACGTATTACTGCAAGATGCACCTGCACAGGTTGAATTCATAAATTGTGGCTAGTTAGACTATTTCTTGAAGCTTAATGGTTTTGATGAAGACATTGCATTGGAGTTCACCAGACATTATCTAAAGGAAAAGCCACATTAAAAGGGATATAAGTATTGACTACTGAAGAAAGAATTGTGGAAGTTATAGGATTTCCTATCGACAATGAAAATTACCCTGCTTCAAGAGATGCTAGGTCAGCTAGGGCCGAATTTACAAAACCTGGCGATCCTCCATTGAGTGTGGAAAAACAAGGTGCAAAAATAAACTTTCTGCTCAAGCCATGGAAGCAAGTAGTTGTTAATGTTGTAAAGTAGATTACCT
>VDFB02058242.1:691867721-691972637 GCA_007258455.2 Sequoia sempervirens | reverse complement strand
TATTGAAGATGTTTCTCCAGGGGGCTAGTATGATGATATCATTCACTATCTACTAAATCAAAGGTGTCATGACCATCTCAATGTAGTACAAAGGAGGGCTCTACATTTGAAAAGTGACAATTTTATGCTAAAGGGAGCTGTCCTATACAAAAGAAATCATGAAGGTATATACCTAAGGTGTTTGGGACAACAGGAGGCTAAAAGGGTCATGGCTGAATTTCATGATAGATATGGTACTGGCCATGGATCTGCACATTCTACTGTAGACTAGATCTTAAGGGTTAGTTATTATTGGCCTACATTGTTCAAGGATACACACAGTCATGTTAGAACTTGCCATGTGTGCCAAACTGCAACAACTAGAGAGAAGTATGCAACCCTTCCACTTCAACTGGTCTTTTAGGTAAGACCTTTTGCACAGTGGGGGATGGACTTCATTGGTCCAAACAATCCACCTTCTTCTATGGGTTACATGCATATTCTCACCATTATTGATTATTTTACATGATGGACTGAAGCTCTTGCATGCAAACAGTGTACTTCTAAAGTGGTGATTGAGTTCATTGAATCAGGTATTATTAATCAATTTGGATGTCCTTTATCTTTAGTTTGTGATAATGGTCCTGCATTTGTATCATTGAAAATTTCCAATTGGGCCTTTGATCATAGGATCATAATAAATTTTACATCTAATTACTATCCACAGGGTAATGGGTTGGCTGAGTCTTCCAATAAAAACCTCTTAACAGTCATCCTTAAGCTATTAGAGAAGAATCCCAAGGATTGGAACACTCAACTCATATTTGCTCTGTGGGCAGACTGCACCAAACAAAAAACTTCATTAGGGACCTCTCCTTATCACCTTGTGTATGGACTAGAACCCGTCTTTCCAATCCAATTGAGGATCTCTACTTTATAGTTCATTAATGAGTATTATGATGAAGAAAACAAGCGTGAGGCCCACTTTTAAGAACTGTTACACCTTGAAGAGAAGAGAGACAAAGCCTAGAATTTTTTTCCAAACATCAGGGTGTAGTCAAAAGATGATTTGATAGAAGAGCCAAGGTAAAATCTTTTAGGATTTCTAACTTGGTTCTTTACTAGGATAAAGCCCATGATTGTAAGGGGGAGCATAGTAAATTTGACAAAATTTGGCTTGGCCCTTATCAGATTTCAGAGATCCTGGGTGATAATGCTTTTCGCTTGAAAACTCTTACTGGGGAGGATATTCCACTGCTTGTCAATGGGCAGTACCTAAAGCATTATTTCTAGTCATGAGTTGTTTTAAGCTTTTTTCCTATACATAGTTAGATTAGGTTTTCTTTCTATTTTGTTTGCTTTGCTTTTCTTTGGTTAGAGTAGGTTTCCCTTTCTACTTTTCTTTTGTTTTTCTTTGGTTAGTTTAGGTTTTCTTTCGGTTTGGTGTGTTTTGCTCTGCTTGTGCTTTGGAGGTCTTCTTGTTTTTCTTCTGGATGTGTTACACCTGCATGACAAATATCTTTTATTTGGGATTGTTCTGAGTTTTTTCTTCATTGATGAACTTTTATCAAGTGTCTTGAATAGATGGTTGAGATTTTTATTATTGTCAAGTAGTCTAAATGTTGGGTTTAAAGAGGATGGGTCACTGGTTTGATTTGAACCTAAAGTATTTTTGAAATCTTATATCTTTTATACATCTTAAGAATCCTGAGGTTACTGTAGGATCTTTGTGAGGTCTTGTCAAGTGAAAAATATTTTTTCTGCTTTAGCACCATTGTGGGTCTTAGCCCTGAGTGTGAACTTCATTGTTCATAGGTTGAAATGAAAAAAGTGAAAAGAAAAGAAATATAAAAAAAAGAAAGGAAAATATTGAAAATCAAAAGGCATTCAACTTATCAGGAGTATCTGAATATCTCTATTGGGGATATGGATTCCTAACTGGAAGTAGAGCTATGTTTGAAAGAATCACAATGATAACCTTGTCAGTGCTATGGATGCCTGACTGGTAGCAAGGCTCTATCTAGGATGCTTTTGAAGGTAGAATCTTTACGTAGCCTGTCTTGACTGAACTTGGTTTCTACAATAGCTCAAGGAGGGAAATGAAATCATGTGCACACACTAGGATTTTCAGTCTATGGAAGGTTTAGTCTACCTTTGGTTTTGATTTTTTAATCTTTGCATTTTGAATTTTTTTTCTAATAGTGAGATCAAAACCATAGATTCTGGGTTCTTGATTCTTGTTCGTCATCGAAATGCTTTGGAACATTTCCCCAACAGAGTCACCATTTGTTGTGCAGTTTTCACACACACGCCCCATTGAAAACAAGGACCCCCTTTCACTTTAGTTTTTTGGTGTCTTGGCCCTTCGCTTTTGAGGATTTACCTTGCCTTGGCATGAGCTTAAATGTTTATCTTGCTTGCCTAAATGATTCCCTTAAGTTGCACTTTAAAAAACTTAAGTTTTGGGAAAAGTTTAGGTTTTTACCCTAGTTTGGGATTTTCCACTCCATCCGGATTTTCCCAGATCCCACTCAAACTCTGGAAAAACACTGTGGTTTGGGAATTTATGGTCTTCACGGAATTATGCTTGGACCAGATTTTTCTAAATTTTGTTATGCCATTGGGTTTCTAGATTTTCCTGCCTGTCTTGTCAACAACATTAATGCTCATTTGTACTGGTTGTGACAGTGTATTTAATTGATTTTCAGGGATCTTTCTTTCCATTGTGCTTTGTGATTTGCATTCTATTGAGTTGGAGTGTTCATCCTAGTGATGCTTGGATGATTTGGTTTGCCTTACCTCTGAATTGTGGATTTGGTGATCGTTTCTTGGGCGTCGTAGTGGTTGGAGCTTGCGGGCATTCAGATTGTTGTCTATTATTTCCATAATCAATTTCCCTTTCATCAAATAGTATGTACATGTTGTCTCTCTTTTGATTGATGAATGTGAGGGGTCATTGGAGTTCTAGATATGTTCAGGGTTTAAATTTCTATATCTTTCAGTGTCTAATGGTAGGGTTGCATGATACTGTCTGATTTATGGTCTCCCAAGTAATTCTTGAGCTTGTTCGTTCATTCACATCTAGAGATAACTTTCTTGTGAGCTGTAAATGATATTTGTGAGGACCCAACAGTTGGAATCATTACACCCTGAGCTTATTGTGCATCAATGGTGAGTCTGTAGGGTTCACAGCTAGGGCATCACCATTTCACCTTAGTTTGCTTTTGAGTGAGCCTAGAATTCAAGGAAAATATGTAGAAGGTCCAAATCAAACTTGTCACAGGCCTGGATTCTTGAAATTTTTGATTGATCCATCAATTCGAGTGAAATAATGTGAGAACGTCGAGGTTTGAGTTTTCTTTTGATTTCAAGATTTTCTTATGGTGATGGATTTTCCTGACTTTCTTTGACCATTCTATTTTCCCGAAGTGTGTTACAAATCTAGAATCCTGCATTCTTTGCAGATTTATGTTGACCCTCAATTTTCCCAAAAATCCTTTGTTCCTTTATTTTTCTAAAATTTGCAGACTGTCGCTTCGGTCGCAGATATCCGTCCCACATGAATTTTCCCAAAATCTGGTGGAAAACAAAGGATTATGAAATAACATGACTTGTTGATGAATGACTATGCATTTTATGATTAATTTGAGCTATTTTAACATCTCATGTGTTGTCTCTTGGTTGATAATGATTGGATTAAGTTACTAATACGTGTTTTCAAGTTTATTCTGCTAGAATCCGTCTGGCTAGTAATTTTTCAAAATTCCTCCTTGGCTTGGATTCCGTGGGTGGACCTAAAACCCAAACTCTGATATGATCATATTTTGTGAGATTTAACAACACCTCACTTATCTGGGATTCATTTTAATGATGATTTTGATTGAATAACCTTAGTTTCATGTGGTTTTATTATGATCTATTTGTGAAATGTAGGCTAAGTCGAGTAAGGAAGTAGCTAGAAGAGCCAAGAGTGATATGGAGGGGTCTTTTGTGTCTGAAGCAGAAAGAATCAAGATAGATATCAGGAATAAGATCCCAGAAAGGAACATTACTTCTATCTAGTCAGAGGTGACTAACACAAATGTTGTATTATGGGACTATGAGGAGTTCAAGGAAATAATGGCAGTGTAGGATCTTCCTTTGGTGGCTAAAAGAATGATGGAGTCAGGATTGGAACATGTAGCTGGTTTTCCCTCTATAGTGTAGTGCTATGAATTAGTTCTTGAGTGTGCCAGGCATTATGATAGGGATACTTAGAGAATTATTGGTCCCCAAGGGAGGATTGTGGCAAATTTGAACCTTGTCTCCATAGCTCAGACCTTTAACATTCCAGATAGATCTCATGTGGTGGTATTCAACATGGAATTAGCTAAAAGGTACTATGAGGAGGAGACTATTAAATCACAATAGATCATCAATTTATGGTTGGAAAAGCCTAAGTCTCACTATTCAAAACATCCCAAATAGCTATTCAGAGCAAAGTTCAAGGAGTATTATGATGTTGTCACTCTTCTTAGCAGGGTGGTAGGATTAAAGAATGCAGGTATGTTAGAAAATTGGATGTGCCATGTCATTGCAAGGATGGAGCAAGAAAAGATCAACTATCATTGGGTAGGTGTCATAAGTAGGTTGATTCATGAGCAATTGTGCAATGTGATGCAAACCAAGACCTTCACCATGACTTCCTACCTAGTCTATGCAATTGCAATATTTCATCCATACAAGGGATTAAGTACTAAGGGAATCTTTGGCCAAGATGTAATCTATGAGGTTTATCCATAGCTACATCTAGGGAAATCAAGCTACAAGAGGGTGAATGGTGCATTCACCATGCATATCACTAGATTGCTTAAAGGTGTAGAGCATGTAAGGATTTTAGATCAAGCCAAAGAGCTAATTAAGAAGTATGGTGCTTGGTTCATACAATTTCCCACCTTCTCATACATCAGGATTGATGGGTGTCAAAGGGCTCCATATTGACTTCCAAGGTATTCCACTGATCATATTCTACTCTTGGAGGTCAATAGACAAATATGTGACTTTGATGCTATTGTGAAAAGGGACAAACATAAGACTGGGTTTGGTGGAGACTTCCCTTTAAGGATAGGCACTGGAGAAGCATGCCCTTCCATTAATTCAGCCTAGGCTTTAGAAGAGGAGATGAGTACTCTTGGTTTATCCTTTCATTCTAAGAGGTCTAGATTTGACATAACTGGTGAAGCACAAAAGAAGGCCAGTCAGGTATATAGCCACAAGGTTGATTTGGAAGACCACTGGGCCAATTGTAGTGATGCATATGAGGTTAGAAAGAAGAAGTTTTCCTAGCTTCCAGTTGAATTAGTCAGATTGTATAATGTGAAGGTAGTTCTAGACCAGATTGAAGATGATGGGGACTTGATTCAAGGCCATGCTTATGAGTCAGTAAAGGACAAGAAAATTGGTTAAATAGACTGGCTGGAGGAAGAAAAAATAGAGCTAGTTAGTTAATGGATCCAGTCTTTAAGCACACAAAGTTATGGCTAAAACATAAAATATGGGAATTGGAAAATGAAGGTGTACAATGCACCTATGATTTGATGGGAGATTTAGACCCTCATTCTACTTTCGAGGAGTCAGTTGAACAAGATCCCAAGGGTAAGAGAAAGGTGGACTCCCTTTTTAAAATCAATATTAAAGAAGTTCAAGTGGAGAAAGCTCAAGAAACAAAAAAAAAAAGGCCTATTGCTAGGAAAAGGGGGCATACTTAAAGGGCTAAGAAACTTGAAAAAGAGGAAGCTAAAAAGTAGGATCCTGAGGTTGGTGCTTCTATACCTAAAGGATAAGAATTGTAAGATTGTCATAGAAGATAGGCTCCAAGAATGGAGAGGAAGTTGACATAGCTGTGGTGAATGTGGAAAGTTTAGGAGAAAAGACACAGGTATATACAAGGAAATAAAGGACTCCTTCTCCTAAGGATAATATGCCAAAGAAAGATCTACCTCCAGTTGCTTCTCATGCAAAACAACATGATGATATCCCTTCTTCCCATGAAGCTCACGAAGAACTAGGTGAATCTAAGGAATTGGAGGATTGCCAAGATACAAAAGGGGAATAATTTTGTGAGGGTGAGCTCTATAATGCAGATGCAAAAATAGAAAAGGTGATGCAGTCTCCCCTAGTTGCATATGAAGATTCACTTGTTAGAACTGAGGAAGTTAGCTCCCCTCAAAGAGAAGAAGTATCAGATAAGGTTCCATCATCTGTGCATAGAGAAGAGAATATTGAAGAAAAGGATAAGGCTGAAGATATCCCAGAGAGGTAGGATTTGAATGAGGATACTCATAAGGACTAGCAAGAAGAGGCAGAACAAAGTGAAGTGCAGTTAGAGTCCACTGTTTCAGAGTGGTTGGATAAAGAAATAAGGAGAAAATAGGTTGTTGCGGATGATACCCCACCCAATTGGGATGAATTACTAGCTAAAATAGGAAAGGATAAAGGAAAGAAGAAGGCCAAGGTGATTTCCAATATTGAGAGAGATGAGGCCAACAATAGGGTAGTCCACATTGCAACTCCTGCTCCAAATAAGAACAAGGGTGAGGTAACTAGAAAATATTACAATCTGTTGACCATCAATCTAGGCTCCACCTCCATGGAGGAAGATATTGAAGAATATGAGGGTTCTAGTGTAGTCATCCTAGGGAGATTAAGAAAAGAAGTCCAAAGTAAACATGAGCTAAAGAAAGAGAATGAAAGACTTAGGAAATGTTTAGAGGATCTAATGAAACCTTTGCAATCCATTGGCTCCTCATCCTCTACTGCAAGTCTCCTGCCCCAAGAAACTATAACTGAGCTAGAAAGAATGAAAGCTACTACTCTTGCTACAAAAAATTGGCTACAAGGGGTGCAATATAAAGGAAATGATGCTATTAAGGATATTCTTTCAATTGGAGGAGATGCTATGAGGGTAAAAGATTGGCTGAAAGAGGTATTAGCTCAAGATAAAGAAGATACAAATCTCCTGCTGCAAAAGACTAAAACCATCATGGAATATACTAAGGATAACCTTGTGAGTGATGGAATTCTCCTTTCCTCCAGAGCTGCATAACCTTGGGAATGGTTTGAGGCTTTGCAAATTAGGCAGAAGGTTCTGAAGAAGATTTATAAGCAAAGGAGGAAAATTGAAGACACCCTAACTGATATTTATAATGGACACATTTCTTTCTTTGAGATAATGACAGGGAGAAGGAGGATTGCACCAAAGCATCTGAGCTTGGAACAGTTGAGGAAATGGTGGTAGGATCTATATTCCCTAGCTAGTGAAGATTGAGTTACTAAACACCAATTGGATGATGCAACTACCTATATTGAAGTCATGTATAAATATCAGATCAATAAAGTTGAATGGGATAAATTGGTGGAACAATCCAGGGAAAATATTACATCAATTGAAAGCTGACTTAAGGTTTTTCCTTTGCCATCCATAGCTGACCTGGACAAATTACTTTTGAAGGTGCATGAAATGGTTGATCAAAATAAGGATAAAGGGGAAGGAAATTAATGTTGGGATACATTGGAATTTGTGCTTCCCTATTATTTTGCATGCATTGGTCTAAGCCACATTGGAGATGCTAGGCCGACCTGGATGAAGTTCATGCATTTAATGCATATTTTATTTCATTTTGAATTTCTATTGGCTGACTTGTCTTGTGGCCAATTATTATTGTAAAACCTTACTAGGTCGGCATGTTTTGAGAGGTCTCTATTAATATGGAATTCTCCCTTATTTGTAAGGGCTAGACATATACAAATAGAGAGATAGCTAATATTGAAGCGAATTAAGCAAAGTAAGAATTAGAAAGTAGTTTTTCTCAAGAAAGTATTGTAACAAAAAAATGGAATTGTTGCTTCAGTGGATAATTTGGTGCAAGTAATGACATTGTGATTTGGTGCCATACTTGTGTTCTTCTTATCTTGCATGGTTCTTGTTATTCTATCTTTAGAATTGCTTTGAGGAAGATTGATAATTTGATATTTAGGATTAGATTTGATTCAATGATGTTTATGGTTTGATATTTGAAGTGTTGTGGTGATCCCTAGTCCATACTTTTTGCAGCTAGCTGATTGTTATTTGCTTTGCAAAGTTAGCCTGGACCATATATCTATTGTGCTTAGTTCAATTGTGAAGGTTTATTCATTTCAATTGCCTTGGGGTTGTCTTGGATGAATGTTCATGATCTAAAAATATTTGTTACCTTAGAAGATTACATTGTTCTTGTGAAATTACAGATTCATCTGGGTTAAGTAGGAATTGGTTTATGAGGGATTGTTCCATTTCATGTATTTCATCATGTGCATTGTTAATCTTAGGAGTAGCATTAATCTTAGTGATCTCTCTGAAACCCTAATATTTTTTTGTTTTCTTTATCATTTGGGTTAGATTTAGGATTAAAGTATCATCATATTTCCAAATCTGATAAATTAAAGATTCGGTCTTTGCTTGTAGTAAGATCCCTTTGTGATTACTAGCATTTTCACATTTATCACTGAGTTGTTTATGCATTTTCAAGACCTGACATTAGAGACATTGGGGTTATCTCTTGAGGCTTGTTGATAGAGATTTACCTTTCAAGAGAGATAGGATACTTGTATCTTGTCTAAGTTGTTGTTGTGTAGAAAACATCATCAACAATTCTCTTGGATTCTCTAGAAAAAATAGTTTAATGGTGTCTTTGGAAGACCAGTCTTCCTTGGAAAAATGGAATCTAATCAACATTTATGCTCCTAACTCTAGCTGGGACAAACTATAGTTATGGGATTATATGAATGATGCTATAAAGAGAATATTGGATGATTATTGGATGTTGGGAGGCAACTTAAACTCTCCTCTTTTACCCTCAAAGAAGCTAAGAGGATTAGAAGAATACTTTGAGAGTATGATGGAATTGGCTAAATTTTTCAATTCTACTAGGTTATTTCATGTTCCTTTATTGGGTTCCAAATTTACATGGTCCAATAGAAGGCTTGGAAATCAACTAATTCAAGTTAATTTGGATAGGTTTCTTATCTCTTCTAATTGGAATATATCCCAACATCTCTCACTCTTATCCCTCCCAAGATTTGGTTTATACCATAATTCCATCTTGTTAAAGAGAAATAATGATTATAATAAAGGCCCTTTCCCATTTGGATTTGAACTAATGTAGACTCTACATTTTAACTTTACTACCCTTGTCAAAAATTGGTGGGTTGAACCCACGAGGGGTACCCCTATCTTTCATCTGGTAGGAAACTAACAAGAATTAAGAAAAGAGTAAAAGGATGGAATAAAATCACCTTTGGTGATATCTTTAAAACTAAAAAATTCTTGGGGAACAACCTCAAAGAAGTACAAGATAAAATGGAGTCTGGTCTTGTGGATGAAGAGATCTGCACTCATGAATGCAATTTGAGATCCCAATAGTTTAAGGTCAACAAACACAAAGAGATTTTATGGAAGAAAAAATCTTAGGTTCAATGGCTCACAGAGGGAGACCGAAACACCATTTTTTCACCAATCCACAATGAGACAAAAAATCAGGAAAAAGATAAGAATTCTCAAGAAAGAAGATGGCACTATGGTGACTACCGAAAGATAAATAGCTGGAGAAGCTATGAATTTTTTCTCCTCTTTCCAGAATGCCCAAGGGAATGCAAACCAAGTATTTGATGACATTCTACAAGTTATCCCTAATGCCATTACTAAGCAAGATCTTAAGATCATGTCTAAGGTTGTTTCTCTCTACGAAGTTAAGGAGGCTATTTTTATTTTGGGCCTTATAAAGCCTTGGGGCCAAATGGGTTCCCTCTAACCTTTTTTTAGATTTACTGCGATATTGTTAATATTGACCTGTTAAATGTAACTAGAGATTTCTTTAGGTCTAGAAGGATTCTTAATCAAATTGTAGACATGCAAAATTAAACATTATGCATTCGATCGGATTCAGTCAAATTAGGTCTCACATTAGGCCCATTCATCACTTTCATCCATTCATTAAATAATTTCATCTCCTAGGATCATTTATTTAAAATCAAATAAACATTATCATCAGCCTTTTAATAAATCAAACATCATCACTTTAATTAAATAGATCAAACATTTATTTAATTAAATCCATATTTCATCCTTTTCTGATTTAAATAAATCAAATATTTAAATCCTAAAGGTCAACTCACCTAATCAGCATTAAATCAGCATAATCATCATCTATTTAATCTAACCCGATTAAATGTTAATCCCATCCCACTTTCATTCTCTAGATATCTCCACTTGCACAATAAATCAATTTTATTGATTTATTAAAAACTCATTTTCCCTCAACATGACAAGTCAAACATGGCATTTATTGTTGTTTTTCTTGTCCCCTCTCAAAATTTATTGCAAATTTGAATTCAAATTCTCCCTCTCATGGGCACTCTTCCCAAATCTTGCACAACCATTGACCATTCACCACTTGACAAGTGTCATCTTCTCATTGGAGGATCTTTAGTCCCACATTCACCATCTTGGCCAATCTCTCATCAACAAAATCTATAAAATAAGGCCTTCATTCTCATTCATAGATCCACAATTTTATGCAAGGCTACTCTCTTGGTTTGAGAACTCATCTTGTTCTTCATCTCCATTGCAATACATCATCATTTTAGCTATTGATCAAGGATTGGGAAAGGGTCACTAGCACATGACACCAATCCACTATGGAATAGGTGACTTGTTATTGCTTTCTTCATGCTTTAGTTTTTCTTTTGTCATGTATTGCATTTTGGAAGTCTTTACAAGGTATTTCATAGGGGCATTTTGATAGAGTTTGCAAGGCACTAACCCATTGCTTGAGGTTTAGTTTTTGCAGATTTTAAAAGGATGCCTACACAAATGAATGCTACATTCATATCTCTTATCCCCAAAGAGGAAGATGCCTTATCTGTTATGGACTTTAGACCCATAAGTCTATGTAACACAATATATAAGATTTTCTCAAAAATAATCATGTTTAGGCTCAAAGTTGTGTTAAGCAAGAGGATAGCCCCTAATTAGAAATGTTTTGTCTAAGGAAGAAACATTATTGATGCTATCATTACAACCCATGAAATCCTCCACTCAATGGACCTAAGTAAAAACCTAGGGATGGCCCTCAAAATTGATATTTCTAAGGCTTATGATAGAGTCTCCTAGTTGTTTCTCTCTGTTGTTCTCAAGAAATTTGGGTTTGATGGTAGATTTCTCAAGTTACTCACTACATGTGTTACCACCCCTATGTGCTCAGTCCTTATGAATGGAGACCCCGATGGCTTCTTTTCATGTTGTCAAGGACTGAGACAAGGTGACACCCTCTCTCCCTATCTATTCATAATTGTTGTTTAGGTCCTTGGAAGAAATATTCAAAAGCTCATTGATTCTATAACCCTGAGAGGAGTCAAAGCTACTTTTTCTCTCCCTCCTGACTCTCATCAATAATTTTTTGATGACACTTTATTTTTTTGAGAAGCCCCAATTGGAGAATCCAGCCAATAGAAGTCTATTTTAAATGACTATTCCTTTTCCTCTAGAAAACACATAAATTATAATAAGGAAAAAGTGGTGCAGATATTGGGATGCTAGGAAGTTGTTCTTCTTGATACTTACTTTGGTCTCCCCCTCATTTCTAAAAATTTGGATAATAATTATTAGAATCATCTAATTGAAAGGGTCCAAAAAAAGCTAGCAGGTTGGAAAGGTAAACTTTTAAGTCTTGCAAGGAAAATAAAATTGTTGAAAGCCTCTCTCTAGAATATCTTGGTTTATTGTTTGTATCTCTTTAAAATTTTGGCTTTCATTGTAGAAAAAATTGAAAAAATTCAAAGAATATTCATGGGGTTTGGAATGAAAGAGAAAAATAGACTGGTTTTGGTTAGTTGGGAGAAAGTGTGTACCCCTATGAATGTTGGTGATTAGGAATAAGGAGAATAAATCTCTTCAAAAAATCCTTTACTGCCAAGATGGGATATGGTGTCTCCTATAAGAGAAGTTGAATTGGGTAAAGCTATCTCAAGCCAAATACCTTAAGAACAGAGACCCTAGATGTTTCTTCACCTCCTTTGACTTTCCTTATGGTTCTATTTTATGGAATCACCTAATCAAAACCAAAAGTGTGCTGAATTTAGGAGTGAGAAAGCATATTGGAAATAGGAAGGATACAAACTTATAAAAGGACCCTTAGGTTTATAAACCCCCTCTCTTTTGTTGATGGCTTTAATCCCTTGAAATAGATCCTGTCCATAATTTATGGAAAAAAGGTGTTTGATTACATCAATTGGGAGACCAGTGACCCTAAACAAAAGGAATTTAACAGGTTGCTCAGGAGAGCTAACCTGAGAGGTCAAAGATAGCTAAATTGAGAGCTTACAATACAAAGGTTACAAAACCTCATTGGGGAGGTGACTTGGTTCTCTAAATATAAGAATGATGAATGGATGTCGATCAAGAATTCCTCGGGTTGTTTCTTGATCAAAAGTGCTTATCTGGAATTGGAAAAACCTCTTATAGAGTGTAGGGAACCTCACTAGGACAAGGCTTGGATTAAAAATATTACTCCAAAAATAAACTATTTTTGGTGGGTTGCTACTCATGGAAAAACTTAACTATTGATAACCTTGTTAGGACGGGATTTCAACTTGTTAATAGATACATTCTTTGTAAATAGGAAGAGGAGTCAATTATGAACCTTTTCTTCCATTATTTGTATTCTAGATAAGTGTGATCCTTCTTTCTCCCCTATTTCTCATGGAGTGGGTGTTTCCCCCTACTATGAAGTCATTTGTTGAAAGCTGGCCGAGTTTCCCTTACTCCCATAGGATTATAGTGGACTTATGGAATCAAGCCCATCCTTTTATAACATGGGGAATCTAGAAGGAGAGGAACAATAGGATTTTTAGGGAAGCTGAGAGAAACAACATTGAGCTATGTATGTCTATTAAGTCTCAGATATAGGAAAATGTAGAAGTTGGAAGGTACAACTTCTCAAAAAAATTTCTGACTTATAAAGAATTGAGAATCAAGCAAATGTGGGGTTTAAAGAAAGACCTTATTAATCTTAATTGGCTCACTTTAGTATCTAGGAATTCGATAGTGTGGTCTCTTCCTAAAAGGGATTGGATCAAATGCAACTTTGACAGGTGCTCAAAAGGTAATCGTAGAATTGCTGGAGCTAGTGGGTTCCTAAGAAATTACTTGGGAGATTGCATAATGGGGTATGGAAAAAAATTGGGCATTTATTCCAACAACAAAGATGAGGCTATGGCAGTGTGGGGAGGAATAAAGGCTCTCAGATATTTGGGTTACCAGAAAGTCATACTAGAAGGAGGCTCCAAATTAATAGTTAATATTTTAAATGTTGGTGTTACGGTTCCTTGGGACTCAAAGATATTGAAAATTGCAAAGTCCTAATGAGATTCTTTACTCATTGTCATATATTGTAAGGAAGCTAAGGTAATAGAACAACTTCCTACACTAATCTTGAGAGGAGAATAGTATGAAACTTTTACAAATCTTTAACAGTTATAGAAACTTAAACATAAATAGACATAAATATCATGCATACCATAATATAGTGATTTATGTGGTGAAAACCCTTTCAACAAAAAAACCCCACGCTCCAAAAGCGACCCAATACATTATTCAAAAATCACAAAGATTACAATATAGTTGTAGAGCAAGCTTCTCACAGGAGTATCACCACTCAAAGATCTATAGATAACACAACTACTATTAGACTCTCAAAATACATCATAATACCCAGTCTTAATGCAATGTCCTCATAAAATAGGTTTTCCTTTTAGGGAAAGTCAAGCCAACAAAATATCGACTATTAGATATGAATTTGATGACGAATAGTCCAGATTTATAATAATAAAATTTACATAAAATGTGGCCTCATAAGGGGTACCCCCTGCAACCCCCCCTCCCCCACACTAATGTATCAACATCTTACATATTTGCAAGGTTGAGACATATTTTTCCAAAAAATCTCCCACTTGTCGAACACCTTACAACATCAATGGGAGGGTGTAAAAATATTATCTCTTAATTTCTAGGGGATGAGAGGCCCATAGTATCTCAACACCATCTTAACTTCTCTATGCTCACAAGCTTAGTTAAATAGTAATAAAAATTCATCAAAGTCTCTACCTTAACCAATTTCACCCTACCATCTTTGACCATATCTCTAAAAAAATGATATTGTACATCAATGTCCTTGGTCCTGGCATGAAATTTTAGGTTCTTGGCTAGACATATCACACTTTGACTGTTGCAATAAATTTTCATTGCACCTTGTTCAATTCTAATATTTGAACACAGTCTCTTAATCCAAATGGATTCTTTACAAGAATAAGTAGCTTCCATATACTTCACTTCAATAGTGTACAAAACAACCACATCTTGTCGTTTAATCATCCAACTAATTGAACCACCAAATAAAGTAAAAACATAAGAACTGGTGGATCTTCTGCTATCAACATCACCTGCCCAGTCTAAATCCACATAACCATGAATATTAAGGGAAATATCATCTTTAGTCATATTACTATGATAACACAAGGAATAATCTGAGGTTCCACACAAATATCTGTAGACTCTTTTAACTACATCCCAATGAACTCTACCAAGATTAGACATATATCTGGAAAGAACTCCCATTGCTTGGGAAATGCCTGGTCTTGTACAAACCATAACATACATCAAACTTCCAACTGCACTCTGGAAAGGAACTTTGCTCATGCCTTCCATCTCTGATGAAGATGTTGGACAATTTGAAATAGATAACTTTGTTCTAGCTGAAATAGGAACACACAATGGTCTACAATCCTGCATATCAAACCTCTGTAAAATTGAATCGACATACTTACTTTAGACAAGCCATAGCCTTTTGTTCACTCTATCTCTTCTAATTTCTACCCCAAGAATGTGTTTAGCTACATTGATATATTTCATTCAAACTTAGCAGCAAGTTGATATTTGAGTTTTGAAATCATACCTTTCCCTTTACCAATAAATAACATATTATCAACATATAATGTAATAAATAGGAAACGATCACCATCAGTTTTATAATAAACATAATGATCTAATTTAGAATGCTCAAATCCCAAAATCAACACATATTTATCAAATTTCTAGTACCACATCCCAGGACTTTGTTTTAGGCCATACAAACATTTATTTAATTTGCAAACCAATTTACTTTTACCTTTCACCACATAGTGCTCTGGTTGTGTCATATAAATATCCTCCTCCAAGTCACCATGAAGGAAAGTAATTTTAACATCCATTTTCTCAACCTCTAAGTCATAAGCAACAATAGAAATAAAAAATGAAATGGATGTCATTTTTGTAACAGGAGAAAATATCTCACCATAATCAACACCCTCAACCTGAGAGTAACCTTTTGCAACCAAACTTGCTTTATACTTCTCAATACCTCCATATAAACCAATATTTTTCTTGAATACCCATTTGGAACCAATAGGTTTTCTTCCTTCGGATAATGGTACAAGATCCCACGTATTATTCTTTTTCAAAGCTTCCATTTATTCATCCATAGCAATCTTCCAAGATTCTACATCATTCACACCTAATGCCTCTTCTATCGATCTGGGTTCATCCATGTTAGTATTCAAAGAAAAAATACATCTCCAATCATCAGGAGAATACCTTCAGGTGGTTTTCTATGCCTTGTAGACCTATGAACAAGTTGAGTTGGAGGTTTTTCCTCATATTTTTAAGATTTAGAGTAAGATGAGCTCTCCTCAACTTCTTGTCTATCCATGGGCCTTGATTCAACTTTCTCAAGTGTAGAAGGATATTGAATCACATCTTCCTATTTACTTTTTTATAGCTATAATGTAATAGAAGAAGGCTTAGTTTCTCTAAAAATAACTCTTCTACTATGTATTACCTTCTATGCAATAGGATCCCAAAGCTTGTATCCTTTCACACCATAAGTATATCCGATGAATATACATTTCACAGCCTTGTTCTCCAACTTTGTTCACTTCTCCTTTCACACATGTGCATATGCCTTGCAACCAAAAATTCTAAGATGTCTTAATGAAGGATTATGACTCGACCATGCCTCTATAGGCATCTTATCAACAAGAGTTGATGTAGGAGATCTGTTAATCAAGTAACAAGCAGTGGCAACAACTTTTTCCCAAAACCTTTTTTCTAGACCAACACCACTCAACATACTCCTGACCTTCTCCATCAGTGCCTTGTTCATTCTTTCTGTAACTCCATTATGTTGTGGAGAATATGGAGTTTTATTTTGTCTATGCATACCACAATATTTATAGAATCTATCAAAATCATTAGAGAAAAATTCATCGCCATTATTAGTCCTCAAATATTTTACTTTCTTTTTAGTCTACAACTCAACGATTGCTTTAAATTCTTTAAATCGACTTAAAACTTCATATTTACTCTTTAGAAAACAAACCCATGTTCGTCTACTATAATCATCAATAAATGAAACATAATATGTGAATTTACCAATTGAAGGAACATCTACAAGACCAAACACATCAGAATGAATAAGATCTAATACACCACAAGATTTAGGAGAACTTGAGTAAAACTAAACACGATTTTGTTTTCCATAAATGCAATGCTCACAAAAATAAAATTCAAGATTACAATCAAACAAACCTTCAACAAGGTTTTTATTTTTCAAGGTTCTTAGACCTTTTTCTCCAATGTGGCCAAGTTTTTGGTGCCATAACATAGTTTTCTCTGCAAGTAACTTTGATTCAGAAGATAGAGCACCCTTGGGTACCCAAAATCCTTGACCATCTATTGAATGTGAAATCCTCACTTCTTCCAGAGACTTGATTTTAATAGAAGTACTATTGAATTCAATATTGCATGCATCAAGCTTATACAATGTTCCATATCTAACACCTCTAGTAGTCACCATGTCACCTATGACCATCTTTCATCTTGCATTAGAAAATACTACCTGCACATGTGCATCTATTAGTTTTGCTCACAAATACAAAATTTCATGCTAAACCAGGGATATGCAACACACAATTAATCCTTCTTATTCTACCATTAGGAAATTTGAGTTTAAATTTACCATGACCAACAATTTATAAATGAGAATCATCACCCAAGTACACCTTACCTCCATCAAATTCTTCATATTCAAAAAACAAATCTTTATTAAAGGTCATATGGAAATATGCACCTAAATCAATTAACCATGCATCATTACCTACACAAGTTTCCAAAGCTACAATGAATGTGTCACCATCTTCCTACTCGAACTCAAAATCAAAATCAAATTTCTTCTTTGCATTCCTTACAAACATGTCTAGGCTTACAATAGTTCCAACAAATAACTTTGGGCTTTCCAAGAGATTTAGATCTCCCCTTGGACTTGGATTTGTCATGCTTCTCATTCTTCTTTCCTTTTTCCTTAGGTCTTCCACGAAAAAATTTAGGGATTCCTTAGCATTGATGGATACCTTCCTCCTCATCTCTTTAGAAATGAAGGAACCCACTACATCTTTAGTCTTCAATATAAAAAAATTACTCCAAATAGCCATAACAAGAGAATCCCACAAATCAGGCAAAGGACAAAGCAAGATCTGACTTTTCTCTTCCTCATCCATTTTGACACCAATTGAGCCAACAACATATTGAATGCTTCCAGGTGGTTTGTAATTCATCCACCCTCTTCCATTCTCAAGGAATATAATTTCTTCCTCAAGAAAATCTTGTTCACTAGAGATTTGGCTTTATACATCTCACCAAGCTTCTTCCATAGTTTTTGTGTAGAGGCCTCTTCATGGACATTGATTAAAATAGAGTTTGCTAAGCATAATCTGATTAAATCCTTGGCTTTATGGTCCATAACATCATACTGAAACATGGTGTCTAAGGAGATGGTGGCTGAGGAGATGGTGGGAGAGGAGATGGCGGAGAGGTGGTGGGGATGACGAAGGAGATGATGGAGGAGATGGTGATGGTGGCGGGTGGAGGAGGAGAGGAGGGGACATAGGGAGACAAGCTCAGAGAGTTAGAAAACACATGGAGAGAGTGCCACTAGATGCTATCCCTAAGGCACTGGAGGAGGAGGAGAGAGATGAGGGATTGAGATAGGAGGAGAAGGGGAGATAGGAGGCAAAGAGGCAGCCAGAGGGAGAGGGGTGATAGGAGGAGGCTATTAGAGATGAGGCAGAGATGGAGGTGCATGTAGTAGAGGAGCCCCTTGAGGTCAGAGGAGGAGAGGAGGGAGTTGTTGGGGGTGAGGATGACATGGTGATGAGGAGGAGCCAAACATTGGGGATGAGATGGATGAGGCAGAAAGACAACTCTATGAGAGGATGATCGATGGAGATCCAGAGATAGTCAGTGTGTCACTGTTGCCACAAGATGCCACCATAGATCAGCGATTGGAAGATATGTAGAGGAGATTAGATGAGGCTACGATAGAGATCAGTGACCTACAAGCAGAGCTCAAGGTGACCCGGGTTGAGAGGGATCAGGCATAGATTCAACAACAAGAGATAAAGAGTTGGTGCAATTAGTTTGCACAACTATGCATAGGGCCGGTTGCAAATGTTGCTAGGGAGTTGGCTAGAGTTAGCGTGAGTAGAGGGAAGTACAAGATGTTATATGAGCATGTAGTGCCAGCTGATTAGAGGGATCCTGGATTATCTAGATCATCTAGTCAGACATGGATAGGATTAGGGAGCAACCACACCCATAGCAGCCGCAACTAGAGTAGTGTGGGTGGCTCAACCTCCTTAGGGCACACATCGGGTCACAGGTCTCATCATAGGAATTCCTCTAGTCATAGGTTAGGCCACTCGCATGGATAATTAGGGTCAAGGCATAAATTATTGCACAGTCAGCCTCCAGATCCATCAACCTCGTAGACTCATGCCACAGTATCCTTGCAGCCTTAGGTTACTGTAGAGATTATGTCGTCAGTGTTAGTTATGTTGGATTCATAGACACAGGCTGCTATGGCCTCATAGGTTATGTCAGTGTTGGCTATAGGTCATTAGTCACCATGCTCTTCTCCATGAGGGGATGAGGAGAGCACTTCCTAGGATATTTGACATGTTTATTTTTGACACCATGTTTCAAAAATTCATTGTTATGACACTTTATATGTTGACTATCAATCCTGTGAACTCTATTTTTGGGATATCTCATGACTCTATTCTATGACATTATATATATTTTTGAGATGATATATGCGATGCAGTTTTGATGTAGCCTATATGATTTATGTTATGTGATGATGCATTATGTGCTGACTATGTTTTATGATATATGCTTATCTTATGATGATTATGGTGATGCAATTATGATGACCATATGATGCCTATGTGATGTGATTTATGCATTTATGATTCTCATGATGATGTCCTTTATATGCTATGCCATATATGTATTTATGATATCTACTTATGCTGAGATGACATGATGATGTGATAGTTATTTATGCTTATATGCCATGACAATATTATGTTGTAATGATTATGATATGGATGCATAATGATGATTATATGGAAGCCTAATGTATGATTGTAATGGATTCCATGTATATGATTATAGATATGTTAATGCATGACTATAGATCTATGGACAACATAATCTTATGATGTGATACATGTGTTTTTAATGAGATGGATGCTGTATGTACCTACATGTTATGTGAGTGTGTAAAAGCCTAATGTAATGCCTATATGATTATGTATGCACTTATGTGTTTGCATGTCACAAGATATTATCATGAGATGGATGAGATGAGATGACAAGACAAAAGGATATGAATGTTAGCGCGAAGATCAAATCTTTCAACATGTTACCACAGGACTTAACAATTATTGCTCTTAATCATCATTGGGTGGATTATTGTAATGGCCAAAAAAGACCATGATATGACATAGATCAAGGTGTGCAAGGTCGTACCATCACATGAGACAAGCAGTCATAGACAAGGATGATCATGACTCATACTAAGAGTGCAATTGCCCCAGTCTTTTTGTCACAACCAACCACAAGCATAAGATAGACAAGAAAGACAATGACAAGTCATGAAATGTTGTTTCTCCTCTAAATCTTGTTACCAAGACATCCTCAAGGAACTAGTAACATGACTGCCTAAAAAATACAAGACAAGTCAATCATCATGATACGTCGCTGCTTCTCTAAATCCTGTTGTCAGGACATCGTGGAGAAATTAGTAACATGATGAGAGATCTAAAGACAAATGCCAATATAGTGTTTTCCAAGTGTGACTAAATGTCAAGTGTTTTAATGTAAAGATGCTAGGTTTGATGGTGTCGAATGCCAATTTTTTTTAGATTTGACGATGTCAAGGTGTCAAATGTCAAATTTTGCTGAATTCAGGAAGGACACATCTTGAATAATTTTGATGTCAAGAGGATTGATCCTCAAATGTCAAGAGAATCCCTCAAGATGCTAGATGACAATAATGGTACCTAGGAAGGACACATCCTAGGGTATAATTAAATGAAAAGGGCGACTCTTCAGAAGGACCCATCTGAAGAATAACCAAGAGTTAACAGTTTTGATAGGTTTTGACTAAGTTTGACCAAAGTTGACTTAATTTGACTTTTATTGACAAAGTTGACTTGTGTTGATAGAACTAACTACATGTCAATGTTGACATACTGATAGAATTGATATGTTGAGTAGATGATTGCCAAAGTTTTATTTAGGAGTTTGTCTTGTTTTAGAATGACTTGTTTGACTTGAAGACTTTGAACGTGTGTGTCGTGCCATGAACCCTAATAAACTGACCTAGTGTGGCCTTGGGGGCTCATCGACAGATGGCCTTACCTATGTCACACACTCAAAGAACTCGTAGTTCAACATGACCGATGACTTTGTTTTGATGACTAAAGATTGAGTCATGATTTTTATTTTGAAAAACCTCAAAAGATTGACCTAGTGTCTCAGGGGCCCAAAGATGAGCCTTGCCTATGTAGCAAATGTGCAGAGACAATGTAGTTCGACAAATGACAATGACTGACTGACATGACTAACTTGACAAGATATGACTCTGTTTGTGTGTTTTTGAGATATTTTGATTTCTTTTTGTATTTCTTCAAGACATTTTTCAATTTTTAGGTCTTTTTTTAGGACATTTTTTGATTTTTAGGTCTTTTTTAGATGTTTTTTAAGATATTTTTTAATTTTTAGGTCTTTTTTCAAGACATTTTTGATTTTAAGTCTTTTTTTTAGGAGCATTTTTCAAATTTCTAAAAACTACATGGAAAGGCCCACTACAAATATAATAATAATTCCCTAGTCAGTCCTAGATTACTGGTTAGGAAGATGTGCATGACATATTTGGGGTGACAGAGGATGGATATGAAGACTGATACAATCCATATCCATGAAGGAAGGTTGGAGGATTGATGGGTGTTAGAAGGGTGTCAAAAAGGGTGCTTGCCAGGACTAAGGTAGATAGAGTAACAATAGATGGCAGAGCGAAACCGACTATGCATGGCGCATGTTTGCTAGGTTTTCATCATGGTACTTATCCAAAGTACCTATTTACCAGGATTTCACTATTTGGATGAATTATTTCTCTTTACTATTTTTGTCATTTTTTAGTTTTTTTTTGGGTGTCACTAAGACACTTGTTTTCCAGGTTTTCATCAAGGTGACAATTTTTTGTATTTTTCATTTTTTTTGTATTTTTATGGTTTTCGGCTAGATTTTTTGATGTTATGCATAAAAATTTCACAGCTGTAGACTTTTTATAGGCTTTGTCAATTGTTCACCATCTGGAGTAGCTAGCTGGTATGCTCCAAAACCAAAAGAGGATGTGATAATGTAAGGGCCCAACTAATTTGGTTCGAACTTGCCAAGTTTTTCTCTGTTAGATTGATTCTTGGGATTTTGCATGAGGACCAAGTCACCAATGTCAAAGTTTTTGACCATGAATCTTTTGTTATAACTATGACAAAGCTGATTATGATATGCTTGTAAATGATTCAAGGCATTATGTCTGTGTTCCTCTAACATTTCCAATTCATGCAGTCATGATTGTCTGTACTCTTCATCATCAATTAGGCCCTTCAGGGAGACTTGCAAAGAAGGAATTCCAACCTCAATGGGTAGGATGGCTTCGGCTCTGAAGACTAAGGAAAATGGAGTGGCTCCTATGGGTGTTTTCCTGGTGATTACCATTGGGAAAAATGACATACGACATCCTCTTGTTGACAACTAAGAAATATTTTGCAAGACCTTATTGAAAATTGTGCAATTGAATTGGGTGGGCCACAATTTGCATCAAACACAGACCATACTATTCACAAAAACCCATTGCAAGACCATGGTTCAAATAACTCCTCAACATTAGGTCCTGAGACAAATAAAAATCGTGCCAACTATACCCACATCTCATCTGACTATTCAGGAGGAACTATTATCAACCACGCCTGAACTAAGGATGAATATGTCAATACCATAACTGTCAAAAGAGCACTTGAATGTAATGTCACTACCTGTGGTGGAAAAATCACCATAGCCGGTCCTCCTCCTCCTCGGCAACAAAAAATTACAATACCTAGTCCCTTTTCTAAACAATCACAATCAGGCTCAACCGCAAAGCAATTACAATCTAAGGGACAATTTAACCTCATTGATCAACTAGACAAAACCCCTGCACATATTTCCATACTCGAGTTGCTACACATTTCTCTCATGCATAAAGCTTAACTATGGGAAATTTATAAGTTAGTAGATTGGTAGCTAAATAAATCAAAACCCAAAGTAATAATGAAGCACAAAGGAGGAAAACACAAAAACAAAGAGAGATATCACCTTGAGTTCTCAACCTCCATGATTGACCTCCATTACACCTTCTCTATTTGCTGCAATATGAAGTTTTCCCTCAGATTTTGTGTTAGCAATATGTGACAATGCCAAGACCAAAGAAAATGTTTAAGGATTTAAATGACAAAATGCAATACTATGCAACTATGCAACTAGTAAGCAATTCTAAACTATGACTAAAGTATGCCAAATGCCAAATGAGAGATGAAGTATTCCTAAGAAAAGAGCTAAAATTGCAAGATGATAACAAGATTGCCTAAAACAAGATTGAATGAGATGTAAGATGCCAAGAGCTAAGATGTCATGAGATGTCAAAATGAGACCAAAATTGCCATTTTATAGAAAATGCAATTTTAGATGAATGGCGAAGATTGAAGATTGTCAAGTGCCCTAGAATCTATGGACAGGATTCAATGTGAAAACCCACTATTGGGGTTAGGGAAACACTAGGTCAAACTTGAAAAGAGTGGATAAGATTTAATTTGAGAAAATCAAATCAAGGGTTGACAATGCATGTGACAAGGAGATAATAATGGCATAGAAAAAGAGAGTTAGAAAATCAAATAATATTAGAAATTACTTGATTTTTTGAGAAAAAAGGCTATTTTGAATTAAAAATTAATTTAATTCAAAAGGTGAGGTCATGTGATAGTAAATAATTAATTTGAATTATTTACTAAAAGAGGGAAAATTAGAAAGTGAGACCATTTTAAATAAATAGTTTTATTTAAAATGGGGAAAATGCCAAGGTGGACAATAATTTAAATAAATTAAAGAATTTATTTAATTATAGAAAGACATTAGAAAATTAGTGACGTATTTAAATAAATAATTATGAATTATTTAATTAATAGTTGAAAGTGTACTAAAGGACATAATTAAATATTTTAATTATGCTAGGAAAAAATATGGCGAGAATAGAGCTTGCAGGCCTAGGTCATTTTTATGTGTCTACAATGATAAATGATAGGAAGGAATGATGAAATCATAAAGTGTTGCAACTCACCACCATTCAATGGCTTCCTTGAAAGACTAAATTCATGCACATCACTTCAAGGTCTTGGATCTTGTCTTCTTGATTGTTTGAATTCCTTGGAGACCTACAAAAAGGGTTAGCCTTCACAAAAAATGATAATATAAACATGCATAAAATCACATAGGATTTGGCATGATGCTTGGGTCTTGAATTACTACAATAAAGCTTTGAAATGTTGTTGTTGATCATAATTTTTCCAATAGTTTTCTAGAAATATTGCAAATGATGCAATAACTATGTATTTATAGGAATTTATTTTAATTTTCCAAAAATTACATCCTGATAGCTGGCATTTGCAAGTTGAATTTAAAATGTTAAAATGTCGACACTGACATATTCAAATTTGGATCCTAATAAAATGGGGGGACTTATATTCCCAAGGGTATCCCGATCCTAGCCTTATTTTCTAGGAAATAAGGTGTCAGGTGCAAGACATTAAATGAATGACTTTGTTAAATGCTTGCAATTTCTCAGAAAATGGTAAAAATAAGCTATAGAATACATAATTTAGGAAATTATGGACTTAATTAGGTTCAATAATTTAGGGGGATAAAACATAGTGTGAAGTTGTCAAGGGTGACAATTTATGATGCTACATTTATCCCCCACTTTAGTGAGAGTATAAACTTACACTTAGACTCACACTAAAGTAAAAGATATATGTCAAGAGGGGTCTGATTGTCCAAATGTTGAAGAGATAGGATGACTAAGGATCAAGGGGGAGTGCACAAGACCCCAAGATACAAGATCCCATGCCAAGACAACATAAGGAAAAAGGGAACACACACATGTATGCAACACAACAAGATAACATATACAAGCATACATAATGTCAAAATAAAAAGGGAGAGTATGGATAATCACATGCTAGCAATTTGTGTTATGCTAGGATCCACACAAAAGGTGTTCATGAATCACACAATAGAAAAGTCTAATATTTGCTAGATGAATCACAAATAGAAGGCACCATGGTCTAGTAAAGTCTAATATTCACTAGGTGAGGCCCCAAGAACAATGATAACACACAAGGTCTAGTGAGGTCTAATATTCACTAGGTGTAAAGGTCACACGAGCTTATTTTGAAAGCCCTATGCCAATGTTATGTTTCCAAATAAACCTACATCATGATAAGGGGTTTCACCCAAATGTAAAGAAACAAACAACATAGAATATGAACATATAAGGGATCCATAGATCTGGGGTTAGTATACATATTTGCTATAGTCATATAATAGAGCTTGAAACTAACATCATTCCCCAAGTAATGATGGGAAAAATAACACAATGGAGGAATGAAACATAGAGAGAAAAATAACAAACTTTTGGGTCAACATGGAAGATACCTAAATGCCTCGATGCATTGCATCGTTACCAAAAGGAAAACACAAGACAAAAAATAAAAAATAAAGTTTATGACATAGAATAATAGATATACAAATAAAAGAATATCACAACATGTTTTTTTCTTTGTATCCTTGGGCCAACAGAGCAATAAGGGTCATCCAAAGAAAACTCACAAACACAAAAACACACCAAAATCACAACACGAGAGTTCAAATCACATGCAAGAAAACAAAAAGAACACATGAAACAAACATAAAGGAGTACCACACATGCGAGCTAACCTAAAGTAGGTTGTCTACATCCCACTCTTGCTCATCATATAGGGAAGGAAAAAAACTAACTAAAGGGACTACAACAAGTGTCGTACTAGGAGCATCTCTAGGTTCAACACGTGGTGGGTCACTCTCATCAAGAGGATCACCATGGTTTCCCCCATCTAAATTCATAGACTTTGTAAAAAAAACATTAAGCTCATTATACACTTGTTCATCAATTTTAGCAATTTCATCTTCATCATCCAAATTAATCATAATAGGAGGTTTATAACAATGACAATTGTATGTCCTTATTTCACTTCTTTTTTAAGTTCCATGTCTTATTATTGTGAAAGTTATAATTCTTCTTGATTTGTTTGCATAGGTGTTTGATTATATTGTATTGTTTTATTCTTTTCTTCCAATTGACAAGCAACACCATGACACCTAGGCCTACACTCTTTAGAATTTCAGTTTCTTCTTGCATGGTTTTTAATTTGTGACAAGGTAGGAGAGGGTTTCTCAACAATTGGTCTCCTTTCTTCCCTTAAGGGATGAACTAAAGGAACCATCAGGGATTGGGAAACCACTGCCTCTTTAGGTTTATACACTTGTTTTACCTTCGGAGGCACAAAATGAATCATTTGATTGTCTCTTGGTCTTTTATATGATATGGGTGGAGGAAATGTGACATATTTACCTTGGTTACTTGGAAGGGGGTTTTCTTGGGGTATAGGTTCATCCATAATTGGTGGAGGAGAAAGAATCATAGTCTTATCATTTTCATCAATATTGGTAAGAGATAACTTTGTTATGCACTTTGCCTTAAACTTTTAGTATGACTTGAAAAATAAATCCTCATGAGGCTTAATAGGTTATGTGAGATGAGGATTGTCAGCATGGGTCGTGATGAGTCCAGTTTATGACTCAATTTTGATAAAATTTTATTGTCTATTTGTTGTAGTTGTCATAGACTTTGATGCTTGGATGTTGATCTTTTTATGATATCTCCTCAAAACCATAGACATTGAGCATAAGCTTATTTTTACAATCTTTAATGACATTGACATGCTATATGAACTATCTGTGTTGATTTTACATGTGGATTAATGAATGCTACTTTAAGATAGTTACATATATGCAATTTTTGTGCATACCAATATTGCTTTGTAGATATAATTAGCCGCCTACACAATTAAAGGAGATTATGCCAGCTGGTCATTCGCCATAATGGCCAACAAGGTGGTCATTTAAGGTCAACAAAGGGAAGACTCACGACAACAGGAGATTCCTCATTCAAATTGAAGTTGTAACCAACTTGCAAATGGTCTTAATTGTATGTTGAGAGAATATAGGCGTTATCGTTGTGCTAAATCTGCATTGAGGCAAATATGCCTGACCAGATTCTACGCATGCATAACCGCCTCTCCACTTTTTATGCTTTCTCTAAAGTGGCGTCCTCCTAATCTGTTGGAGTTGACTGCCTTGCTAGGTGATTAGTTAGTATCTTTTCTCCCTATAAATAAGACTTAGATGCTCCTTCAAAAGAGGTCACTTAATCTGATGATGTACTCACATTCTTAGTTTTATAGTCACGATGCTCTATTGTACTTGTGTTTTCCAATGAATAAAATGAGTTTATAAGTTCGTGCATATGAGTTTACATTTGTCTTAAGGGATACTCATCCAAGGGGGCCCACTTGGTGAGCATTCCATCCTTTAGCATAGTTATTACTTTCTGTTCAATAATTAGTTAAAAGTTTGGCACTGACTGTTCCTGTAACCACTAGAGTTTCATTCTATGACTGTTCCTACAACCAAAGCAGGAAAAGTAGTTTCCTATTTGTTTGCTCAAATTTCCATTTATGTCATGCATTTTAGCTTAGTATAGTTGTTGGTTGATGCTAAACACTTATGTTATTTCTTTCCAAGAAATTTACCTTCAACATTATGTTTTTCTTAGTCATAGAATAAATATTTTGGATCCTTAGTGCACATACTATACAAACCCATTTCAAGTTCATGTCCCTAGGTTGAAAATTTAAATGCACCTTCATGATGATTGAAATAGCTATTCAAATTAGATGTCCAATCTTTGAATCACAATTGTAAGAGCTTAGTTGTTAGATCATTGTAGGAGGCCAACATTTTTGCCACCATTTCCGAGGATGGTGTCAAACTAGGGAGTTCTTTGGAGTCATTGATAATTTTCTTGTTGTAGTATTTCTAAAAGTATGTTCCTAGTATACCCCTTATTTAGGAAAGTAATGATCCACCATTCTTTTTCCAATTCTTTGTGTGAGCTAGCTGATAGTGAGTTGATACCGTATGCATAGAGGAAGGAGGAGAGATGCTCATGGGAGATTCCTTCCTAATAACCCTGATCCATTCCAACTAGATAAGAATTTGAATCCGCCAAGAGAGGAGGAAGAAGAAGAGCCAAACCCTTTTGCTGATGCATTTCCTAATCTGACTAGTTTTGAAATTTCCTCTGAAGACCAAAATCAACTTGAGAATCCCTTTGCTTTGGAACTACATCAAGTAGGCATGGGTGATGCAAATAGAAACAAACCTAACCAACCAACCTTTCCTTTCCCTATTTCCCATTAGAATGAAGTTGAAAACCTCAAAAATATCCTTGCTTCAGTCCTTCCTAAGTTTTATGGACTTGTCACAGAAGATCTTGATACTTTCTTGTTTGAGTTTGACATACTCTGCAGGAGTTATGACTATAGCACTGATGCCCATAGGCTTAAGCTATTTCCTACCACCTTGAAAGAGGCTGCATTGAGATGGTTCATGAGCCTAGGAAGTAATACTATGGAGATTTGGGAGGACATGAAGACAAATTTCCTTGAGAAATACAAGGAATATTGCAGGGGCAGTGACATGAGAGGAGATGATATTTTCAAGATGCAGCAAGATGAAGATAAAAGCCTCAAGGATTACATTGAAAGGTTTTTGTTTTGTCTGTAGAATTCTCCACACCATACACTTAATGAAGAATCACAAAAGCTACTTTTCCTGAGAGGAATTAATGATAGTTGCATTCATGCCTTAGACTTGATGGGAGGAGGAGATATCACCCAAGTTCCTTGGGAGGACATCAAGAAGATATGTTAGAACTATTCTAGGACAACTTCAAAGAAAGGGAGAGCTTACCAATCCTCCATTGGTAAGTCATCTACTAATGGAGTTTCAAGAATGGAGATTATTTACTTGCTAATAGAATTCAATCAAGACATTATAAACAATCTAGCTACTCAGTTGGATACACTTCAGGCCAAAAAGAAACAAGAGGAGGCAGAGGAAACATTGGAAAAATATTTCCCCCATTGCAAATAAAAGAAGGACTTCAGATGCAGGATGATAACTAATATTGGAAGCAAGTAGATTCCACCTGAGTTCAAACCAATCCAGGGTGAAAATGACCAAGTCTACTACATTGCACAACAAAGGCCATGGGCTCCAAGACAAGTTATGCCACCAGATCCAATCTCTTTTGTTGGGCCATATTTAAATTCCTATTCATCTGGTAACCAATAATATCCCCCATATCCATCCAATTATGGAGGATATCCACTGCAACCTTGGAATAACACTCAAAATTCTTGGCCCAATCACCAAAATTCTCCACCCTAGTGGAAACAACCTCAGGGGAATTGCTAGTAGTTTCAAGGAAATTGGCAACCACCCCCAGGAAATTGGCAACAAACAAATCAATGGAGGGGAGGACAACAATGGCCAAACCAGCCAAATAGTTACATGCAACCACCTTCCTAGCCCCAACAACCTGCTATAATTCCTCTTCTTGTTAGCTCAAGTTCAAATACACCTAAACGTACTTAGCTACCAGCTTAGCCCACACCCAATCCAAATAACAAACAACAACAACAACTAGTATACTCTGCTGATCCAAATCAATTCCCTGCATATGCTATGAGTGTAAGTGACATCCACTTACATTCAAGAACTACCTTGCCAGCTCCTTCCACACCCATTATCATTGAGCTTACTGTGGAAGAAGAGGAGCCTCTAGTACCCCTATTCAGCCCAGTGCACCTAAGAATCTTGAACCAGTCCCAGTCAAGCAAACTGCATAAACACCCCCATTTCCTCAAAGGTTGGAAATTGTGAAAGAAAAGGAAGAAAAGGACACAAATTTTGACATTTTAGATTAGTTGAAGCATATATGTGTCCAAATACCTCTATTTCAGGCCATAAAATATGTTCCAATCTATGGCAAGGAAATTAAGGAAGCATGCCTTAAGAAGCTAGGCAGGAAGAAGAAATACCCCACTACGGTTCATGTGTTGGGAAAACTAGCTGAAATCATGCTTGGGAGAGTGATTGTTCCCAAATATAATGATCTAGGGAGTCCTATAGTAGGAGTTGTCATAAATGGGATCTAAATAAAGAATTCTCTGATTGACTTAGGAGCAACAATAAATGTAATGACCAAGGATATCTTGCAACAACCAAATGTTGCAAGCATGAGACCTACTCCTACTATCCTGTAGCTTGCTGATAGTTCAATTGTTAAACTTGATGTTGTAGTAGAGGACCTTGCGGTAACTCTAGACTCATGGGAGTATGCAACAGATTTCATGATTCTTTCTCCTAAAGCCACAATCAACAGGTACCCTATCATTCTAGGAGGACCATGGTTAGAAACAATAGATGCATATATTGGATGTAGGTTAGGAGACATGACCATTTTTGATGGAAAGAGCACCAAAAAGCTTATTCTTTACCCTCATGCTCAACCATCCCATGATCTGGATAACTCTATATGGCCACATGTTGGTGAAGAGGCCGAGGAAGTTAATTTTGTGGCATAGCTTATGATGTTAGGAAAAATATTTTTCATGCAGCTTCAAGATGAAGATGAAGTATTGTCTAACATAATTCAAAATCATTGTGAAGTGGAGGAAGCATCATCATCTCATTCTTCTTGCTCTTCCTTTAGCCACTCTTCTTGTAGTAGAACTTCCTGTAGCAATGAGTATGTCTCATGCATTGTTGCCACATGAACTTAAGGTACCAAGAATTATTAAAGTAGCTATGGTAGAGATAACTACACAAGTGCAAGTGACAGAAGGAAAATATTTGCACATCAACAACAAATTGAGTGAAGAACAATAACTATCATTGAAAAACTTACTAAAGACCCACCAACATGCATTTGTGTGGGACTATCATGATATGAAGGGATTGGACCCTAATATTTTCACTCATAGGATTTACATTAGAGATGATTGAACACCAATGAGGCAACCGCAAAGAAGAATTAACCCTGCATTAAGAGAAATTGTAAAAGGAGAACTACAAAAATTGCTAGATGCAGGATTCATCTACCCCATTTCAGATAGCCAATGGGTGTCTCCATTGGTGATTGTTCCCAAAAAGGGAGGGAAGTGGTGAGTTTGTGTTGATTACAGGGAACTTAATGCCGCTACCAAAGAAGACCATTTTCCCTTACCTTTCATAGATCAAGTTTTGGACTCACTTGTAGGAAAATAATACTTTTCTTTTCTAGATGGCTTTAGCAGCTATAACTAGATCCAAATTGCACCAAAGGACTAGGAGAAGACTACCTTTACCTATCCTTGGGGGACCTATGCCTACTTAGTACTTCCATTTGGCTTATGCAATGCACCTGCAACTTTTCAGAGGGCAACCATTAGCATATTTTTAGATATTTCTCATGATTGCATGGAAATTTATATGGATGAATTCACCACCTATGGTGCTGATTTCAATGGAGCATTGGAAAATCTCAAGAGATTCCTATAGAGACGTGAAGATCACAATCTATCTCTAAATAGTGAAAAGTGATTCATGATGATGTAGGAAGGTGTATTCCTTGGACACTACATCTCTCACAAAGGAATTCAAGTAGATCCTGCAAAGATTGAGGTGATCACAAATCTGCCTACACCTGCAAAAAAAAAAAAATGTTAGGAGTTTCTTGGGCCATGCAGGCTACTATAGGTGTTTCATCAAGGATTTCAGCAAAATAGCAGCACCATTGTATACTCTTCTCACTAAAGATGTTGAGTTTCAGTGGACTGAAGACTATGACAAGGAATTTTATGATTTGAAGGCAACTTTGAATCATGCTCTTTTATTGAAAGGTCCTAATTGGGAGCTTCCTTTCTACATCCATACATATGCATTAGACTATGCCGTAGGAGCAATCTTAGGGTAGAAAGAAGGAGCTATTGAAAATGCTATTTATTTTGTTAGCAAAAACTTACAAGGAGCTGAATTCAATTATACAATAACAAAAAAAGAAATGCTAGCAGTAATCTATGCCCTTAACAAATTCAGGCACTACATAACAAGCTATCAAATCTTTGTGCACACAAATCATGCAACCATTAGGTATCTCATGAATAAACCTCTGATCTAAAGTAGGCTAGCAAGATGGCTATTGCTGATGCAAGAGTTTGACATAACCATTGTAGATAAACTAGGAAAGGCCAATGTTGTTGCAAATTTTCTTTCACAACTGACTATATTAGAGGATAATCAAGTCATAGATGACTCTTTCCCTGATGAGCACTTATTTTCCATAAGTGTGGAAACACCCTGGTACGCTGACATAGCTAACTATTTGGTCACAGGGAGAGTTCCTTCTCACTTCTATCCAAAAGAGAGAAGGGTGCTAATTGAAAAATCATTTCCTTTTTCATGAATTACAGGATGTTAGTTTTATATTGGACTAGACCATGTCATGAGGAGATGTGTGAGGGAAGATAAGACATGATATTTTTCATGCATCCCACAATGAACCATGTGGAGGAAATTTTGCAACCAAGAGGACATCAATGAAGATTCTGAATACATGATATTACTGGTGAACACTCCACAAGGATGTAGGGAGATATACAAGAAAGTGTGATAGATGCCAAAGGATGGGTAGGCCAATCAAATCCAATGAGATGCCCCTTTACCCTCAGGTAGTAATTACTCCATTTGACAAGTGGGGATTAGACTTTGTAGGACCCATTGATCCTCCATCCAATGGTAAGTCTTATATCTTAGTATGCACTAATTATGTAACTAAGTGGGTAGAAGTTAAGGCCATGAAGCATGTAAGAGATAATAAGGTTGTTGAATTTCTTTTTGAGGAGATTTTCACAAGGTATGGGGTTCCAAGAGAGATAGTGATTGACCAAGGGGCTCAATTTACATCAACCCTTATTACAACATTCAATGAGTACAACATAAGGCATAGGAAGTCTACTCCTTATCACCCCTAGGCCAATGGAAAAGTTGAGGTGACTAATAGGGAAGTTGAAGCCATTCTGACCAAAACAATGGCTGTTCATTTGAAGGATTGAGAAAATAGGCTACCAGAAGTTGTCTGGGCCTATAGGACAACCTGGAAAACAACTACATGATTCACACCATTTGAGTTGCTATATGGAAAGACTGCTATGATTCCCATTGAATTTGAGCATAAAACTCTTAGGACTGCAATGGAATTTGTGATGGACATATCTGATGCACAAAGAGACAGAATCATGCAGCTCAATGCATTGGATGAAATGGGGAAGGAAAATTTTCATCATAAAGAGGTAATACAGAATCAAAGAATCAATTGGCATGAAAAATTCATTAAGGACAAGAAATTCCAACTAGGAGATTGGGCCTTGCTCTACGACTCAAGGTATCAGAATAATGTAGGAAAATTGCAGACAAGGTTGCAAGGACTATATGAGGTTGCTGAAGTATTCCCCAATGGCACTATTTAGCTAACTACTATTGACCCAGTCGGATTTAAGCTGATTGTCAATGGTCATCACCTTAGATTGTATCACAAGCCAAATTCCAAGGAGGAATTCCTGCAACAACTCACTTAGCATACAACACCCGAACTTCCTGCAGCTGAAGGAAGCAGACCTAGTGTCCCTCCTTCTAGCTAATTAAGGTACATAATTTATCATAATAAAGACTTCCACTCCTATGGGGGTCCACTTCTTCACCCATCTGCCCATCCGTCTCCACCTTTCTCTCTCTTCCATCACACCTCCATAATTTCACTTCATTCCATCATCACTTCACTCCATTCCACTCCACTTTCATTAATTTCTCAACTGACCTCTCAAAAGGTGACCAATACTTTATCCATAATCTTTGTAGTAGATCTTTCAAGAATCTAGGTACGTGCACATTAAGTTATCTCTTAATTATCTTTTAGTACATTCATTTAATTGTTGTAAATTGATATAGACGTTCTCCATAACATGGCATTATTCCTTGTCCTGTCAAATTGTCATAACTCTCACACATGTGAGGACACATGCTCAAATTTAGGTTGGGGGGGAAAGTGTGAATGCTATTCCCACGTGTCTTTCCATGTTGGCTCACATCAACAAAGTTTAAATTGAGTCTATTTGAATTCTAAGTGAGATGACATCTCACATGTGTGAGGAGATATCAACTGCTGCCATTTTTCTTAATCATAAGCCTTCATTGATTACTCTTTTATTTCCTTTATTACTCTTGTCATAATCTTAAGCCAAAAAGAGAAAAATTCAGACAACACTAGTGTTTGAAATATAGTAATGTGCATGAAGGAGAATTTTAGCTTTTAGACAAAGATTGCAGGAAGGGAAACTTTGTAGAGTGATTGTTTGATTGTAGACAATTGAACAATGGGAGGTGGGTTAATCAAGAATGAACCCATAGTTCATGACGTATTACTGCAAGATGCACCTGCACAGGTTGAATTCATAAATTGTGGCTAGTTAGACTATTTCTTGAAGCTTAATGGTTTTGATGAAGACATTGCATTGGAGTTCACCAGACATTATCTAAAGGAAAAGCCACATTAAAAGGGATATAAGTATTGACTACTGAAGAAAGAATTGTGGAAGTTATAGGATTTCCTATCGACAATGAAAATTACCCTGCTTCAAGAGATGCTAGGTCAGCTAGGGCCGAATTTACAAAACCTGGCGATCCTCCATTGAGTGTGGAAAAACAAGGTGCAAAAATAAACTTTCTGCTCAAGCCATGGAAGCAAGTAGTTGTTAATGTTGTAAAGTAGATTACCTGTGAAGGTCACCAGTAGAATATACACTTTGTACATTTCAAACTTCTGAATCATATGAGGCATGGAAGAGGAATGAATGTGCCAAACATGCTATACCACCTTCTCTCAATCATGGTGATCGAGACCCAAAAAGGTAGGGATAATTTCGCTTCCCACCATTGTCTGATCAAATTGTTTGTTGAAAAGTATTTGCATGATGTGTCTGACATGACTTGGGAAGAATTCTTAAAAATTGATCAAATTAAACCAGAACATTTGTGACCTATGGTTTTTCCTCAATCCTATAAGACTAGTAGAAGATTGAGCACAACTGAAGCTACTCCTGGTGCCTCAATTTCTAGTGCGGGCCCTAGTGAAAACCCTCCTGCAGCTGAAAAAACCATAGAGATTAGATCTTCTGAGGCAAAGCATTCAAAAAAAGAAAGTTCCTCTTTATATTTTGATGATGATGTTCCTCTTGGCATCTAAATGAGAACTAGGGCACAAAAGAAAGAGGAAAAAATAAAGAAAGGAAAATCTAAAAAGGAAACTGCAGGAAAGAAAGTGCCAAGCTCTAAGAAACGAAAGGCTAACACTGTTCTTCCTATAGCTGAAGAAGAACATGATAGCCCTCCTAGAAAATCAAGACCAGCTAGACCAACCTTTGGTGTGTCTTTGTAGGGAAGCCCTAGGAATAGAGAAACATCACAAGATGACATAAATGCCCCAATGGGATAGGTAAATGTCGAGGAAAATGACATATTTGAGGAAGAAACAAACATAATACTGGAAGATCTTGTTGATATCACTAAACAAGTTGAAAGTCAAGAGTTTGAGGAAAATCAGGAGCTCCTATAGCAAGAGCAGAAGAAAGAGTTCCTACAACAAGAGAAAGAGCCAAAACAAGAGGTCCTGCCACCAGAACTAGGAGAACAGTCAACACCCCTGTAGCCAGAATTGGTTGAGCAATCAGAATCCCTACAACCAATGCTACAGGAAGAGCAAGCATCTGTTCTAGGGATTTTTTTGGTATGAATACATAGGCCCTCTAATTTTTCAATGCACATGGTAGCTATGAATTTATGGAAAGAGATGCAAAGAAGGGAAGAAGAATGGAAGGAGGAGAAATACAGGTTGAAGAGAAAAATTCAAAAGAGAGATGAGGAGATTGAAGACAAGGATGCAAAAATTGATACTTTAAAGAAGAAGGTGGACAATATGATAGCCTTGGTACCTTAGATATTAGAATGCAAGACTCCTCCAAGTGTCTATGCCCTGTATCTGAAGGAGAAGTATCTTTCTTTTAAACTAGCTAAGATTGTTTCAAGTTTGAATCCTTCTATTGAGACTCCTCTTGAGTTTTTCAATGCTTATAGGATTGCTCCTCTTGAAATGAAGAATTTTTTCTATGAATTTTACTTACATAATTATGCCGTGACCCAAGACCATGATTGGAATCCACTATTGTATGTTGGGGATGTCTAATTAAGGGCATTCATGTCTTGGATATAGAATGAGATTAGTTGGGGAAAACAATTTAGGACTTATAAGCAAGTTGAATCCAACACTCCCTATCTATCAAGGTTGAATCTAGAAATCCAGGGAGCATTTTCATGGATTGGCACATAATTCTTTATAGACCAAGCTATGGCAATATGATCCTATCTGAGAGAGAGGAAGTTTATAAAGAATATGAGGTAGAAAAAACCAAAGGAGAATCTGTGATGGGATACCTGTCACAAAGGTGGAACAACCTAACTGATGAGTTAAAACAAGCTGAGCCTCACTCTATGTAGACCTATGCTACAACACTTAAGAGAGTTGATAGATATATACAGATTGGAAGGGAAAAGAAGTGATTTTGGCTCCCACTAACTTTACAGTCACCTATCCTATTGTGGCTTGTGCAAAATTTTAGGTTTTACCAGTATGATATAGCTGCATAGAGACAAAGATGGAGCAGATTGGACAAACAACAAGGGTTTTATTGGGACCATAATTTAGAAACTATAGAAACTGATGTAGGACAATTGGTAATTGCAGATTTCAAGGCATTAACAAAGCAAAGGAACAACCCTCCTTCTTCTACTAGATGACCAACAAAGTCTTAGGGTGGGGGGAGTGATGAGTCCGGTTTATGACTCAATTTTGATAGAATTTTATTGTCTATTTTCCATAGTTGTCATAGAATTTGATGCTTGGATGTTGATCTTTTTATGATATTTCCTCAAAACCATAGACATTGGACATAAGCTTATTTTTACAATCTTTAATGACATTGACATGCTATATGAACTATCTGTGTTGATTTTACATGTGGATTAATGAATGCTACTTTAAGATAGTTACATATATGCAATTGTTGTGCATACTAATATTGTTTTGCAGATATAATCAACTGCCTACATAATTAAAGGAGATTATGCGAGCTAGTCATTCACCATAATGGTCAACAAGGTGGTCATTCAAGGTCAACAAAGGGAAGACTCATGATAGTGGGAGATTCCTCATTCAAATGAAGTTGTAACCACCTTGTAAATGGTCTTAATTGTATGTTGAATGAATATAGGTGTTACTATTGTGCTAAATCTGTGTTGAGGCAAATATGCCTGACTAGATTCTACGCATGCATAATCGTCTCTCCACTTTTTATGCTTTCCCTAAAGTGGCGTCCTAATCTGTTGGAGTTGACCGCCTTGATAGGTGATTAGTTAGTATCTTTTATCCCTATAAATAAGACTTGGATGCTCCTTCAAAAGAAGGTGCTTAATCTAATGATGTACTCACATTCTTAGTTTTATAGTCATGATGCTCTATTGTTCTTGTGTTTTCCAATGAATAAAATGAGTTTATAAGTTTGTGCATTTGAGTTTACATTTGTCTTAAGGGATACTCATCCAAGGGGTCCCACTTGGTGAGCATTCCATCCTTTAGTGTAGTTATTACTTTCTATTTAGTAATTAGTTAAAATTCTGGCACTGACTATTCCTGCAACCACTAGAATTCCATTTTGTGACTGTTCTTGAAACAAAGTAGATAGAATAGTTTCCTGTTTGTTTGCTTAGATTTCCATTTCTATCATGCATTTCAGCTTAGTATAGTTGTTGGTTGATGCTCAACACTTATGTTATTTCTTTCCAAGCAATTTACCTTCAACATTATGTTTTTCTTAGTCGTAGAATGAATATGGCTACTTTGGATCCTTAGTGCACATACTATGCTGACCCATTTCAAGTTCACGTCCCTGGGTTGACAAGTTAAATGCACTTTCATGATGATTGAAATAGCTATTCAGATTAGATGTCCAATCTCTAAATCACAGCTATAAGAGCATAGTTGTTAGATCATTGTAGGAGGCCAACAAGTCGATTACGCTTAATCCATGATGAATTTAAGCACAATTTACCCAAATAAACCTGCATCTACCAAACAAGATAATTCAAATTAAAAAGTTAAACTAAGCATTTATACAAACTGAAAGTTACAAACTATGAAAATAGTTAAATTCCTACTCTGACCCATTTGAAACTTATCTTGTTTTGGAATTGGTGTTGTGTTGATGTGGAATAGCGATCCTTTCCCAATCCCATGATTAGTGAGCCTATTTCAATCAATTCTATGGAAGAGAATTGATGAAACCATTGTGATAAATGGATGAAAATCTAGTTTATGCTAAAAAAGAACATGATGGAAGCTAAATTAACATGATTTTATGCTAAAAATGATCTAATTATGCAATTGCTAAGCTAATCTAAGATAATTATAAGCTAAAAGATGAAAACCCTAATTCATATACAAACTAAGATAGATACATGGAAGCCATTAAAGGATGCTTTAAGCTATTATGCAATTAAAATAAACTAAAACAAGATAAAAGTAAGTAAAAGATGAGTGTGAATGCAAGTGAGTTCAGCAACATAAGTTTGAAATTGAAAGACAGATTAGATTCAACAACATAAGTTTGCTCCGAAAAAGATGGATGAGATTCAACAACAGAAGTTTTCTCTGAAAGAGATGAATCCATTTGTCTCTAGATAGTGTCCTATTTATAGGAGAAAAAATGAGGAATGAAGGGTTGAGATTGAAAAGATTAATCAATGGTCTAAGATGAAGGAGATGAGAGGCATGGATCATGGATTCTCATCAATGGATGAGAATGCATGATGGGATTTAATCAAGGGTTCACACTTACCTCAAACAAACACACTTTTGACCTACTCACATAGGTCAAAGGTGACTTGTTCAAAAGGTTAAAGGTTAAAACTTGCATAAGAAGTTAAGTGAAAATATATCTTTTTCAAATGATGGAGGAATAAGAATATTCCTTGGAATATTCATTTGGGTGAGGAAAAAGGCATTTTGCAAATTAAAATAAAGCTTTAATTGTTCAAAAAAGGAGAAGGAATATTCCAAGGGAATATTCCCTTTTAGAGAAAAATTAGTTTAATTGCTAATTAAACAAGATTTAATCATGCAATTAGGGGATTTGGAGGAATAAAGTGATATTTAATAAATTAAATATTTAATAAATGAGGGGGGAGAGATAAAATGATATTTAATTAAATAACTTAAGGTTATTTAATTAAATAAGATGACTTAGGGAATTAAATTAAATGTTTTGATTTATTTAATTTAATAGGATGAAATGTTAGTGTGAAGGGGGATGAATTTGTAGAAGTTGAGAAAGCCAACTTCACAGACCCTGAAGATCACTTGCATGCAAATAACCTGTCACAGAAAGGAAGAGATGGAGAAAAAAAAACAATAGTGCTTTGCAATCTTCAAGAGAGATTGCATTGACTGAATTAAAATAATTACAAAGATCAATCCTTAAAAGGAGATCATGCAAAACCTAAAAGTAACCCTAATAGGTAGACATTTAATAATTAATATAATTATTAAATGTCACAATATGCAAACTAAAGTGAAATATTAAGAGAGGAATAAAGGTAACTTAATTAATATAATTAAGTTTAAACCTTTACTCTAACACCCCCCCTTAAGATGAGCAAGAGTGCAACTACAAACATGTGCAAGAAAGCAAAGGTAACTACAATGCATGAAAGCAAACAAGGGTCTTGACAACTAGGCCTATTGAGGTACCCGAATACAACCAAATCTCTATAAAGTGGAGAAATAGAGAAAACCTCATGGGAAAAGCTCTACTCCAAAAAGAGATGAAAGACATGAAGAACATCACTAAAGCAAAAGAAGCTGCAAACAACTGTCAAAAGATGACTGCTATGGTGCTGAAGAACCTCCTTTGAAGATAGGATGATCATGATCAAGAAGAAAACAATCTACGTGAGTGCCCCAAACACTCGAATCAGATGGAAAACAAAGGAAAACACCTAGAACGAAGATACAAATGGCACAAGTACCAATAGTCTAAAAAACACTGATCAATTGAGAATGGAAGATTCCTTCCAAGGCAAAACCAAGGAAGCATTAGCACGAATAGTATAATACCCCCCCATAATGCTGTCTAGGAGAGCCTGACAGATCCACTGAAATGTTGTGTAATGCCTTGTAGTGCATGAAGGAGTAGAAACAACATCTGAAAGTGCACAAGAAAGTACCTGCAACTAAAAAAGTGGTGTGCAAAACAAAGAACACATTCATGAAGTTGGAATAATATGGATTCACTGTTGTTGTGGAGGGACACTCACCAAACAAAGGTGTGATGGAAAAAAAAAGGCACTACACAACCCCCCCCATGTCACTTTATAATACAGTACGAGTACAAAATATGGTACAACCTTATGTGCAAAATCCCCAAAATACATGTATAATAGTGTGGCACTTTATCTCAGTGCGTTTACATAAAATATTTCTTAAAAATGATGATCATAATGCCCACAAAGGACAAAAAATTGAAATACATGAAGAACAACCAAAAATGAAGCATCCCATGCAAATGAGAAGTTCCCAAGAGCTAATAAGTCCGGTAATTCACTAGAGTGTGAAAACATAGAATACTGACTAAAACATACCTGGAGTGAAATCTAGAAAAAAATCATAGATGGAATTGAAGAGCTCTTAAACACGGTTCCAATGCCGCTGAGATCGAAAAAAATGGAGAAACTGGTCAAAATTTATTAGCTCGAGACTAAAAATAGATCCTTTGACTTCAAGTGGCTGTATAATGAACCAAAAAAATTAAGTGATAAGACCCACACCACTATAAATTTGATGGAAATGGATTTCCGACGATATCTCATATGCCAAAAAATGATATCATATGCCCAAAGTTATGACCTCTGGAAGAGAAGAGCTCCAAAGGGGGGAAAAAACACAGTGTTGGATTAAATTTGACAGTCATACGGCTGTTGCAACAAAAATACTGACCTAAATTTGATGGCTAAATGGCCATTTCCGCACATGCATAATTGGGTTTATTACAAAAAAAAAATAAAAAAATTTATAATATAATAATTAAAAAAAAAATTAATAAAAAAGGTAAGGGGGCCTGTGGGGGCCGCACCTGCCAATGTGGTAGGTACGGTACCCATGGTACCTCCCTATAGGGGGTGGTGCCCAAGGGGTCGTTGCTTGCCATAATGGAAGGTCGACGATACCCTTGGGTATCGCTACCCAAGGTTTTTAAAAAAAACCTTTTTTTATATGAAAATAAAACTGCATTGCTTTTTAAAAAAAAATTTAATTTGATTTTTTTTTTTGTAGGTCAAAAATTTATTTTTTTTAAAAATATTACCTCGATTCACATGTTGGGGAGGCTGTACGACCTCTTCGGTAAACAAAATTTTCCTCAGAAACTCCCGACACCAATTTTAGCAATTTGACAGGAAATTTTAAGATTTTTGGCCACTCTAGATTCAACAGTGAGGTTCATTTGGGCTCAAAACACCCTAAAAAATTAGGCACTTCCTGGATCTTGCAAAAAGCCCTTTCTTCAAACCCTCATAGATCTGACAAATAGAAGCCAAATTTGACAAAGAAAAAGTCAATCTCGACTATTCTGACAGCTCTGGATTCAATAGAGAGATCTTATTTGACCCTGGATGCACTGAAAACACCCTCCTCCTGGATGAAAAAGACAAACCCTGAACCCTTGAAGCTCCAAAAAATCCTTCAAAACACGAATAGGAAGCAAAAAGTATGGAGCTTTGATACCATGTAGAAGTCGAGAAAGCCAACTTCATAGACCCTAGAGATCACCTGCATGCAAATAACCTATCGCAGAAAAGAAGAGATGGAGAAAAAAATCAAGGGTTCTCTGCAAGCTTCAAGAGAGATTGCATTGACTAAATTAAAATAATTACAAAGATCAATCCTTAAAAGGAGATCATGCAAAACCTAAAAGTAACCCTAATAGGTAGACATTTAATAATTAATATAATTATTAAATGTCACAATATGCAAACTAAAGTGAAATATTAAGAGAGGAATAAAGGTAATGTAATTAACATAATTAAGATAAAACCTTTACTCTAACAGAATTAACCTGATTTTGATGAATTACGTTAATAGATGAAACTGATGCAATTAATTAAATAGCTAGGCTAATTTAATCAATTAAGTGAAAAGAAGATGGGTTTAAAGAGGAAATGATGTTAGTAAATCTATTTCAAGCGTGATATCATTCAAGACATTTTTTAGTGTCTATAGGTTCCATATGTTGAGGCCAAAAGAAATCCAATGAAAAGTTTCCACAAGAGGACAAAGGATTACTATGATGCATTGTGAAAATTTGTTTTTCAAATGGGAACTTTATGCACTTATGAATAACTGATGAGATAAAATTCATGGAGCATATCCACAGATAACCTATCTTCACATGGAATTAGTTCGACATTGGGATGATGGAGAATGATATTTCTAATTATTTTGGTCCAACTTTAAGAGGAAGAGTGATTGAACCTATCGTAGGGTGAGAAAAACCATCATGAATTTTCAACCATGCTTTCGATTGTTCATAAGAATATTGATAAAGTTTATGCACAAACAAGAATTCCTTAGTGATCATATTCTCTACACACACAAGATCAATGAGTATCCTAGTTGTAAGCTTGTCATTAATACACTAGACAATATAGTGAGGACCATTGGGTGCATGTATAGATGCATCAATATGGGTGAAAGAAATGTTGGGTAACAAAGTGGTTTGACCCTTACGAGGTTGAAAAACTATGAGAGTGACCATGTATTGTAGGTCATCCTCATCATCACTCTTATTATCATTGTTATCATTATTCATGTCATCAGTCTTATCAACATTCATCTCATCACTCTTAACCTCACAAGCTTGCAAAAATTTGGATGAATGATTTGGCATTGGATTGGTAAAAAATTGCAAGTTCTGATTAGGTGGGGCAATATATTTATTTCCTTTATCATTAACACCACCCAATTGGATGTGATAAGAATCATTGAGGTCTTGAATTTGATGTTTAATATGCATGCATCATTCTATACCATGTCCATTTATGTGATGATATTGACAAAAGGAATTTGGATTGTAACTAGGAGGTATAGGTTTGGTTGTGCCCATAGGTCTACTCAAAGGTAGCCAAATTAAGTTCTTGTACAAAAGCTACAACATGATCAAATGGAGGGTGTTGGGTAACTAGGTAAATTTTCTATCTCACAATCTAAATTGGTATGGTGTTGAACTTACAACAACTTAAATGGAGGGTGTTAGGTAACTGGGTAAATTTTCTATCTCACAATCTAAGTTGGTATGGTGTTGAACTTACAACAACTTGAGGTTCAATATGGTTTTTTGTGTGATGTGTACACAACTTGATAAAGTTATTGTTTTGATTCTTGAATGGTTGATAGTTGTTTTGAGGTATAGATTTGGATTTGGTAGTAGGAGTTGATGAAGATGTCTCTTCATACTGACTAACCAAATTCTAATAATCATGAAGGACCATAGATAGGTGTATAAAGGATGGATATTTCATCAAAAAGATCAATACCCCTTATTATAGGTTGTAAATTTTCAATGAAAACTCTTTGAACATCCACATCAGGGAGAGTAAAAATGATTTTTGAATAAAGAAACTAATAGTGCCCTATAAAGTCTATCACTTTTTCATGTTTTCCTTGCTTGCATCACACTAAATCAGTTAATGTAATTTTAGGTCCAATGTTGACTTGGAAATGTTGGAGGAAATGAAGTCACTACACAAGGTCATATATGCTGATATATGATTGCTAGGGTCTCGAGGTATTTATATATTTTTTGGCATTGGTGTTTTCAAGATTTCAAGTGACAATGGGCTTCTTTTGACATACTATAATGGTTTTCCATTTTTGGTTTTGGTTGAATTTTGAGATTTGTTGTTGAAGTGAGGTTACATTTTGCAAAAGTTGGTTAATGATTGAATAATTGGTTGACATGTTTTGGGAATGTGGTGAATATGGTGGGATTATGTATGTTCTTGGTTGACTATTATGTTGTAAATTTATGAGAGGGGATCAAACTTGAGGTGTCACATGTGAGGACCCAAAACCATAAGGATTTCCATATGCCATTTCTTTGATGTATTATTGAGGTGACAGTTGGATTCGTATATGTAGGAATAGATGCTATAGTTGTAGGGAAGGAGATTTAATTTGCTCCTTGAATTTGAGAGCATCCTGAGCACAACTAGCCATTCAAGGTACATTAGCATCAACTATATCGGCTAGGCTATGCAAAACCTCTAATCCTTGAGAATCACTAATAAATTTTCTCATGTTATTTATTATAAGTACCTCCATGCCAACTAGATATTCAGTACTAACATAGTCTTGAAGTCCTTATATATCTTTGTCCAATTTTTTCAATTTGTCTCCAGGAATGTAGGTAACAACAGTCTCAACATCTATAAAAATGTGTGATTGTAAGGTTGTAATTGGTATGGTAGCATTAGGGATAGAGTCCAAAATGGGTTTAGTATTGAAAACACTTTGCATGAAAGAGTTGGACTCAATATTCACAATGGATGTAACAACAACACAGGATGCCATAAGTCTACAAATACATCTCACTAAAGTATTAGCAATAGGACACCAGGTCATGAAGATCATATGAGGTTCAAAACACTAAGTGTACCCAAGATGAACACTAAACTATTAAATAACCATGATAAAATACTTAGAAACAAAATTTAGACAACAAAAGCAGACAAAGAATACAAAAGAAATATCTATGTAAAATTTGGTTGAGCCAAAAGAAGGAGGATAGAGGAACATAAGGGCATTTGTGTCCTAGGCAGGTTTTCCAAAAATTCAAAGTCTGACTGTGTGTGATATTGCTCAAAGATTTTGGTTCTAGTTACAATTTTGAATGCAAATTTTTTGATCTAAGATGTAAAAATTGACTAATTATAAGATGCCTAAATTTGAAAAATGATGATTTTGATACAATTCTGAAATAAAATAATGCAATTTTTTTTCTTTTGATTTATATGAAAGAAGCCCAAATTAATGCAATTAAGAATTCTAAAATAGAGATTTGCAAGTAGAAATAGACTAAAGACATGAAGATAGAGAAGTGCACCAAAGTTTGTTGATCCAAGTGTAGTAAGAAAAAGACACCTAAGGGTGTCTATTTCCTTGATAAATTGTCTAAAAACTTAAAAACTGAATGTTTATTATATTGTATAAGTGCTTTATTTTTGTGTGTAAATAGTTCTAAAAGTCACTATTTCTCCAAAATTTTCTCAAGTTAAGACAATGTGACTCAAATGAAAATGTGTAACAATCCTTGAACAACAAACATTAATACAACCTATGATGCAATATGATATGTACTCCTTTCTTTTCAGGTCACCTGTGTTGCCGAGGAGGTTTATGATATTTGCAATGTTTTGGTAGTTTTGCTAGTTATTTGGATTGGTCCAAAAAATGCTCCACATTTATGTTTTTCTCCTACGGCTTGGAAAATGTGCTCTTAGTTCTTGTGCAGTGTCTCAATTCAGCTTTCATGTAATGGTGTTATCCACAAGTTGGTTTGTTAGTGTTCTATCTCTTGGTGGTGTCTTTTATGTTTTTGGGATGGAGTATTCTTGTTCTAGTTGGTTTGTGATGATAGTGTGAAATAATTATCTGGAAGTGTTGTTGGATGTTCATGGAACATCTCTTTGTGGTCCACACATCATTGGTTGATCTCTTTGGTGTTGCATATTATGTTCAGTTGGTTTTCTAGGAAATTTGTGGATATCTAGCCAACAAGGCTTGTTATCTTGATTACGTTATGTACTTGGGGGTCTGCATCAACATATGCATTTTTGTTAAGATGCATTTGAGTCCTAACCTATCTTGTTGACAACCGCTTTGAATAAATTTAGTTACAAGTGTGTTTTTTGGCCGGTTGGTATTGTGCTACATGTTTCCTTGTTGTTAAATTGGGTTGTTGTGAACCAATGCATGATTTTTTTGGGATCACATTTGAAAATGTAATAAGATTTTTTTTGGTCCTCTGTATCTTTTGGATAGGATCACATTATGGCCAACTTGCTGAAATCATTGTTTGTATTCTTTTTGGCCAACCTAATTGATGTTTTGAGATCTTGTGGAGGATATAATGTAAGAAAATTTTAGTTGCAAGATGTGTGAGAGAGTGGAGATGTGTGAAGATGAATTGAAGAAATGAGTTTTGAAAAGAAAAAGGAAATGATCCTTAACATCTCAATCAATAGAGTGCATTATTGACAAATGTTGTAAATCCTAAATATTCATGTATCCTGCTATGAGATAGTGAATCTCACCAGGTCCTTGTAATTTGTGTCTTTCCTTGGGGTTGTTTTCCTTATTACTACAAGTCTCTTGTATCTTTCCCTAAGGTTGTGCACCTTAGCTTGCAAGTCCATAAGCAATGATCCTTAAAATTATAATTTTGTAAACAATGAGCTTCTATATTGAGAGATTCATCTCTGTGGTTTTTCCCTTTTGAGTTTTCGATGTAAATCTGGTGTTGTTTTGTATATGTGTGTTAATTACCTTATATTTCATTCATGCTAATTAGTTTAAGTGTTTCTGATCTATGAATGAGTTGTTGATCTTGCTAAGAGTTTGAATTTGTATATTATTGAAGGATTTATGATCTAAAAGGGTTTAAGTTTTTGAAGATACTGATTTACCCCCTTCTCAGTATTCAAGTGTGCTCAATATATTGGAGGGTTGGTTTGTATATTTTTTTGTTGATTGGGTTTGTGAGTTCCCTTGTTGAGCTCCCCTAATTCTTTTCATGATGCAAATTTCAATATGGAAGTCTTTATGGCCTAAATGTAGTTAATTTTATTTTATTAATATATTATATTTTTTCCAAAAAAACAAGTTGGGAAGACTACCCACATGTTATAACAACATGCCAGATCAATGGGGAATATATATATTCATCTTTTAAAACTACAAGCATTGAGTAATAGGGTATTCTTTGTTGTGACAAACCATTTTTTATTCAAATGTGACCTTTGGGTGAGATCACTCCTTTAGAAAAAGGGTTTTTATCCTCCAATGTGATATATGCAAGGGTTTATTCCTTAAATAGGATGCTTGAATAACATGTGCTCACTATGATTTCAAGTAAAGCTTTTTTGTTGTTTTTTATCATGAAATCTCAATCATATCTCTATAATCTTAAGACACCTAGGAAGAGTGTCAAAAATTCCACAATGGTCTTCATCTTGGGCTTGGTGTGAATGAATGGATTCCTATAGCATTGAGCACTATTTCTATTTGTATTGAGCCAAAAATGGTGTCCTATACAAAACTAGGTTTGAAAGGTGTTAGGTCTTAAAATTTCTCTCCCAAATCCTAGATATTTTTCCCCCCTTCAATGTTAGGAGTTTTTTTTCAAGAAGGTGAATAAATTATTATCAAGAGACTCCAAATGGTTAAAGAGTGCTAAGTGTAGCTTTGGCTATGCTCTCTACAACTTTCCCACTCTAGTTGTTTTTTAATTTTTTGTTTCTATTTGGACTTGCATTCTCGATGGGATAGTCAGGTGGGAGGCCCATGAAGGCTCCCCATTCTAGGGATGTTGTCCCTCTATCTAGTGTTGTGCTTATTTTAGTAGCTCCCAAGGTTGTTATCCCCCATGTGGGATCCCCTTATCGTACCACTGTCCCTTCTTCTGCAGGAAGGATAGGTTGTACCTCTGGCAAGATGCCTCTATTCCATCTTTTGGACTTGACTCTTTCTTCTCTGAGGAAGAACTAGACTACTTTGTGGAAAAATTGGTGGGTGTCAGCGTGCCAACTATGGGTAGACTAAACACATAATCTAACTCTTGCTCAATTTTTGGATGGGAAGTTGATGTCCCCAAAACATTGATGATGAAGGAAATGGACGACCTCAAGCTATCATTGGTTGGAAAATTCTTGGTGTATTAGCCGAACATTGAACAGGTCAGGCTCTAGGCTACTTTTGTTTGGAACCTAAAAGGCAGTGTCTCTATCAGTGCAATGACCAAATGTATCTTTCTCTTTTCCTTTGTGATATATGAAGATATGTTAAAAGTTTTAATGGGAGGTCCTTGGATTTATGATGTTTTCTTTAAGAATTTCCTCTCTTTATGTAAATGAAAACTGAGATTTGACCCTTTTGCAGACTTGGGTGTTATGGCCCCTACCCAAGTTCCCATTCTTGGGCTACCCCTAGAGTTTTGGGAGTTGGGAATTTTAAAAGGGATTTCCAATTCCTTTGGTAGTCTCTTGGTGGTTAAAAAGATAACACAAGAGAAGTCTAGGTTAGTGTACACTAGGATTTGTGTTAATGTTGTACTTAACTCAATTTTTCCGGCCTCTACTCTCCTTAAGTCAAAGTTTGGAAATTAGTCCCAACCTCTAGAGTATGAAAATGCAAGACAATTCTACCAATTTTGCAAGAAATTTGGCCCTTATAGATGCTTGTAATAAAAGATCTCAAGAGGAGCTCAATGAAGGTTTGTAACCCCTATTAGAGTCAGCGATTTAGGATCCTAAGGTTGAATCTACTATCCCCTCCCCTAAGGGTGGGTGGTTTTAGGAGGGTATTATTCAAAATTCTCCCCCCTCTCATCCAAATGCTTCTCCTATTAACAGTGTGGCTATTGTTCATGAAACATGCTATTTCTGAGGTGATGACCTCTAAGGTCTCTAAGGAAGGAGCATTAGGGGATGTAATCCCAATACCAAGCCTGCAACAAGGGATGATACTTAAGGTAGTTGAGGAGACTCATCATGAAAAATCTAATGAAGAGTTTGAAAAGGCTCATGGGGGGCCCAATGAAAAGAATCAAGATATGGTTGATCTTGACATTGCTAACGAGGAAGGGTGAAGGGGAAATTCCTGCTGCCCTTGCTTCTTCCTTGAAGGATATCTGTTTTTTGTCTCAAAAGGAGGGTGGAAACTTGAATGACTCTTTGGCTATTTTGGGTTTTCCCCCTCATTCTGGTGAAAGAGAAGAATGTGAGGATTGGGTACAAGCCTCTAGCAAGTCAAAAAGAAAAAGAAACAAGATGTTGGAGGAGGGAATAAGGTTGGAAGACCTTCCCAAAATGAATCAAGGAAAAAAGACACTATGAGGGATGCTGCTTCAAGAAGACAAAAAAATTTGGACTCAATTATGGGTTTGAAGCCTAAAAAAAGTAATGGAGGTTGTTTCCCTAACTTCCTTTTGGAGTTCCTATTTTAGTTTTCTTTTTATTATAAAGATTTTATCTTGGAATATAAGGGGCCTAAATAGCCCGTATAAACAATTTTTGGTCAAATCGTGTATTCTAGATAACAAGGTAGATATCTTGCTCCTTTAAGAAACTAAAGTGAAGAAAGAGGTTTTTGAAAAGGTTGTGTTGAAAATATGGCCTAATGCAAATTTATTTTTTGAGTGAAGCTGAGGGGGCCTCAAAGGGAATAGCCACTCTATGGAATCCTTTGAAATTTAAAGGGTCTTGTTGTGCAGTTTTTGCACACACGCCCCGCTGAAAGTAGGGACCCCCTTTCGCTTTAGTTTGTTGGTGTCTTGGCCCTTTTATTTTGAGGATTTACCTTGCCTTGGCATGAGCTTAAATGTTTATCTTTCTTTCCTAAATGATTCCCTTAATTTGCGCTTTAAAAAACTTAAGTTCTGGGAAAAGTTCGGGTTTTTACCCTAGTTTAGGATTTTCCACTCCGTTCGGATTTTCCTGGATCCCACTCAAACTCTAGAAAAACACTGTGGTTCGAGAATTTTTGGTCTTCATAGAATTCCGCTTGGATCAAATTTTTTCGAATTCTGTTCTGCCAACGAGTTTCCAGATTTTCCTGCCTGTCTTGTTGACGACATTAATGCTTATTCGTACTATTGTGAGGGTGTATTTAATTGATTTTCAAGGATCTTTATTGCCATTGTGCTTTGTGATTTGCATTCTATTGAGTTGGAGTGTTCATCTTGGTGATGCTTGGCTGATTTGGTTTGCCTTACCTCCGAATTGTGGATTTGGTGATCATTTCTTGGGCGTCATAGTGGTTGGAGCTTGGTCAAGCATTCAGATTATTGTCTGTTGTTTCCATAATCGATTTCCCTTTCATCAAATGGTATGTACACATTGTCTCTCTTTTGATTGATGAATGTGAGGGGTCATTGGCATTCTAGATATGTTTAGGGTTTAAATTTCTATATCTTTGAGCATCTAATGGTAGGGTTGCATGATACTATCTAATTTATGGTCTCCCAAGTAATTCCTGAGCACATTCATTCATTCACATCTAGAGATAACTTGCTTGTGACTCGTAAATGATCTTTGTGAGGACTCGATAGTTGGAATCATTACACCCCGAGCTTATCTACGCGTCAATGGTGAGTCTGTAGGGTTCACACCTAGGGCATCACCATTTCACCTTAGTTTGCTTTCGAGTGAGCCTAGAATTCAAGGAAACTCTATAGAAGGTCCAAATCAAACTTGTCGCAGGCCTGGATTCTTGAAATTTGTGATTGATCCATCAATTCGAGTGAAATAATTTGAGAACGTCGAGGTTCGGGTTTTCTTTCAATTTTGGGATTTTCCTGTGGTGACGAAGTTTCCTGACTTTCTTTGACTGTTCTATTTTCTTGAAGTGTGTTGCAAATCCAGAATCCTGCATTCTTTGCGGATTTCCGTTGACCTCAGATTTTCCCGAAAATCCTTTTTTCGTTTGTTTTTCTGAAATTTGTAGACTATTGCTTCGTTCACAAATATCCGTCCCACACAGATTTTCCCAGAATATGGTGGAAAAGTAAGGATTATGAAATAACATGACTTGTTGATGAATGACTATGAATTTTATGATTAATTTGAGCTATTTTAAGATCTCATGTGCTGTCTTTTGGTTGATAATGATCGGAATAAGTTACTAATACGTGTTTTCATGTTTATTCCATTGGAATCCGTCTAGATAGGAATTTTCCAAAATTCCTCCTTGGCTTGGATTCTATAGGTGGACCTGAAACCCAAACTCTGATATGATCATATTTTATGAGATTTAATGACACCTCACTTATTTGGGATTCATTTTAATGATGATTTTGATTTTTATAACCTTGGTTTCATGTGGTTTTATTATGATTTCTTTGTCAAATGTAGGCTGAGTCGAGCAAGGTAGTAGCTAGAAGAGCTAAGAGTTAAATGGAGGCATCTTTTGTGTCTAAAGTAGAAAGAATCAAGATGGATATCAGGAGTAAGATCCCAAAAAGCAAGATTACTTCCATCTGGTTAGAGGTGACTAACACAAACATTGGATTATGGGACTATGAGGAGTTCAAGGCAAGAATGGCGGTGTAAGATCTTCCTTTGGTGGCTAAAAGAATAATGGAGTCAGGATTGGAACATGTAGCTCATTTTCCCTCTATAGTGTAGTGTTATGAATTAGTTCTTGAGTGTGCCAGGCATTATGATAGGGATACCTAGAGAATTATTAGTCCCCAAGGGAGGATTGTGGCAAATTTGAACCCTGTCTCCATAGCTCAGACCTTTGAAATGCCAAATAGATCTCATGTGGTGGCATTCAACATGGAAGCAACTAAAAGGTACTATGAGGAGGAGACTATTAAATCACAGTAGATCATCAATTTCTAGTTGGAAAACCCCAAGTCTCACTATTCAAAACAACCCAAATAGCTATTCAGAAAAAAGTTCAAGAAGGAGTATTATGATGCCATCACTCTTCTTAGAAGGGTGGTAGGATTAAAGAGTGTAGGTATGTTTGAAAATTGGATGTGCCATGTCATTACAAGGATGGAACAAGAAAAGATCAACTATCATTGGGAAGGTTTCATAAGTAGGGTGATTCATAAGAAATTGTGCAATGTGTTGCAAACCAAGACCTTCACCATGACTTCCTACCTAGTCTATGAACTTGCAAGATTTCATCCATACAAGGGATTAAGTACCACATGCATCTTTGCATAGGATGTAATCGATGAGGTTTATCCACAGCTGCATCTAGGGAGCTCAAGCTACAAGAGGGTGAATGATGCATTAACCATGCATATCACTAGATTGCTTCAAGGTGTAGAGCATGTAAGGATTTTAGATAAAGCCAAAGAGCTAATTAAGAGGTATGGTGCCTAGTTCATACAACTTCCCACCTTCTCATACATCAATATTGATGGGTGTCAAAGGGATCCATATCGACTTCCAAGGTATCCCACTGATCATATTCTACTCCTGGAGGTCACTAGACAAATATGTGACTTTGATGCTATTGTGAAAAGGGACAAACATAAGACTAGGTTTGGTGGAGACTTCCCTTTAAGGATAGGCACTGGAGAAGCATGCCCGTCCATTAATTCAACCCAAGCTTCAGAAGAGGAGATGAGTACTCTTGGTTTATCCTTTCATTCCAAGAGGTCTAGATTTGACATAACTGGTGAAGCACAAAAGAAGGCCAGTCAGGAATATAGCCACAAGGTTAATTTGGAAGACCACTGGGCCAATTGCAGTGATGAATATGAGGTTAGAAAGAAGAAGTTTTCTCGGCTTCCAGTTGAATCAGGGAGATTGTCTAATATGAATGCAGTTCCAGATCAGATTGAAGATGATGGGGACATGATTCAAGGCCATGCTTATGAGTCAGTAAAGGATAGGCCAATTAGTGAAATAGATTGGCTGGAGGAAGAAAAAATAGAGCTAAGACAGTTAATGGATCCAGTTGTTAAGCACACAAAGTTATGGCTGAAGCATAAAATATGGGAATTGGAAAATGAAGGTGTATAATGCACCTATGATCTAATGGGAAATATAGACCCTCATTCTACTTTTGAGGAGTCAGCTAAACAGGATCCCAAGGGTAAGGGCAAGGTGGAATCCTCTTTTAAAATCAAGATTAATGAAGTTCAAGTGGAGAAATTTCAAGAAACAGAAAAAATAAAGAAGGCCTATTGCTAAGAAAAGGGGGCATACTTCAAGGGCTAAGAAACCTGAAAAAGAGGTAGCTAAAAAGTAGGATCCTGAGGTTGGTGCTTCTATGCCTAAAAGGAGAAGGATTGTAAGAGTGTCGTAGAAGACAGGCTCCAAGAATGGAGAGGAAGTTGACCTACTTGTGGTGAATGTGGAAAGTTTAGGAGAAAAGACATAGGTATATACAAGGAAATCAAGGACCCCTTCTCCTAAGGATAATGTGCCAAAGAAAGATCCTCCTTCAATTGCTTCTCATGCAGAACAACATGATGATATCCCTTCTTTCCATGAAGCTCACAAAGAACTAGGTGAATCTAAGGAAGTGAAGGATCACCAAGATATAGAAGGGGAAGAATTTCATGAGCGTGAGCTCTATGATGTAGAGGAAAAAATAGAAAAGGTGATCTATTCTCCCCTAGTTGCATATGAAGATTCACCTATTAGAACTAAGGAAGTTATCTCCCCTCAAAGAGAAGTATTAGATAAGGTTCCATCACCTGTGCACAAAGAAGAGAATACTAAAGAAAAGGATAAGGCCAAAGAGATTCCAGAGAGGTAGGATTTGAATGAGGATACTCGTAAGGACCAACAAGAAGAGGTGGAACAAAGTGAAGTGCAGTTAGAGTCCACTATTTTGGAGTGGTTGGATAAAGAAATAAGGAGAAAATAGGTTGTTGTGGATGATACCCCACCCAATTGGGATGAATTACTAGCTAAAATAGGAAAGGATAAAGGAAAGAAGAAGGCCAGGGTGATTTCCAAGATTGAGAGAGGTGAGGCCAACAATAGGGTAGTCCACATTGCAACTCCTATTCTGGATAAGAATAGGGATGAGGTAACTGGAAAATATTACAATCTACTAAGCATCAATCTAGGCTCCACCTCCATGGAGGAAGATATTGAAGAATATGAGGGTTGTAGTGTAGTCATCCTAGGGAGATTAAGAAAAAAAGTCCAAACTAAACATGAACTTAAGAAAGAGAATGAAAGACTTAGGAAATGTTTAGAGGATCTGATGAAACCTTTGCAATCCATTGGCTCCTCATCCTCTGCTGCAAGTCTCCTGCCCCAAGAAACTATCACTGAGCTGGAAAGAATGAAAGCTACTACTCTTGCTATAACAAATTGGCTACAAGGGGTGCGAACTAAAGGAAATGATGCCATTAAGGATATTCTTTCAACTGGAGGAGATGCTATGATTGTAAAAGATTGGTTGGAAGAGGTATTAGCTCAAGATAAAAAAAATACAAATATCCTGCTAGAAAAGACTAAAACCATCATGGAATATACTAAGGATAAGCTTGTGATTGATGGAATTCTCCCTTCCTCCAGAGCTGCAGAACCTTGGGAATGGTTTGAGGATTTGAAAATTAGGCAGAAGGTTTTGAAGAAGATTTATAAGCAGAGGATGCAAATTGAAGACACCCTAACTGATATTTATAAAGGACACATTTCTTTCTTTGAGATAATGATAGGGAGAAGGAGGATTGCAACAAAGCATCTAAGCCTGGAACAGTTGAGGAAATGGTGGCAGGATCTATATTCCCCAGCTAGTGAAGATTGAGTTACTAAACACCAATTGGATGATGTAGCTACCTATATTGCAATCATGTATAAATATCAGATCAATAAGGTTGAATGGGATAAATTAGTGGAACAATCTAGGGAAAATTATTACATCAATTGAAAGCTGACTTAAGGTTTTTCCTTTGCCACCCATAACTGACTTGGACAAAATACTTTTGAAGGTTCATGAAATGGTTGATCGAAATAAGGACAAAGGGGAAGATAGTTTATGTTGGGTTAGATTGGAATTTGTGCTTCCCTATTATTTTACATCATTGGTCTGAGCTACATTGGAGATCCTAGGCCGGCCATGATGAAGTTCATGCATTTAATGCATATTTTATTTCATTTTGAATTTCTCTTTTCTGACTTGTCTTGTGGCCAATTATTATTGTAAAACCTGACAAGGCCGAAATGTTTTGAGAGGTATCTATTAATATGCAATTCTCCCTCATTTGTAAGGGCTAGACATAGACAAATAGAGAGATAGCTAATAATGAAGTGAATTAAGCAGAGTAAGAATTAGAAAGTAGTTAGTCTCAAGAAAGTATTGTAACAGAAAATTGGAATTGTTGCTTCAGTGGATAATTTTATGCAAGTAATGACATCGTGATTTGGTGCCATGCTTGTGTTCTTATCTTGCATGGTTCTTGTTATTCTATCTTTAGAATTGCTTTGAGGAAGATTGATATTTTGATATTTAGGATTAGATTTGATTCAATGATGTTTATGGTTTGATATTTGAAGTGTTGCAGCGATCTCTAGTCCATACTTTTTCCAGCTAGCTGACTCTTAGTTGCTTTGCAAAGTTAGCCTAGACTATATATCTATTGTACTTAGTTCAATTGTGAAGGTTTATTCATTTCAATTTCCTTGGGGTTGTCTTGGATGAATGTTCATGATCTGAAAATCTTTATTACCTTAGAATATTGCACTGTTCTTTTGAAATTACAGATTCATCTGGGTTAAGCAGGAATTGGTTTATGAGGGATTGGTCCATTTCAAATATTTCATCATTTGCATTATAGTATCATCATATTGCCAGATATGATAAATTAAAGATTCAGTCTTTGCTTGTAGTAAGGTCCCTTTGTGATTACCAACATTTTCACATTTATCACTGAGTTTTTTATGCATTGTCAAGACCTGACATTAGAGACATTAGGGTTATCTCTCGAGGCTTGCTGATAGAGATTTACCTTTCAAGAGAGATAGGATACTTGTATCTTGTTTGAGTTGTTGCTGTGCAAAAAACATCATCAATAGATTGGCACTAGAAGGAGGGCCTGAATAAGCTAAGCTGGATCAATTTTTGTCTGCCATCTCTCCTAAAAGATTCAAAATAAGAACCAAATCTTCTCTAGTAGAAGAGGAATTTCAATAATTTCCAGTCGCTATGAGATCAAGGACCAGAATAAGGGGTGAATCATCATCCACCCATTTACCTCCATCATTTCCATCATCCCCATCTTCATCAAGTTCATCTTCATTCGAGTCTTAGGACATCCCCATTCCACAACCTCAGCCAGCCATAAATCAGCCATTACCACCCCCACCTCCACCAATGGCTTTCCTTTCCAATAACCCATCTCCATTGACCTTTGCTAATTACAATGTCATGCCCAAGAATCCATAGCACTTTTTTTCTAAGTTCCATGTTAATGACCCCAATAGAACTGCATAGGAACACATTAGGATATTCTAGACTTTCCTTAAGGACAAAGGCATCAATCATTAGGATTTAGCATGTAGGATCTTTCCTTATTCCTTAGGGGAAGATGCATTCTATTGGTACAATCATTTTCTTGCTAGATCTATTTGGAATTGGAATCAACTAAAGGTTGCATTCTTGCAAAAGTTTAGGATTCCCATAAGCCCAATGAGCTTTATCTTCAGTTCACTAATGTTAAGAGAGAGGTCCATGAGCCCATATCATCCTTTAACAATTAGTTTCATCGTGCCTATACCTGATTACAGGCTCCTTATACTATTGACCAAGCCACTGCTTTAGAGGTTTATTATCGTCTTGATAGCCTGGCAGCTACCTTCATGAAATGGAGAAACAACCTTCCTAATACCCTACTTGATGCCTATGTTGAGGCTGTTAAAGTGAGCACAGCCTTGAGACAACATGTGTCTGGACCTTTACCATCATTAGGACCCACTGCTCACCCTGGACAAGTCCCATCTCTTAACAAGGCTCTCACCAATCACACTCCTATCATGAATCCAGTCCCTCAGTTGCTAATGGTCCCTCACCCAGGGCCTCTAGTGAGTCAAGTTCCACCTACAGCCAGCTATCCCCAACAAAATTCAAATCAGCCTCTGCATCCACAATCTCATGCTAGCTATCCCCCATATCTGCAGAATTCTAAAGTTTTGAACCAATCATTGAATACCATTACTGTAGTAGGATATCCTTAGAACAATGCTAATCAACCTCCATATAGGAATCCTGACAAGGAAAGGTTCGATGAGCTAACTAAACAAGTGAAGAAATTGAATATGGAGGTGAGTTATTTGAGAAACCAGAACAATCAAATTCAAGCTAATCAAAGAGGTATGCAGTCTAATTATAGTAGAGAAAACTGAGATACTCAACAAGGGCAACATTTTGACAAAGGATATAATGATAGGGGACAAAATTATGATAAAGGACAATCCTCAGGCCAAAATTTTGATAGAGGTCAAGTTGGTGGACAAGGGTTTGATAGGAGACAACCACCCAGACAAAACATGACTTGGAATACAAGGCCTGACAATGGAGGAATCCCCACCCCATTGGATCAACCAGTCAATCAACTAGTTAATCAAGAGAAACCTCCTAGCGGTGTATATTTGGTTGAGGCTGCCTTATCAGGATGGTGTAGGCTCCATAAAACAAGTCAACATTCTGAATTAGATTGTCAAGAGTTCCAAACAAAAACTTCAATCTTTTAGTATGAAGTAGAGAACAATTCAAGTAGTCAGGAGATGGTGCCATCTACTCCCTATGATTCATTAGTCTTGGTGCTCAATCACGCTCCCTTTCCACAGAGCAAGGAGAATGTGCCTGAAGAGGAATCAAACCATCTCAAGGAAGAAGAAGATCAAGTGTGCAATGGAGAGGAGATTACACAGTTGTTTGATGAGAGTCCAGTGAATGAAAATGGCCCTATCAATGAAGAAGAAGCTTATATTGAAGAAGTACAGACTTTCCAATGGCCTACAAGGAAGTATGATTTGAGGGACTTACCACATAGATGCCCACAAGCTAGAGGCCCCTTCTCCACTTCCATCCCTCCGAACAACTTCACCACACCTCCAAATCCTAATGCTAGCAATAATCCATTGTATCCTCATGTGTCTAAGCAATATTTTTTAAAGGAAGGACAAACATAGATGGACATGTCAAAAGGAAGGAGTGTTGAAGCTAGCAAAGATAAGGTGGAAGAATGCCCAAAAGAGGCCCTTGCTAATTTGAGTGAAGAAAAATTGGCCATGTATGTTGTAGAAGAACTCAAGAAGCTAAAGGTAAGTGTCTCTACATTCGAGTTATTAAGGGTTAAAACCATTAGGAATGCAGTTCTAGGAGCTTACAGTGCAAATTCCATATGCCAAGATAGATCAGTTAGTGAAAGTGTCAATAAAGCATCTAGTTCTCAAGCAATGGGAAGGCAAAATCAGACTCACAATCAAGTTCATGTGCCACCTAGAGATAAAGGAAAAGAGAAAGATAGAACTCAAGTTGCTCAAGTTGATACTCCCCTAACTCTGTTTCAAGGGAAGACAAAAACTCCTCATTTCCTGATCTCTATTTGTATATTTGGTAAGAATTTACACAATTGTTTGTTGAACTCAGGTGCTTCCACCAATGTAATTCCTTTTGGTGTTTGTAGAGTTTTGGGTATTACTCCTGCTGATTCCAAAAAGAAAGTTACTCAACTGGATAGAACTGAAGTAAATGTTGTAGGGGAATTAAACATGATTCATATGCAGGTTGCTTCTAACCCCAGAATTCAACAAGTTATCAATATACAAGTGGCGGATATACCTGATGCTTATGGTTTGATTCTAGGAAGGGAATTTACTAGGGTCTTGAGCGGATATGTCTCAACTGATCACTCTCACATGTGGCTTCCTTGGAAGGGAGTGCCAAACTAGATTAGAATTGAAAGAGAACCCAAAATGAAGTAGATGATCATAGAATATTAGAATACCTCCAATGAAATTCTGATATCGAAAGTAAGTATGGGTAATTATGTGCTTGCAGCCCATTTTGATGAATCAAATGTTGAGGAAGTACTTATGTTGCATACTATACCTATTGGTCTCACAACATAATCCAATATAAATGAAGCTCTGGTAGAACTAGTTGAAAATGATGATGATCCAGAAGATAATCAACTCAGTTTTCTGGATAATTTTCAAGAATTCATTCAGAAGTGCATTGAGGATCATATTCAGTTGGGTAGGGAAATGAATTTCAAAGATTTGCTCTTTCCAAATTGGTGTAGAGTCCATAATGCTTCCCGTTCTGAACTAGATTGTTGCTTATGCCAAACTGTAGTGGAACAAGTGTAGAAATGTATCAATCCCATTCCAGTAGTCAAAATCAATATCCAGAGTGTTCAAGAAGACCCTAAAGGGAATAAGGTCATGCTTTCTAATGAACCTTCTAGCAGTAATAATGTAAGAGATATAATAAGAAAGTCTGCAGTTGCTAGTTGTTGGACTTTAAGGTTTGATGGATCCAAGTCAAAACAAGGAGCTAGAGCGGGATTTGAGTTGACCAGTCCAAAAGGTAAGACTTTCTTTGCTGCTCATAGAATTCAATTTCATTGCACCAACAATGTAGCAGTATATGAGGCTTTTTTCCATGGGTTGTTAATGGCACTAAAGAAAAAGGTCAAGATTTTGCAAGTCTTTGGGGACTCTGAGTTAGTGATTAAGCAAGTTAGGAGACAATACTCTTATCATGACAGAAGAATGACCAATTATAGACACAGAGTATGGGACCTTATTGAAGGATTTGATGCCTTCAACATACAGTTGGTACCACACAGTAAGAATCAAATAGCTGATTCCCTTGCTCAAGAAAATAGTACGTTGCAACCTTTATTCCTTTTTGAATTGAAGAAGTTCATAGTGGAGTTAACTCTAGTGCCTTTAGTGCCTGACAATGTCACCAACTTCTAGGTTTTTGAAGATGATAAGCATATTTTAGATTTTATCACAAGTTTAGATGTTTTTGCTTCTCATATTATTGATGAAACTGAACCTCAAGAAGCAGAGATGGATCTAGAAGGAGTAATCAATTTGAAGACTAATACTATTCCCAGAGGAATGGTGCAGTTAGAAAGGATTTTTGACTTGGATAAAGTCAAGGATCAAGAGCAAGATGCCAAGAAGTAGTCCATCAGTGGATAGTGTGAAATGTATAATATGGGAACTCATGAGGATACTAGGAATTTCTTCATTGGAAAAGTATGTACTCTAGAAGAGAGGAAATGAATAATTGATGCATTGCATAAATATCAGGATGTGATAGCTTGGAGTTATGAGGATTTGAAAACTTATGACACATCAATTATAACTCACACTATCCCTTTGAAGCTAGGGGTGAAACCTTTCAGACAGAGACAAAGGCCCATCAAGGCTCTACTAGAACCGGTAGTTCAAAAGGAAGTGCAAAAGTTGCTATCTACTAGAATCATATTCCTAGTCAGACATTCAACTTGGGTTACAAACTTGGTTCTAATGTGAAAGAAGAATGGTGAAATCAAATTGTGTGGATTTTAGAAACCTCAATAGAGCATCAGAAAAGGAAAATTATCCAGTACCTTCACTGGATGAAGTAATTTAGATTGTTAATGGTTCTCAAATGATGTCCTTTCTGGATGGCTACTCTGGGTACAACCAGGTTATGGTATAGTATCAAGATAGGCATAAGATTACCTTCACCACAAAATGGGGCACATTTTCCTATAGAAGAATGCCCTTCAGTTTGATTAATTTTGGAGCCACATTTCAGAGGGCTATGGACATTTCCTTTAAAGACATCATTAGCAAATGCATAATCATTTATATGGATGATTTGAAAATATTTTCCAAGAAGAGAGGAGACCACATATTAGACCTATGCAAAGTGTTTCAGAAGTGTAGGGAATTTGGTATATCCCTCAATCCAAAAAAATGCATCTTCAAACTGAAAGAAGGAAAGTTGTTGGGACATGTTACTTCAGAGAAGGGAATTTCCATTGATCCAGAATGAGTGGAAGCTATACTCAAGATTAAACCACTAGCTAGAAAGAAAGAAATGAAGTCATTCTTTAGAAAAATCAATTTTGTGAGGAAGTTTGTCACTAGGTTATCTGAAATAGTTAGCCACTGAATGTGATGTTGAAATAGGAAGCTAAGGTTGAATGGAGTGCAAAAGCAAAAGAGACATTTGTAGAAATTAAAAGAGTTATTATTGAGGCTCCAGTATTGGTAAGCCCTGATTATGAGAAGCCATTTTACATATATTCATTTGCTTCTAATCATTCCTGTGTTGGCATGTTGACTCAAAAGTATGACCAAGGGAATGAACATCCTATAGAATTTATGAGTGCACCATTGAAAGATGTATAACTGAGGCACCCAAGTGTGGATAAATAGGCCTATGCCTTGGTCAAAGCTGTAAAGAAGTTTATGCATTATATTCTCAGAAACAAGGTGTTTGCAATAGTTCTTGATCCTGCTGTCAAACTGCCATTGATGCAAAATGAACTAGGAGAACACAGAGCAAAGTGGGTAACCATGCTACAGGAATATAAAATTGAAATTCAACCTATGAAGTTGGTAAGAGGACAAGGGCTTACAAAAACAATGGCAAAAATGGGCCCTGATCTTACAGTCCAACATTACAATATTGAAGATGTTTCTCCAGGGGGCTAGTATGATGATATCATTCACTATCTACTAAATCAAAGGTGTCATGACCATCTCAATGTAGTACAAAGGAGGGCTCTACATTTGAAAAGTGACAATTTTATGCTAAAGGGAGCTGTCCTATACAAAAGAAATCATGAAGGTATATACCTAAGGTGTTTGGGACAACAGGAGGCTAAAAGGGTCATGGCTGAATTTCATGATAGATATGGTACTGGCCATGGATCTGCACATTCTACTGTAGACTAGATCTTAAGGGTTAGTTATTATTGGCCTACATTGTTCAAGGATACACACAGTCATGTTAGAACTTGCCATGTGTGCCAAACTGCAACAACTAGAGAGAAGTATGCAACCCTTCCACTTCAACTGGTCTTTTAGGTAAGACCTTTTGCACAGTGGGGGATGGACTTCATTGGTCCAAACAATCCACCTTCTTCTATGGGTTACATGCATATTCTCACCATTATTGATTATTTTACATGATGGACTGAAGCTCTTGCATGCAAACAGTGTACTTCTAAAGTGGTGATTGAGTTCATTGAATCAGGTATTATTAATCAATTTGGATGTCCTTTATCTTTAGTTTGTGATAATGGTCCTGCATTTGTATCATTGAAAATTTCCAATTGGGCCTTTGATCATAGGATCATAATAAATTTTACATCTAATTACTATCCACAGGGTAATGGGTTGGCTGAGTCTTCCAATAAAAACCTCTTAACAGTCATCCTTAAGCTATTAGAGAAGAATCCCAAGGATTGGAACACTCAACTCATATTTGCTCTGTGGGCAGACTGCACCAAACAAAAAACTTCATTAGGGACCTCTCCTTATCACCTTGTGTATGGACTAGAACCCGTCTTTCCAATCCAATTGAGGATCTCTACTTTATAGTTCATTAATGAGTATTATGATGAAGAAAACAAGCGTGAGGCCCACTTTTAAGAACTGTTACACCTTGAAGAGAAGAGAGACAAAGCCTAGAATTTTTTTCCAAACATCAGGGTGTAGTCAAAAGATGATTTGATAGAAGAGCCAAGGTAAAATCTTTTAGGATTTCTAACTTGGTTCTTTACTAGGATAAAGCCCATGATTGTAAGGGGGAGCATAGTAAATTTGACAAAATTTGGCTTGGCCCTTATCAGATTTCAGAGATCCTGGGTGATAATGCTTTTCGCTTGAAAACTCTTACTGGGGAGGATATTCCACTGCTTGTCAATGGGCAGTACCTAAAGCATTATTTCTAGTCATGAGTTGTTTTAAGCTTTTTTCCTATACATAGTTAGATTAGGTTTTCTTTCTATTTTGTTTGCTTTGCTTTTCTTTGGTTAGAGTAGGTTTCCCTTTCTACTTTTCTTTTGTTTTTCTTTGGTTAGTTTAGGTTTTCTTTCGGTTTGGTGTGTTTTGCTCTGCTTGTGCTTTGGAGGTCTTCTTGTTTTTCTTCTGGATGTGTTACACCTGCATGACAAATATCTTTTATTTGGGATTGTTCTGAGTTTTTTCTTCATTGATGAACTTTTATCAAGTGTCTTGAATAGATGGTTGAGATTTTTATTATTGTCAAGTAGTCTAAATGTTGGGTTTAAAGAGGATGGGTCACTGGTTTGATTTGAACCTAAAGTATTTTTGAAATCTTATATCTTTTATACATCTTAAGAATCCTGAGGTTACTGTAGGATCTTTGTGAGGTCTTGTCAAGTGAAAAATATTTTTTCTGCTTTAGCACCATTGTGGGTCTTAGCCCTGAGTGTGAACTTCATTGTTCATAGGTTGAAATGAAAAAAGTGAAAAGAAAAGAAATATAAAAAAAAGAAAGGAAAATATTGAAAATCAAAAGGCATTCAACTTATCAGGAGTATCTGAATATCTCTATTGGGGATATGGATTCCTAACTGGAAGTAGAGCTATGTTTGAAAGAATCACAATGATAACCTTGTCAGTGCTATGGATGCCTGACTGGTAGCAAGGCTCTATCTAGGATGCTTTTGAAGGTAGAATCTTTACGTAGCCTGTCTTGACTGAACTTGGTTTCTACAATAGCTCAAGGAGGGAAATGAAATCATGTGCACACACTAGGATTTTCAGTCTATGGAAGGTTTAGTCTACCTTTGGTTTTGATTTTTTAATCTTTGCATTTTGAATTTTTTTTCTAATAGTGAGATCAAAACCATAGATTCTGGGTTCTTGATTCTTGTTCGTCATCGAAATGCTTTGGAACATTTCCCCAACAGAGTCACCATTTGTTGTGCAGTTTTCACACACACGCCCCATTGAAAACAAGGACCCCCTTTCACTTTAGTTTTTTGGTGTCTTGGCCCTTCGCTTTTGAGGATTTACCTTGCCTTGGCATGAGCTTAAATGTTTATCTTGCTTGCCTAAATGATTCCCTTAAGTTGCACTTTAAAAAACTTAAGTTTTGGGAAAAGTTTAGGTTTTTACCCTAGTTTGGGATTTTCCACTCCATCCGGATTTTCCCAGATCCCACTCAAACTCTGGAAAAACACTGTGGTTTGGGAATTTATGGTCTTCACGGAATTATGCTTGGACCAGATTTTTCTAAATTTTGTTATGCCATTGGGTTTCTAGATTTTCCTGCCTGTCTTGTCAACAACATTAATGCTCATTTGTACTGGTTGTGACAGTGTATTTAATTGATTTTCAGGGATCTTTCTTTCCATTGTGCTTTGTGATTTGCATTCTATTGAGTTGGAGTGTTCATCCTAGTGATGCTTGGATGATTTGGTTTGCCTTACCTCTGAATTGTGGATTTGGTGATCGTTTCTTGGGCGTCGTAGTGGTTGGAGCTTGCGGGCATTCAGATTGTTGTCTATTATTTCCATAATCAATTTCCCTTTCATCAAATAGTATGTACATGTTGTCTCTCTTTTGATTGATGAATGTGAGGGGTCATTGGAGTTCTAGATATGTTCAGGGTTTAAATTTCTATATCTTTCAGTGTCTAATGGTAGGGTTGCATGATACTGTCTGATTTATGGTCTCCCAAGTAATTCTTGAGCTTGTTCGTTCATTCACATCTAGAGATAACTTTCTTGTGAGCTGTAAATGATATTTGTGAGGACCCAACAGTTGGAATCATTACACCCTGAGCTTATTGTGCATCAATGGTGAGTCTGTAGGGTTCACAGCTAGGGCATCACCATTTCACCTTAGTTTGCTTTTGAGTGAGCCTAGAATTCAAGGAAAATATGTAGAAGGTCCAAATCAAACTTGTCACAGGCCTGGATTCTTGAAATTTTTGATTGATCCATCAATTCGAGTGAAATAATGTGAGAACGTCGAGGTTTGAGTTTTCTTTTGATTTCAAGATTTTCTTATGGTGATGGATTTTCCTGACTTTCTTTGACCATTCTATTTTCCCGAAGTGTGTTACAAATCTAGAATCCTGCATTCTTTGCAGATTTATGTTGACCCTCAATTTTCCCAAAAATCCTTTGTTCCTTTATTTTTCTAAAATTTGCAGACTGTCGCTTCGGTCGCAGATATCCGTCCCACATGAATTTTCCCAAAATCTGGTGGAAAACAAAGGATTATGAAATAACATGACTTGTTGATGAATGACTATGCATTTTATGATTAATTTGAGCTATTTTAACATCTCATGTGTTGTCTCTTGGTTGATAATGATTGGATTAAGTTACTAATACGTGTTTTCAAGTTTATTCTGCTAGAATCCGTCTGGCTAGTAATTTTTCAAAATTCCTCCTTGGCTTGGATTCCGTGGGTGGACCTAAAACCCAAACTCTGATATGATCATATTTTGTGAGATTTAACAACACCTCACTTATCTGGGATTCATTTTAATGATGATTTTGATTGAATAACCTTAGTTTCATGTGGTTTTATTATGATCTATTTGTGAAATGTAGGCTAAGTCGAGTAAGGAAGTAGCTAGAAGAGCCAAGAGTGATATGGAGGGGTCTTTTGTGTCTGAAGCAGAAAGAATCAAGATAGATATCAGGAATAAGATCCCAGAAAGGAACATTACTTCTATCTAGTCAGAGGTGACTAACACAAATGTTGTATTATGGGACTATGAGGAGTTCAAGGAAATAATGGCAGTGTAGGATCTTCCTTTGGTGGCTAAAAGAATGATGGAGTCAGGATTGGAACATGTAGCTGGTTTTCCCTCTATAGTGTAGTGCTATGAATTAGTTCTTGAGTGTGCCAGGCATTATGATAGGGATACTTAGAGAATTATTGGTCCCCAAGGGAGGATTGTGGCAAATTTGAACCTTGTCTCCATAGCTCAGACCTTTAACATTCCAGATAGATCTCATGTGGTGGTATTCAACATGGAATTAGCTAAAAGGTACTATGAGGAGGAGACTATTAAATCACAATAGATCATCAATTTATGGTTGGAAAAGCCTAAGTCTCACTATTCAAAACATCCCAAATAGCTATTCAGAGCAAAGTTCAAGGAGTATTATGATGTTGTCACTCTTCTTAGCAGGGTGGTAGGATTAAAGAATGCAGGTATGTTAGAAAATTGGATGTGCCATGTCATTGCAAGGATGGAGCAAGAAAAGATCAACTATCATTGGGTAGGTGTCATAAGTAGGTTGATTCATGAGCAATTGTGCAATGTGATGCAAACCAAGACCTTCACCATGACTTCCTACCTAGTCTATGCAATTGCAATATTTCATCCATACAAGGGATTAAGTACTAAGGGAATCTTTGGCCAAGATGTAATCTATGAGGTTTATCCATAGCTACATCTAGGGAAATCAAGCTACAAGAGGGTGAATGGTGCATTCACCATGCATATCACTAGATTGCTTAAAGGTGTAGAGCATGTAAGGATTTTAGATCAAGCCAAAGAGCTAATTAAGAAGTATGGTGCTTGGTTCATACAATTTCCCACCTTCTCATACATCAGGATTGATGGGTGTCAAAGGGCTCCATATTGACTTCCAAGGTATTCCACTGATCATATTCTACTCTTGGAGGTCAATAGACAAATATGTGACTTTGATGCTATTGTGAAAAGGGACAAACATAAGACTGGGTTTGGTGGAGACTTCCCTTTAAGGATAGGCACTGGAGAAGCATGCCCTTCCATTAATTCAGCCTAGGCTTTAGAAGAGGAGATGAGTACTCTTGGTTTATCCTTTCATTCTAAGAGGTCTAGATTTGACATAACTGGTGAAGCACAAAAGAAGGCCAGTCAGGTATATAGCCACAAGGTTGATTTGGAAGACCACTGGGCCAATTGTAGTGATGCATATGAGGTTAGAAAGAAGAAGTTTTCCTAGCTTCCAGTTGAATTAGTCAGATTGTATAATGTGAAGGTAGTTCTAGACCAGATTGAAGATGATGGGGACTTGATTCAAGGCCATGCTTATGAGTCAGTAAAGGACAAGAAAATTGGTTAAATAGACTGGCTGGAGGAAGAAAAAATAGAGCTAGTTAGTTAATGGATCCAGTCTTTAAGCACACAAAGTTATGGCTAAAACATAAAATATGGGAATTGGAAAATGAAGGTGTACAATGCACCTATGATTTGATGGGAGATTTAGACCCTCATTCTACTTTCGAGGAGTCAGTTGAACAAGATCCCAAGGGTAAGAGAAAGGTGGACTCCCTTTTTAAAATCAATATTAAAGAAGTTCAAGTGGAGAAAGCTCAAGAAACAAAAAAAAAAAGGCCTATTGCTAGGAAAAGGGGGCATACTTAAAGGGCTAAGAAACTTGAAAAAGAGGAAGCTAAAAAGTAGGATCCTGAGGTTGGTGCTTCTATACCTAAAGGATAAGAATTGTAAGATTGTCATAGAAGATAGGCTCCAAGAATGGAGAGGAAGTTGACATAGCTGTGGTGAATGTGGAAAGTTTAGGAGAAAAGACACAGGTATATACAAGGAAATAAAGGACTCCTTCTCCTAAGGATAATATGCCAAAGAAAGATCTACCTCCAGTTGCTTCTCATGCAAAACAACATGATGATATCCCTTCTTCCCATGAAGCTCACGAAGAACTAGGTGAATCTAAGGAATTGGAGGATTGCCAAGATACAAAAGGGGAATAATTTTGTGAGGGTGAGCTCTATAATGCAGATGCAAAAATAGAAAAGGTGATGCAGTCTCCCCTAGTTGCATATGAAGATTCACTTGTTAGAACTGAGGAAGTTAGCTCCCCTCAAAGAGAAGAAGTATCAGATAAGGTTCCATCATCTGTGCATAGAGAAGAGAATATTGAAGAAAAGGATAAGGCTGAAGATATCCCAGAGAGGTAGGATTTGAATGAGGATACTCATAAGGACTAGCAAGAAGAGGCAGAACAAAGTGAAGTGCAGTTAGAGTCCACTGTTTCAGAGTGGTTGGATAAAGAAATAAGGAGAAAATAGGTTGTTGCGGATGATACCCCACCCAATTGGGATGAATTACTAGCTAAAATAGGAAAGGATAAAGGAAAGAAGAAGGCCAAGGTGATTTCCAATATTGAGAGAGATGAGGCCAACAATAGGGTAGTCCACATTGCAACTCCTGCTCCAAATAAGAACAAGGGTGAGGTAACTAGAAAATATTACAATCTGTTGACCATCAATCTAGGCTCCACCTCCATGGAGGAAGATATTGAAGAATATGAGGGTTCTAGTGTAGTCATCCTAGGGAGATTAAGAAAAGAAGTCCAAAGTAAACATGAGCTAAAGAAAGAGAATGAAAGACTTAGGAAATGTTTAGAGGATCTAATGAAACCTTTGCAATCCATTGGCTCCTCATCCTCTACTGCAAGTCTCCTGCCCCAAGAAACTATAACTGAGCTAGAAAGAATGAAAGCTACTACTCTTGCTACAAAAAATTGGCTACAAGGGGTGCAATATAAAGGAAATGATGCTATTAAGGATATTCTTTCAATTGGAGGAGATGCTATGAGGGTAAAAGATTGGCTGAAAGAGGTATTAGCTCAAGATAAAGAAGATACAAATCTCCTGCTGCAAAAGACTAAAACCATCATGGAATATACTAAGGATAACCTTGTGAGTGATGGAATTCTCCTTTCCTCCAGAGCTGCATAACCTTGGGAATGGTTTGAGGCTTTGCAAATTAGGCAGAAGGTTCTGAAGAAGATTTATAAGCAAAGGAGGAAAATTGAAGACACCCTAACTGATATTTATAATGGACACATTTCTTTCTTTGAGATAATGACAGGGAGAAGGAGGATTGCACCAAAGCATCTGAGCTTGGAACAGTTGAGGAAATGGTGGTAGGATCTATATTCCCTAGCTAGTGAAGATTGAGTTACTAAACACCAATTGGATGATGCAACTACCTATATTGAAGTCATGTATAAATATCAGATCAATAAAGTTGAATGGGATAAATTGGTGGAACAATCCAGGGAAAATATTACATCAATTGAAAGCTGACTTAAGGTTTTTCCTTTGCCATCCATAGCTGACCTGGACAAATTACTTTTGAAGGTGCATGAAATGGTTGATCAAAATAAGGATAAAGGGGAAGGAAATTAATGTTGGGATACATTGGAATTTGTGCTTCCCTATTATTTTGCATGCATTGGTCTAAGCCACATTGGAGATGCTAGGCCGACCTGGATGAAGTTCATGCATTTAATGCATATTTTATTTCATTTTGAATTTCTATTGGCTGACTTGTCTTGTGGCCAATTATTATTGTAAAACCTTACTAGGTCGGCATGTTTTGAGAGGTCTCTATTAATATGGAATTCTCCCTTATTTGTAAGGGCTAGACATATACAAATAGAGAGATAGCTAATATTGAAGCGAATTAAGCAAAGTAAGAATTAGAAAGTAGTTTTTCTCAAGAAAGTATTGTAACAAAAAAATGGAATTGTTGCTTCAGTGGATAATTTGGTGCAAGTAATGACATTGTGATTTGGTGCCATACTTGTGTTCTTCTTATCTTGCATGGTTCTTGTTATTCTATCTTTAGAATTGCTTTGAGGAAGATTGATAATTTGATATTTAGGATTAGATTTGATTCAATGATGTTTATGGTTTGATATTTGAAGTGTTGTGGTGATCCCTAGTCCATACTTTTTGCAGCTAGCTGATTGTTATTTGCTTTGCAAAGTTAGCCTGGACCATATATCTATTGTGCTTAGTTCAATTGTGAAGGTTTATTCATTTCAATTGCCTTGGGGTTGTCTTGGATGAATGTTCATGATCTAAAAATATTTGTTACCTTAGAAGATTACATTGTTCTTGTGAAATTACAGATTCATCTGGGTTAAGTAGGAATTGGTTTATGAGGGATTGTTCCATTTCATGTATTTCATCATGTGCATTGTTAATCTTAGGAGTAGCATTAATCTTAGTGATCTCTCTGAAACCCTAATATTTTTTTGTTTTCTTTATCATTTGGGTTAGATTTAGGATTAAAGTATCATCATATTTCCAAATCTGATAAATTAAAGATTCGGTCTTTGCTTGTAGTAAGATCCCTTTGTGATTACTAGCATTTTCACATTTATCACTGAGTTGTTTATGCATTTTCAAGACCTGACATTAGAGACATTGGGGTTATCTCTTGAGGCTTGTTGATAGAGATTTACCTTTCAAGAGAGATAGGATACTTGTATCTTGTCTAAGTTGTTGTTGTGTAGAAAACATCATCAACAATTCTCTTGGATTCTCTAGAAAAAATAGTTTAATGGTGTCTTTGGAAGACCAGTCTTCCTTGGAAAAATGGAATCTAATCAACATTTATGCTCCTAACTCTAGCTGGGACAAACTATAGTTATGGGATTATATGAATGATGCTATAAAGAGAATATTGGATGATTATTGGATGTTGGGAGGCAACTTAAACTCTCCTCTTTTACCCTCAAAGAAGCTAAGAGGATTAGAAGAATACTTTGAGAGTATGATGGAATTGGCTAAATTTTTCAATTCTACTAGGTTATTTCATGTTCCTTTATTGGGTTCCAAATTTACATGGTCCAATAGAAGGCTTGGAAATCAACTAATTCAAGTTAATTTGGATAGGTTTCTTATCTCTTCTAATTGGAATATATCCCAACATCTCTCACTCTTATCCCTCCCAAGATTTGGTTTATACCATAATTCCATCTTGTTAAAGAGAAATAATGATTATAATAAAGGCCCTTTCCCATTTGGATTTGAACTAATGTAGACTCTACATTTTAACTTTACTACCCTTGTCAAAAATTGGTGGGTTGAACCCACGAGGGGTACCCCTATCTTTCATCTGGTAGGAAACTAACAAGAATTAAGAAAAGAGTAAAAGGATGGAATAAAATCACCTTTGGTGATATCTTTAAAACTAAAAAATTCTTGGGGAACAACCTCAAAGAAGTACAAGATAAAATGGAGTCTGGTCTTGTGGATGAAGAGATCTGCACTCATGAATGCAATTTGAGATCCCAATAGTTTAAGGTCAACAAACACAAAGAGATTTTATGGAAGAAAAAATCTTAGGTTCAATGGCTCACAGAGGGAGACCGAAACACCATTTTTTCACCAATCCACAATGAGACAAAAAATCAGGAAAAAGATAAGAATTCTCAAGAAAGAAGATGGCACTATGGTGACTACCGAAAGATAAATAGCTGGAGAAGCTATGAATTTTTTCTCCTCTTTCCAGAATGCCCAAGAATGCAAACCAAGTATTTCCCATGACATTCTACAAGTTATCCCTAATGCCATTACTAAGCAAGATCTTAAGATCATGTCTAAGGTTGTTTCTCTCTACGAAGTTAAGGAGGCTATTTTTATTTTGGGCCTTATAAAGCCTTGGGGCCAAATGGGTTCCCTCTAACCTTTTTTTAGATTTACTGCGATATTGTTAATATTGACCTGTTAAATGTAACTAGAGATTTCTTTAGGTCTAGAAGGATTCTTAATCAAATGAATGCTACATTCATATCTCTTATCCCCAAAGAGGAATATGCCTTATCTGTTATGGACTTTAGACCCATAAGTCTATGTAACATAGTGTATAAGATTTTCTCAAAAATAATCATGTTTAGGCTCAAAGTTGTGTTAAGCAAGAGGATAGCCCCTAATTAGAAATGTTTTGTCTAAGGAAGAAACATTCTTGATACTATCATTACAACCCATGAAATCCTCCACTCAATGGACCTAAGTAAAAACCTGGGGATGGCCCTCAAAATTGATATTTCTAAGGCTTATGATAGATTCTCCTGGTTGTTTCTCTCTGTTGTTCTCAAGAAATTTGGGTTTGATGGTAGATTTCTCAAGTTACTCACTACATGTGTTACCACCCCTATGTGCTCAGTCCTTATGAATGGAGTCCCCCATGGCTTCTTTTCATGTTGTCGAGGACTGAGACAAGGTGACACCCTCTCTCCCTATCTGTTCATAATTGTTGTTTAGGTAATTGGAAGAAATATTCAAAAGCTCATTGATTCTATAACCCTGAGAGGAGTCAAAGCTACTTTGTCTCTCCCTCCTGACTCTCATCAACAATTTTTTGATGACACTTTATTGTTTTGAGAAGCCCCAGTTGGAGAATTCATCCAATAGAAGTCTATTTTAAATGACTATGCCTTTTCCTCTAGACAACACATAAATTATAATAAGGAAAAAGTGGTGCAGATATTGGGATGCTAGGAAATTTTTCTTCTTGCTACTTACTTTGGTATCCCCCTCATTTCTAAAAATTTGGATAATAATTATTAGAATCATCTAATTGAAAGGGTCCAAAAAAAGCTAGCAGGTTGGAAAGGTAAACTTCTAAGTCTTGCAGGGAAGATACAATTGTTGAAAGCCTCTCTCTAGAATATCTTGGTTTATTGTTTGTCTCTCTTTAAAATTTTGGCCTTCATTGTAGAAAAAATGGAACAAATTCAAAGAAGATTCATGTGGTTTGGAACGGAAGAGAAAAATAGACTAGTTTTGGTCGGTTGGGAGAAAGTGTGTACCCCTATGAATGTTGGTGATTAGGAATAAGGAGAATAAATCTCTTCAAAAAATCCCTTACTGCCAAGATGGGATCTGGTGTCTCCTATAAGGGATTTTGAATTGGGTAAAGCTATCTCAAGCCAAATACCTTAAGAACAGAGACCCTAGATGTTTCTTCACCTCCTTTGACTTTCCTTATGGTTATATTTTCTGGAATCACCTAATCAAAACCAAAAGTGTGCTGAATTTAGGAGTGAGAAAGCATATTGGAAATAGGAAGGATACAAACTTATAAAAGGACCCTTAGGTTGCTAAACCCCCTCTCTTTTGTTGATGGCTTTAATCCCTTGAAATAAATCCTGTCCATAATTTATGGAAAAAAGGTGTTTGATTACATCAATTAGGAGACTAGTGACCCTAAATAGAAGGAATTTAATAGGTTGCTTAGGAGAGCTAACCTGAGAGGTCAAAGACAGCTAAATTGAGAGCTTACAATACAAAGGTTACAAAACCTCATTGGGGAGGTGACTTGGTTCTCTAAATATAAGAATGATGAATGGATGTCAATCAACAATTCCTCGGGTTGTTTCTTGATGAAAAGTGCTTATCTGGAACTAGAAAAACCTCTTATACAGTGTAGGGAACCTCACGAGGACAAGGCTTGGATTAAAAATATTACTCCAAAAATAAACTATTTTTGGTGGGTTGCTACTCATGGAAAAACTTAACTATGGATAACCTTGTTAGGACGAGATTTCAAATTGTTAATAGATACATTCTTTGTAAATAGGAAGAGGAGTCAATTATGAACCTTTTCTTCCATTATTTGTATTCTAGAGAAGTGTGATCCTTCTTTCTTCTCTATTTCTCATGGAGTGGGCATTTCCCCCTACTATGAAATCATTTGCTGAAAGCTGGTCGAGTTTTCCTTACTCCCATAGGATTATAGTGGACTTATGGAATCAATCCCATCCTTTTATAACATGGGGAATCTAGAAGGAGAGGAACAATAGGATTTTTAGGGAAGTTGAGAGAAACAACATTGAGCTATGTATGTCTATTAAGTCTCAGATACAGGAAAATGTAGAATTTGGAAGGTACAACTTCTCAAAAAAATTTCCAACTTATAAAGAATTGAGAATCAAGCAAATGTGGGGTTTAAAGAAAGACCTTATTAATCTTAATTGGCCTGCTTTAGTAGCTAGGAAGTCAATAGTGTGGTCTCTTCCTAAAAGGGATTGGATCAAATGCAACTTTGACAGGTGCTCAAAAGGTAATCCTAGAATTGCTAGAGCTAGTGGGTTCCTGAGAAATTACTTGGGAGATTGCATAATGGGGTATGGAAAAAAATTGGGCATCTATTCCAATAATAAAGATGAGGCTATGGTAGTGTGGGGAGGAATAAAGGCTCTCAGATATTTGGGTTATCAGAAAGTCATACTAGAAGGAGGCTCCAAATTAATAGTTGATATTTTAAATGTTGGTGTTGCGGTTCCTTGGGAACTCAAAGATATTGAAAAATTGTAAAGTCCTAATGAGATTCTTTACTCATTGTCGTATACTCTAAGGAAGCTAAGGTAATAGAAAAACTTCCTACACTAATCTTGAGAGGAGAATAGTGTGAAACTTTGACAAATCTTTAACAGTTATAGAAACTTAAACATAAATAGACATAAATATCATGCATACCATAACATAGTGATTTATGTGGGGAAAACCCTTTCAGTAGAAAAACCCCACACTCCAAAAGCCACCCAATACATTACTCAAAAATCACAAAGATTACAATATACTTGTAGAGCAAGCTTCTCACAGGAGTATCACCACTCAAAGATCTATAGACAACACAACTACTATCAGAATCTCAAAATACATCATAATACCCAGTCTTAATGCAATGCCCTCACAAAATAGGTTTTCCTTTTAGGGCAAGTCAAGCCAAAAAAATATAGAATGTTATATATGAAACCTGATGATGAATAGTCCAGATTTATAATAATAAAATTTACATAAAATGTGGCCTCATAAGGGGTACCCCCTGCAACCCTCCTCCCCCGCACTAACGTATCAACAACACCTTACATATTTGCAAGGTTGAGACATATTTTCCCAACAAATCTCACACTTCTCAAACACCTTACAACATCAATGGGAGGGTGTAAAAATATTATCTCTTAATTTCTAGGGGATGAGAGGCCCATAGTCTCTCAACACCATCTTAACTTCTCTATGCTCACAAGCTTAGTTAAAGAGTAATAAAAATTCATCAAATTCTCTACCTTAACCAATTTCACCCTACCATCTTTGACCATATCTGTAAAAAATTGATATTGTACATCAATGTCCTTGGTCCTGGCATGAAATTTCAGGTTCTTGGCTAGACATATCACACTCTGATTGTTGCAATAAATTGTCATTGCACCTTGTTTAATTCTAATATTTGAACACAGTCTCTTAATCCAAATGGATTCTTTACAAGAATGAGTAGCTTCCATATACTTCACTTCAATAGTGTACAAAACAACCACATCTTGTTGCTTACTCATCCAACTAATTAAACCACCAAATAAAGTAAAAACATAAGCACTGGTGGATCTTCTGCTATCAACATCACCTGCCCAGTATAAATCCACATAACCATGAATATTAAGGGAAATATCATCTTTAGTCATATTACTATGAGAACACAAGGAATAATCTAAGGTTTCACACAAATATTTGTAGACTCTTTTAACTACATCCCAATGAACTCTACCAAGATTAGACATATATCTGGAAAAAACTCCCATTCCTTGGGAAATGCCTAGTCTTGTACAAACCATAACATACATCAAACTTCCAACTGCACTCTGGAAAGGAACTTTTCTCATGTCTTCCATATCCAATGGAGATGTTGGACAATTTGAAATAGATAACTTTGTTCTAGCTGAAATAGGAACACACAATGGTCTATAATCCTGCATATCAAACCTCTGTAAAATTGAATCGACATACTTACTTTGGACAAGCCATAGCCTTTTGTTCACTCTATCTCTTCTAATTTCTACCCCAAGAATGTGTTTAGCTACATTGAGATCTTTCATTCAAACTTAGCAGCAAGTTGAGATTTGAGTTTTGAAATCATACCTTTCCCTTTACCAATAAATAACATATTATCAACATATAATGTAATAAATAGGAAACAATCACCGTTAGTTTTATAATAAACATAATGATCTAATTTAGAATGCTCAAATCCCAAAATCAACACATATGTATCAAATTTCTGGTACCACATCTTAGGACTCTGTTTTAGGCCATACAAACATTTCTTTAATTTGCAAACCAATTTACTTTTACCTTTCACCACATAGTGCTCTGGTTGTGTCATATAAATATCCTCCTCCAAGTCACCATGAAGGAAAGTAATTTTAACATCCATTTGATCAACCTCTAAGTCATAAGCAACAACAATAGAAAGAAAAAATGTAATGCATGTCATTTTTGTAACATGAGAAAATATCTCACCATAATCAACACCCTCAACTTGACAGTAACCTTTTGTAACCAAACTTGCTTTATACTTCTCAATACCTCCATCTAAACCAATATTTTTCTTGAATACCCATTTGGAACTAACATGTTTTCTTCCTTCAGATAATGGTACAAGCTCCCATGTATTATTATTTTTCAAAGCTTCCATTTCTTCATCCATAGCAATCTTCCAAGATTCTACATCATTCACACCTAATGCCTCTTCTACCGATCTAGGTTCATCCATGTTAGTATTCAAAGAAAAAATACATCTCCAATCATTAGGAGAATACCTTCAGGTGGTTTTCTATGCCTTGTAGACCTATGAACAAGTTGAGTTGGAGGTTTTTCCTCATCTTTTTAAGATTTAGAGCAAGATGATCTCTCCTCAATTTCTTGTCTATCCATGGGCCTTGATTCAACTTTCTCAAGTGTAGAAGGAAATTGAATCACATCTTCCTATTTACTTTTTTCTAGCTATAATGTAATAGAAGAAGGACTAGTTTCTCTAAAAATAACTCTTCTACTATGTATTACCTTCTATGCAATAGGATCCCAAAGCTTGCATCCTTTCACACCATAAGTATATCCGATTAATATACATTTCACAGCCTTGTTCTCCAACTTTGTTCACTTCTCCTTTCACACATATGGATATGCCTCACAACCAAAAATTCTAAGATGTCTTAATGAAGGATTATGTCTCAACCATGCCTCTATAGGCGTCTTATCAACATGAGTTGATGTAGGAGATTTGTTAATCAAGTAACAAGCAGTGGCAACAACTTCAGCCCAAAACCTTTTTTCTAGACCAACACCACTCAACATACTCCTGGCCTTCTCCATCAGCGCCTTGTTCATTCTTTTTGTAACTCCATTATGTTGTGGAGAATATGGAGTTTTATTTTGTCTATGCATACCAAAATATTTATAGAATCTATCAAAATCATTAGAGAAAAATTCATTGCCATTATTAGTCAAATATTTTACTTTCTTTCTAGTCTACAACTCAACCATTGCTTTAAATTCTTTAAATCGACTTAAAACTTCATATTTACTCTTTAGAAAACAAACCCATGTTTGTCTACTATAATCATCGATAAATGAAACATAATATGTGAATTTATCAATTGAAGGAACATCTACAAGACCAAACACATCAGAATGAATAAGATCTAATACACCACAAGATTTAGGAGAACTTGAGTAAAACTAAACACAGTTTTGTTTTCCATAAATGCAATGCTCACAAAAATCAAATTCAAGATTACAATCAGACAAACCTTCAACAAGGTTTTTATTTTTCAAGGTTCTTAGAACTTTTTCTCCAATGTGGCCAAGTCTTTGGTGCCATAACATAGTTTTCTCTGCAGGTAAATTTGATTTAGAAGATAGAGCACCCTTGGGTACCCAAAATCCTTGACCATTTGTTGAAGGTGAAATCCTCACTTCTTCCAGAGACTTGATTTTAATAGAAGTACTATTGAATTCAATAGTGCATGCATCAAGCTTATACAATGTTCCATATCTGACACCTCTAGCAGCCACCATGTCACCTATGACCATCTTGCATCAGAAAATACTACCTGCACACGTGCATCTATTAGTTTGCTCACAAATAAAAAAAATCATGCTAAACCAGGGATATGAAACACACATTTAATCCTTCTTATTCTACCATTAGGAAATCTGAGTTTAAATTTACCATGACCAACAATTTATAAATGAGAATCATTACCCAAGTACACCTTACCTCCATCAAATTCTTCATATTCAAAAAACCAATCTTTATTAAAGGTCATATGGAAATATGCACCTGAATCAATTAACCATGCATCATTACCTACAAAAGTTTCCAAAGCTACAATGAATGTTCACCATCTTCCTGCTCGAACTCAAAATCAAAATCAAACTTCTTCTTTTTCTTCTTCTTTTCTTCTTTACATTCCTTACAAACATGTCTAGGCTTACAATAGTTCCAACAAATAACTTTGGGCTTTCCAGGAGATTTAGATCTCCCTTGGACTTGGATTTGTCACGCTTCTCATTCTTTCCTTTTTCCTTAGGTCTTCCACAAAAAAATTTAGGGATTCCTTAGCATTGATGGATGCCTTCCTCCTCATCTCTTTAGAAATGAAGGAACCCACCACATCTTTAGTCTTCAATATAAAAAAATTACTCCAAATAGCCATAACAAGAGAATCCCACAAATCAGGCAAAGGACAAAGCAAGATCTGACATGTCTCTTCCTCATCCATTTTGACACCAATTGAGCCAGCAAAATATTGAATGCTTCTAGGTGGTTTGTAATTCGTCCACCCTCTTCCATTCTCAAGGAATATAATTTCTTCCTCAAGAAAATCTTGTTCACTAAATATTTGGCATTATACATCTCACCAAGCTTCTTCCATAGTTTTTGTGTAGAGGTCTCTTCAAGGACATTGATTAAAATAGAGTTTGCTAAGCACAATCTGATTAAATCCTTTTTCTTTATGGTCCATAACATCATACTGAACAACATGAGTAGGATCTGCAGGCCTTGAAACATTCTCATCAACATCATCCCAAAGATCTCAATCTATCAATAAATCCTCCATCTTTAGCTTCCAAATTTCAAAGTTATTTCCAAAAAAATTATCCGCCTCTATTATCCCTGATGAACTTTCCATCTGAAAATCCTTGCAACAAGATCATGAAGTGTCTTTTGCACAAGCTACCACTCAAATTTGGATTAGTTCAAAAAACCCAACAACCCACAACTGAAACCAAAGGTGATCAAGATCTGATACAACTTGTAAGGAAGCTAAGGTAGTAGAACAACTTCCTACACTAATCTTGGGAGGAGAATAATGAAAAAAATTTATAGATCTTTTACAGTTACAAAAACTTAAATTGAAATATACATAAATATCATGCATACCATAACATGGTGATTTACGTGGGGAAAACCCTTTCAGGAGAAAAAACCCACACTCTAAAAGTCGCCCAATATATTATTCAGAAATCACAAAGATTATAATATACTTGTAGAGCAAGCTTCTCATAGGAGTATCACCACTTAGAGATCTAGAGACAACACAACTACTATCAGACTCTCAGAATACATCATAATACCCAGCCATAATACAATGCCCTCATAAAATAGGGTTTCCTTCTAGGGAAAGTCAAGCCAAAAAAATATCAATTGTTAGATATGAAACCTAATGATGAACGGTCCATATTCACAATAATAAAATATACATTAAATGTGGCTTTCGGGGGCATTTCCCTCAAATCCCTATTGGGGCATGTTGCCCCTGGACCCCCGTAGGAAGGTACCCCACTACAACCCCCCTATGCTGACGTATCAACAGTACCTTATGTATTTGCAAGGTTGAGACATATTTTCCCAACATATACAACATGTGTTTATGGAATGAAATATTTCTACTGACTGTGCGACCAATGAAGCACTTAGGTGTAACACATGGACTAGATGGGAGTACAACCAATTACCTAAGGCAATGAAAGATAAAGTTCTTAATGAAAAATATGCTAATGATTATATCTTTTAATGTTGGAATAGAGGATCGACATAGGGGGACTATGCGATCTTACGATTTAAAAGACTCTTATTTCAATGATGGTATTGATGATTCGAACATGACTAAGAAGATTGCCCCTTGTGAGAATTTTAATTTTTATAATATTTTCAAGGTTTCTTAGAATCACATGGCTTATTTCAAAGCTAAGGCTTGCATCAATTCTCAATGCCCTGATGTGCTTAATGTCAAATATCTCCTTCCCAATAAAGATTATCTTGCTACAAAATATTTAGATTCATTAATTACTTGTAAAGGTAATAATTATATTTTTACTCAGGGAAATGTGCTAAAAATCATGTCCTCAAGAAAGTTCTTGAATTGTATTCCTAAAAAAATTCTTCTCCAAAATATAAATTGTTGTGTGCTTTGCAAGATAACCTGGTTGTTGGGGTGTTGTGGTGGGATGAGGGAAGGATTGAAGAAGAGAAACACTAAAATTTTGCAGTCTTCTAAAATGGGAGGGCCTAGAAAAAGAACTAAGCCTCCAAATTTCCTCATCCTAAAAAAAAGTGTGGATTTGTGGAGGCTATTTAGTAGAGTGGGAATGGTTCCTTTTTTTGAAGTGATGAAAGGGTACTATAAGACCCTAACTGCTAAATTTACTAATTCATGGAGGAAGAGGCAAGTGGCCAACAATGCAATCAAATTTGAAGTTTCTACCTAGTTCAATATGGAGGTGATGGGGTTGCAAAACCATGGCATGAAGGTTGCAAAGAAGAGCAGAGCTAATTACTAGGTGCTTGTGGAAAACTTCCTCCATGATAGTGAGAAACTCACAAGGTTTCAAAATGGGTATGCTAGATTCAAACTCCTACCACCTTTTGCTCTTGCTAGCATGTTTATTATGAGATATTTTATTTTGGAGGGACGTTATATGACTGTCCATGCGTATCACTTCCCCCTACTTAACCGCATTTGTCATGGAAAACTCATAAACCTCCCATATTACTTGCTTTCCTCACTACAACAAAGTATTGAAAATGGTGTGAATACCCCTCTGCACCAAGGCCTCATGCTTGATCTATATAAACATGCCCTGGCTAATAATACCAACAACAATCCCCTGCTTGCTAGATTGGACAACCCGAATCAAAATGATGGAGAGGATGATGAACCCCAGGTTATGGCTAATCATATTCTCGTGCCTAACCCTAGGCCCTTAGTACAAATTATTGGCCACAAGGTGATTTCCCTTATTAATGCTTCTTCCTTTGCTGCTAATACCTCCACTCCTTCCACCCCAGTGGGTAAGTTTTCCCTTGCTAAAAATTGCCTTGAGCAAAAATTGATTAAGGCAACCTCAAAGAAGTAGAAACACTCACCACTTCTCTTGGAACCTCTGAAGGCCAAGATTTTGAAAAAAAATCCAAAAAAATAGAGGTCATAACAACAAATGAAGAAAAAGAGGGGAGTCAAAAGGATTTTGTGGATGAAGGGTAGTCAGGTCATTTTAGTGGAGGCCAAAGATCTACCCATGCGGAAAAGGTTGCTTCTTAGGAAAAAAAAGGAAAAAAAATCCATTTCCCATGATGATGAAGCTTTGGAGGTTGAAGTGTTTTAGCCTCAAATGGATGAGGATAGTGAGGATATGGAATTTTAAGAAACTGCTTATGACATGGGTGAAGAAGGAATGGAGGGGGAGAACCCAAACAAGGAAGAGGAAGATACTGGCAAAGAGGAGGAGATGCATAGGGTTGATATGTCAAAAGAGTAGGAAGATACTAGTAAAGATGAGGAGGGGAAAAGGATGGACATGCCAAATGCCACTATGAATGAAAATATTGCTATTGCTACTAACACTCTTGAGAATTCTAATCTTAATTTTCTTAAAATAAGGATTGCCTACATGCAGGTGTAGATGGATGACATGGAAAAATCCATAATCACCTTGATGAGAGTTACCAATGGTCTCATGTGTAGATGGTGGGTATTGTTTCAAGCCAATTGAAGATAAGGAAAGTGCTAAATAAGTAGGGTAAGAATGAAGATATTCAAGACCAAACTGTAGAAGAGGGACCTAACTAGAGGGAGTTTGTCTCCCAAATTGGTGACCACTTGGACCTGATAGCCAATGCCAAATAATGGCTTGGTTTCTTTTATTTTTTCTATGGCTACTCTACATGTTTTGAATTACTACTTTTTAATCCCAGACTGCTATTATGTAATAGATTTGTTATGGTTAAGTTTATGTTGGAATTGGATTGACCTTATCAATGGTCTTCATTTCATTAGTAGGATTAGTAGGGGTTTAATGTTTTTTATTAAGTTTATAATGGTTTTATGGTTACATTTCTTGGACACTCGATTTGCGAGCCATTTTGATTGGTAGTGCTAGAAGTTGTTCTTTCTTGCCCACTTTCTTTTTGTTGTTTTGGCTTGTATCCATGGTATTAGGGCCCTTCCCTGCTTAATTAATCAAAAACATATGAGAGTGGATAATCTCTCTTATTTGGTCTCAACTTAAGCCAAGAGGGTATTCCTAGAGGTATGCTCAAGAATAAGAACTTAAATAAAAAATGATCAATTATACAACCCACAACAACCACACCCAAATATAAACTTAACCCCAATAACTATCACTAAGTTAAGTTTAATTGTATACAATAACCTCTCTATAACCAATTCAAATACTCTGCTCATGCATCTTAAGATGACAACAATAATGCAATTCCTTAGGATAATTATTTTTAGATCCTTAAACATTAGTAAAGAATGAACATGTTGTACATCATTCACTGAAAATGTAATATTTCATTTCACTTAAGATTTATCCCTTCTTGTAATACAAAATCATCAACAATATTGTACCAATCTAATTTTACTTCCTATATTACTATTGAATGATTTTGATTATTTTAATTATTTTGGAAGGTCAAGATTCCTAATAATTGATGCCTTATTGGGTAATAGATTTATATCAAACCATGACAAGCAAAGAACTATAAATATCAACAAAGGAATGATGTAAAATAAACACTCCTTAATAATCCTTATCTAAACTCATTATTATTCACCTAAAATAGGTAAGAGACCATTAGATATACAAAGTATGAAATTGATTTATATGTTGCAACATTTTTAAATATCTATTATAACTACACCAACAAATGTGGTGGAATAAATTTTATAAGAAGAGGGAATGCCACATTTCTTACTAGGAAAAACCAATCCAAAATATCAATGACCAACCAAGGAAATATTTTTTTACATATGTGTTGAAATAGCTACCTCTTTTCAACTTATAGGGAATCTCTAATGGTAAATAAAATATCAAATTTTGAAACCTTGGACTATTTTTCATTACATCCAACAAAAACCTAAATAACCAACCCTTTAAATGAATGAAGAGCTTTCTTATATAGATTAGAAAATTAGGAAATTGGGTTAAGAAGCATAATGAGTGTAGATTTGATTATGTACAGATCTCCCATGCTCCAAATATCATCATGATAAATTTATTTATCAATCCTACCTTCTTGGGATCCACAAACATCTATAATATCTAAAAAACCATCTTTTTTCCATTCGCCATACACTTAAATTTTAATAGTGTGTGGATTATTATGTAACGATAAGGAAATCACCTAAAAATCCACTAAAAGAGAAACTTGGAGATCATGTATCAACCATAGAGCTATGAAATAATAAGTGTGGTATGGAGTGAGAATTTATTTTTCTTTTGAATCCATGCCAAATGCATAAATAATTATTTTTGGGTGTCATAAGATTTAATATGATAGCTATATGGCCAAATCAAGTCATCAATGAAGCTATAGGTTATCTAGGAGGGTAGATGGAGATAAATATGAAAACAAATTAAATAGGTAACAAATTTATTTGTCTTTGGATTCACATTCCTATATCATCCTTTGTTTTCACTTCATGAACTCTTTTGAGAACACAAACTATTTCAACACTTTGACAATTTCATGAACTTATGAACTCACTAAAACTTGAACCATTCTCACTATTTATCTTTATATCTTCCTATTTATCTTTGGCACATCACATTTTCAACAAAATGGTTAACCAATGAACATATTTCCCACTTTTGGTAAGTTTGAGAACTAGCGAGCTTAGTGAAACATAAAAATTCGCAAGTTATTTGCTTCCTTTTCATACTTATAATAACTTGGTGAACCACATAGCACTTTCAAACCTTCTACAAACTTAAGAACCATATCAACCCCTTGCAAATATTATGAACTCATGAACTTTGTGACACTTGAAACTAATTTCTTCCCTCTTTCTCACACTTTCATACTTTTCTCGAACTAGAAAACCTTAAGAACTTTTGTCACACTTTCGCAAAGTTTGTAAACTTAGGAACCTTGAAACATCATGAACTTGGTGAAATTTCTTTGTTTCTTTATCAAGACATGAGAGAACTCATAAAATTTGAAACCTTGACTCCTTCCTTTGGCACACGATTTCGTAAACCATGTAACATTTATAACCTTAGTGGTATTTCACCAAGCTCACAAACCATTTAACTAAGTGATATTAACTTTATCCTTTATCAATGTTTTAGGAGGAATAAGGACTTGAACCTACATAATACTGGTGGGTGTCAAGTCTCAATATGAAACAAGGACTTGGAACCTAAAGTTACAATTCCTAAATAGAGTATGAATCCTGCTTAATACTATTGAGGTTGAGAGTGGAGAAGAATTTGGAATTGGAACCTAAGGTTCCAAATTCCAATTGAGGTCTAAAGTATAAAAGGGAAGTGGGAAGCATTTGGTGGGGGAAAAGAGAAAGCTATAAATTGAATCTAGAGGAACCAAAGGATTATAGATAAGTTCCAGTGTCCTTTAAACTTTTAAAATCTTGAAAATCTTGAAAATACCCATGAAAAGAATAAAGGAATTGACCATGAAGCACATAATTAATGCATTATACTATGGTATCTTTAAAATAACACTATCCTAAAAGAATTCCCTTAGAAAAAAATTCATCTTAGGGGACCCAAATAGAGATTTCTCAAATCAATTATAAGCAATGGGTCAAAATAGAGAAAGGGAAACAAAAGGAATGAGAATCAAGAAATAAGAAACATTGTAAATCTAAGTCCTAATATAAGGCATGGAGGAGGGTCCCTAGTGATCTACAATTGTCCTAGGAAAATATGCCAGGGAACCCTTTTGGGTTAAAACCCTATTTTCGCATTAATGGTAGCCAAACTCTTCTTCTTTGTGTACACCACTAGAGGTACACATGGATCCACATCCTCATTATTATACAAATTTTCTATGTTATGGGAAATCATTTAGAAGACACATCATCACTATAATAATTAAGGAAAATATATATGTATAGGGAGATAGGTGGATATGAACAGTGGAACGAGGTAAGTGAATCAAATTTTGGGTGTAGGGGTTTGAAGGTGAGGTATCTTGGTGTGGAAAATTTTGAATTCCTAACAAATATTTTTGAAGGAGTAGGGTTTTGGTAGATAGATAAGGTGGAATGGGAAAATCTAAAGCCTATATGGAAGAGGGAAAAAAGGTGGGGGACATGTAGAGGATGTGGGAAAATTTATAGTGTAGAATAAATAAAGAAAAACAATAAGCACAAATAACAAAAAATTTATGCAAAAAACTTGGTAAAATTATACCAAGAAAAAGCCATGGGAAAATGTCTCTCATATTTTATTTCTCAAGAAATTTTGTAATTACAAAAGTCTTCAAAAGTTCTAGAAAAAAAATGACTTTGAAAGAGTATAATAAATCCAAGTTGTAGATTCTTTGTCGAACAAAACTTTCCAAAAATAGAAAGTGTGACTCATGTAATTACATGTCAATTATTCGTCACTATTAGAATAACAATAAAATTGACTTCATATTTCAACAATCTCTGACTTGAAGTCAAATTCCTCTCTTGTGATTAAACCCTCATACTGAAAGACCAATTCCAATGTTGCCAATCATCAAGTAATATGCAAGCCTAGAGAAGTTATGCACTAGATGAAATTCTCTCTACCAATGGGCTTCATCAAAATATATGTTGGGTTTATATCAATGTGCGTCTCAGGAAAATATATTTTTCCTCCTTCCACCACCTCACATACAAAGTGATATTGAATATCAATATGCTTTATTCTAGCATGATATGTTGAGTTTCATGCTATGTGTAAAGCACTTTAGTTGTCACAATGCAACACCATGTTGTCCTTCTTTACCTACAATTCATCCAAAAGTTTATGAAGATATATTTTCTCCTTTCTAGCCTATGTTTTTACCATATATTTAGATTCAGTAGTAGAAAACACCACCATTGTCTAAAACTTTGATACCTAGCTATCTGCACCTCCTCCTAAGGAGAAAATGTAACATGTAGTAGAATTTCTTTGATCTATGTCTCCACCAAAATTTGCATCCACATACCCATTAACTTGAAGATTGATCCCACTATAACAGATAGTGGCATCAGAAGTTCCCCTAAAATACCCAAGAATCCACTTCACAACTGTCCAATTCTTAGTACATAGATTTTCTATGCAACAACTAAATACTCCCACTGCTTGTACAATGACTGGTCTGGTGCACACTATATCAAACATAAAACTAACAATTGCTGATGAGTACGGTATGCAAGAAATTTGTGTTTCCTCCACTTTTGTGCTAGGGAACTATACTGAAGATAATTTAATATGAATAGGAAATGGAGTACTAACTAGTTGTGCATTCTAGATATTGAAGTGTTACAAAACCTTCTCTATATAATTTTTTTGTGGCAACCATATTTTCCTATTATTTTTTACTTTGTGTATCCTTATACCAAGAATTTGATTTGCACTGCCTAGGCCCTTCATCTCAAACTCCCTAGCAAGATGAGCTTTCAAATGGATGATTTTATACATTTTGGGACCTATTACCAACATATCATCAACATACAAATGAAAAACAATAAATTTATCATCATCATACCTTTAAAAGTATGCATGACAACTAACCTCACATTCTCTAAAACTAATCATGAAGGAATCAAACCATTTGTACCAACACTTTGGAACCTGTTTCAAACCATACAACAATTTTCTCAATGTACAAAAAAGATTCTCCTTGTCTCTTTCCTCAAAATATTTTGATTGTTGCATATAAATCTCGTTTGAGAGATCACCATGTAGGAAGGTTGTTTTTACCTATACTTGTTCTAACTCCAAATCAAGGATAGCAACAAGAGCTAAAACAACTCTAATAATAGTTAACTATATAACAAGTGAATTTTTTTTATCAAAATCAATACCAGACTTTTGTGTATACCCCTTTGCCACCAACCAAGCTTTATACCTCTCCAAATTATCATTTACATTCCTAATCAGTTTGAAGAATCACTTTTCCCAATAGATTTATGCCCCTAAGGCAATGCCACAAGCTCCTAGTATTGTTATTTTGAAGAGCTTCTATCTCCTCTTCCATGGAAACTCTCCACTTGCTTGCCCATTCAACTTCACATTCCTCCCAATATGAACTAGGTTCACTAACATCAATTAGTAATGCATAAGCATAATTAAAATTAGGAGAATACCTTTTAGGTGGTTTAGATACTCTAGTGGATCTCCTTAAAAGGTGTAATGTATCACCTTGTGGCTCATTTGGTTGTTGTTCATCTTGCTAATTCTCATTTGGTACCTACAAATTATCATCATAACTTTCCACCTCAACTAGAATAACTTTTGTGTTGCAAGGTGTGACCCTTGGTCTCCTCTTCTTGTGGTAGGAATAGTCTAGTGTGGTGTTTGGGATTTGTGACATGGTTTAACTGCCTCCTATGGATCTTGATCTTGCATAAATCCAACAATTGTATTGGGCAATAATAGGTCAATCTTTTGGTGCAACGACAACCGTGTTTGCAACAATTGGTATCAGAGTCGAGGTCACAGGTGCGAACCCCATGCTTGCACTGGGGGGGATTGTTGCAAGGTGTGACCCTTGGTCTCCTCTTCTTGTGGTAGGTGTAGTCCAAAATGATGCTTGGGCTTTGTGACATAGTTTAACCACCTCCTGTGGATCTTGATCTTGTATAAATCTAGCAATTGTATCAGGCATTAATAGGTCAATATTTTGGTGCAACAATAGCTGTGTTTGCAACATTTTTTACTTTGTTATTGTTTACCTCTTTGTATTTATTTTTATTAAAATAAACATATTGACTAACTATAATAATGTGGGTAAAAGTATCCCATAATTTGTACCTCTTTCCACCATCTACGTAGCCAATCAAAATACATTTTATGGAATTCACATTCAACTTATTTCTATTCTCTTTAGGAATATCAGCATAAGCATCAAAACTAAATACAAAAAGAAAGGATCTTGATGATATTTTCTTGTACCAATTGTTGCAGGACTGATTCAATTGGTCTCCCTAGTGGTGTGGATTTCTGTTTGTTCCCTTGTGAGATTTGCACTTGACCTTGTGGTGATTGATTTTGGAGATGTGGTGATTGGTTTTTGAGACATGGTGATTGATCTTTGAGACATGGGGGTTGGATTTATTGATGTGGTTGATCTTGATATCTAACTTCTTTACATTGGAGATATTGTTCTTGATGTGGTTGTGGACACAACTCAATGCTTTGATGACATGGTTCAACCAATCAAAGAGTGTATTGACTTTGAAGTGAAGATATATCTTGGCTCAATAATTCAATTAGTTTGGCATGTGAAGCAAGTTTCTCTAGCGAAATTTGATCTTGATTTTGAATTTGACTCCCTTGATTTGGCTTTTGTTCAAGCAGATTTGGGATGTACACTTGTGGTGTTCGTATGGAATCATTGAAAATTTGGTTCTGGACAATGTTTTGTTTTGGTATGATGTTTAGATTTGGAATGATAGGTTGAAGTTGAACATTGTTGGTGTTGGGGATCACATTGCTTTGATTTAAGTAACTTTGATTTTTCCTAGTGTCACCTTGTCTTGGAGTCGTTAACATCTTGTTTGGATTTTGAACAACATTTATGTGATTTGCAAACATATCTATCCCAAAGTTTGCTAAGTTTGGATTCAAAATGTTCATGTTTGGTAAAGTTGTACTTGGTAAATTCACATTTGGCATGTAGGGATTTGATGGGATGATGTTGTTCATTTGAAGGCTCATGCATTAATTGTTTGGTTGATAGACTTGTAGGTTTGGATTTAGATCTACCATTGGGAAATGTGTTCCAATCTTTGATTTGGGCATACTCACACTTGTTGTACCATTGACATTTTTTGAAGGTAATGACCCCATGTACGGTTTGTATAGATGTGAGTGTTGATAATCAATCGGTGTTGTAAGGCTTTGATAGCTTAGTTGACTTGGATTACTCATGATGTATGGATCAAGTTTATATTCCATGTTTTTCTTGTGTTTTGACCTTGTTGAAAAAGTGACCTCTAAGGTTCTTCGGACCAATGATGAGATGAAGGATGAAAGGGGTAAATGATATGGGTGTTTGAACGTTTAAGGACTTTGGATCAATGCTAGACTTAGGGTTTGATTTTGATTGGTTTGATTGGATAATGAATGTGTAAACCCTAAGATGTTGGATGTGATCTTTAGGAATAACCTTGTTCAAAGGATTGCTAATTCATTTAAATGTATGAGAAAGGATGCATTCCCATACACCTAACTAAACAAGGTGATTTGATTTTAATGATTTACCCAAGTCTAGAATGATGTTTCCAAAGCTCTAAAGTTGTTTGGTGGGATGAAGGTAAATGTTTGAAATGGATGAAGCGTTTGATTTTGATCCTAAATGAATCTAGGAAGGACTTGTTTACTAGACCAAGATAGTGAAGAAGATTCCTTTCTCAAAGAGTAATTCAAAATCAAAAGACCAATGTTTGCATAAAAAACCATATGACCAAAAGATGACAAGCACGTGTGGGGTCTAATTGATTCAATCTTTGCTTAATGGATTATTTTTACCACAAACACCTCTTGATTAGATTTCAAACTGAATGTCCAATGTCCTAATTTTCTTTCATCCCACAAAATGTATTACGCGGAAATCGAGGAAATCAAGCAAAAAGGTTTCCTAATGTTAACCTTAGTAGGAGAAAATTGAGATGAAATCCAAATGCTTAGAAGCCTCTAAGGATACGAATCCCAAGGGAAAGCAATAAAATGTGAATTTTTTCAAGGATATTTGCTTCTCCTAAAGGGTTTGAGATTTGATGCTCATGTTGAATGTTGGTTTTCTAATGTTTTCGATTAAAGCACTGTGTTTTCAAACTGACTCACAAGCAATATAACACCCTAGCTCAATTGGTACGTTTTTCTTGGTGGGCTTGCCTCATGCCCTTCATAGAAGAAGAGATGATTTTACATGCAACCAAGGAAAGAGTATAAAGGTATGTTAAGAATGAAGTCTTAACCTCTATACTTTAACCAAGATCAGACATGGCAAGTAACTTCTTGGAATCTAAGTTACAATGCACCACTTTGATAAAATCATTGAATGGATCATTGGTCACTACAAACAAGGGTTTTATTTCAGACTTTCCATTCGTGGAGATTGACCTATACTACAAGAGTCCCCTTTCGGATCCATCTTGTCAGAATCAATCGCGTGATATTGGCGTTTACTCCAATATCCACATTTATATCCCAGTTGGAAATACTCTTGGCTTTAGAGTGTTACCGGTTGAGTCATTCCATTGGGTGAGTACTTTTTCCCCAAGGCAAGCCCTCTAAGATAGACAAAAGTGAATAAACTTATTCATAGTTCGATCAACCCTTGTTTAGAAACAAAGGGAGAACACATGCAATAAATTCATTCACACTCGTACAAGATTTTGTTCAATTTTAGACCCAAAAAATGAAGTATGGAGGTGATTGCTTTGTCTTAACCTAAAATCATGAAAAAGGCCTTTTGATTCTTAAGATCACTATAAAGTGTGAGAGAAGCACATATGTCCTTTTCCAATGAGGTTAGTTTAAGTAAGCCATCACAAAAAAAAGTTGCACTTGTTCATTTTAGATCCCCAAAGCAATTGTGATTTCTTTTTAAGCACCAAAAGACAAATGAGAGTTGTTTTGTTCAATTGTTAACCAAAAAAAACAAACTCTAGTAAGTTGAGTTCCCAATGTTCATTTTAGCCCTTTGTAGCAAAAAAATGAAATTTTATTTTTAGATCCCAAAAGAAATTTAGTAGGTCCTAAAAGCTTGAAGGGGTAAAATCCTTAGAAGTGGGATTGTAATTGCTCCCCAAAGTGTTCAAAAACACTTGATACAATGATGTGATAATGATTTTTTGTTTGAATTCCATGCTTCGTGATCCTTTAAAACCTATAATACAAGATCTAAATGTTAGATTACATCAAGGAACAAAAAGATATGAAGGTTAGATAATTGATTAAGCATAAAAACCCTAAAATTTAGACCAAGTTTCATTATGATTTGGCATTAAGTAAAAATTTGAAAATTTTAACTCTATAAAAGTTAATAATAACCTACAACATTGGATATCTTATGAAATTCTACCCCATTTCAAAAAAAAAATCTTCGAAAAAGGCCAAAAAATGACCAAGACATGGTCATTTTAAGTTTGCATGAAAAAGAAAGAAATGCAAGCAGTGTAGTTTGCAACGGCTTTGTTTGGGTTCAAACAGCAATGCTAGAGCTCAAACAGTGACATTGAAGCTCAAACAACAATGCTAGAGCCAAAAGCATTGTTGTTTAGGTTCAAACAACGACACTGGAGCTCAAACAATGACACTAGAGCCAAAAGCGACACTGTTTGGGTTCAAACAATGATGCTGGAGCCAAAAGCGGTGCTATTTGGAGTTTTAAGTAGTGCTATATGGCACCACTGGGCTGTCAGCAGCTCTGTTTACTGTAGACACAAAAAAAAATAGAAAAAGCATGAAATTTTGATGAAAAAACATGATTTAAACTTTTGGTTTTCCCTCCTTCTAGCGCCAAAATGTGAACCTAGATCCTAATACCTACAAGAACACAAATGATGAACACATTAATAAGATCAAATGCAAGTTAGAATAGAGGTTCCCCATAAAATCCATTTAACCATATTCAAAATAGAAATAAAACAAGAACACAATGAAAGAAGATGAAAATAAGCTAAATCCTATTGAGAATATGCAAACTCTTGATCTTATGGGGAGGTTGGTGCCAATTTGATGTGGAAATTGGCCCTTTCCCAACTCCTTTGCAAGCTTTGATGATGAATGGTGATGGTGATCCACTTTGTTGAAGATTCAAGTGTGCTCCATGATGAAAAACCTTCATAACCAAGCTATGGATTCAAAAGTATGGATGAAGATTGCTCTAAATTTGAGTATAGTAAGTTTACTCAATTGGTGGATGGATAAAATGAAGGATGAGCTCTTAATTTATAGAATGCTAAGATGGATGAATGCCAAAAATGAGGCAATGTGGGACTAACATTCAACCAATGGCAAGGTGCCACTTGTCAACATTTGATAGGATGAAGGTTGAGCACATTTTGGTCCATGTGCAAGTTTGAAATTTGAATTTGATGAGATGACATGTTTAGGGGGGATGAAAGATGAGTTAAATGCCAAGTGGGAGACATGTAAGAGACAATGTAAGAGCTTTAAATGCCTTGTTGGATGGACAAGTCTATTTGGGGGGAGATTTCAAACTTGGAGGAATATTCCCTTTTTGATGCCATTTTGAAAGTAAATAGAGAATTATTAAATCAAATAAATGATTTAATTGTGCAAGTTGTAAAATCTAGAGGATTGGAGTGATTAGGATTAGCATTAATCATGATTTGATTAATTTAAATGATGTTAGTTGATTTGACCATTTTGACTTTGATTTTAGGATTGAAATAAATCAAAAAGAGATGAAAATGATTAAGACCTAGTTAAATAAATATTTTGATTTATTTAACCAAAGGGGGTGATGTTAGATTAAATTAGATAAATGTTTGATTTATTTAATTTAATTAGATGAAATTTAGAGATTTAATCAAATAATATGGATTATTTAATTAAATAAGGATAGGAAGATGAAATGACCTAGCTAATTACACAAAGACAATGATTTAATTAAATCGAGGGATTTATTTAATTAAAAGGGGAATTATGATGACTTTAATCAAATAAGGCTATTCGATTAAATGGTTAGACAAAGGGATAATTCAGGATGAAGCAATGTTAGTAGATCAAGATCTAGTGTATGTACATTTTACATGTCTATAGAAATAACCTCAACTCAAAATGCTTTATCTAAACCAACAGTTTTCAACATACATCTGGCTCAGTCCATAATTGTATGATTTATGTGTTCAAAAATGCTATTTTGTTGTGGTTTCCTAGCAACTTTCAATTTCCTTGCAATGCCATACTCACTAAAAAACTAGTTAAAATCTCCTAAATGCAATTCTCCTTTGTTATTTGTTCTCAATTTTTTTTGTTCTTACCCTTATGATTCTCTACTAGAGCCTTAAACTTCTTAAAATAAGAAAACACTTCAAAATTCTTCTTGAGAAGATAAATCCACACTTTATGAGAATAATCATCTATGAATGTGTGAGCTAAGGGGGATTCATTGCTCATGAGTCTCTTCATTCTTAAGAGAATACCAAGGAGAAAACTACCCTTAACCACCTCAAAATATTGTCGAATGAAGAAATTGCAAAGAAACTATACATAGGCTAATTATCTGGAAAGACTGCTTTAGAATCTAAGAGAGAAATGTTCCTAGATCTATGCCTAAAAAGGAAGAGCTCTCAGCCAATGGACTACAGTGTGGAATTAGGATGCCAATGTAATGCACTAGATTTTGAAGGATGCGTTGGTGTCCTGAGCAATAGAGAACTCAAAACTTGGGAAAAATGACTAAAAAATTCACTATCTAACACAAATTCGAGGTCTGTTTAACAAAGTAACTAAATAAAAGATAGAGAACAAGAAAAAATACAAGGAAAGCCAAAAGAAGACTTACAAATGGCCAAATTCTTGACTCCTTCCTCTGAGCTCCACTTTGGAAACCTACACACAAAACGAACGGGGAAAAATGTTGGGGTTGTTTTGGGGCTTGCCATAGTCAAGCCCTATTTTGGTGTTGCCACCTTCACGAAAGCTAGATAGATAGGGAGAGTAAATGAAATAGAAAAAATGAAGTGGTGAAAATAATCCCCACTTGAGGAGGAGAACCTGTACCACTAAATAGTAAATGAATAAAGAGATCTAATCTATTCACAAATAGATAAGAGAAAAAGAGCATTACCAATAGTCCTCAACCCCCTCTTGAACACACAAACACACTGTTGAATGCTTGCTAGAGATATTTGGTTGTTGGAGGGACCTTAGTCTGATAGAGCTTCACTTGTAGAAGAGGCTGAGAATGAAGTGAGATTGAGAAGATAGTCGATCACATGAGAGAGAACCCCCAAAAATGAGAGAAAAATGAAGTTTTGTAGCATGCAAGGGCAGAAGGAGCCATTACACCTGAGAATCTATCTACAAAGATGTGTGTCCTAAGTCAAGATTCCAAAATTTCATGTTTCAAACTCAAAAAACCGCCAGGATGCTACCCCTTTGAGAGTTAGGGCATATCCATCCTTCACCAATAAAGCTTAAACCTTTATCTTCCATAAAGAAAAATTAGAACCATAAAAAAAATTCACCTCAAATTTAGTAACCATGTTTTTTTTTCAATGTTGACTTATAAAAAAAACTTCTACACCAAAAAACCTCACTTTGATACCAATTGTAGAAAAAGTTACAGTATAGAATAAACAAAGAAAAACAATAAGCAAAATAATGTACAAAATTTACTTGGAAAACCTGGTAAAATTATATTGGGAAAAAAAATCAAAGATCTCTCGTATTCTATTTCTCAAGGAAAAACTATAATTACAACAATCTTCAAAAGTTCTAGAAAACATGACTTTGAAAGAGTATAATAAATTCAAGTTTAATATTCCAATAAAGGACATGAATAAACAAGGAGGTTTAATACCTTGATGGATCTAGAAAAGAAAGGATACCTGGGAGGAAGGTTATATTATAAAGGGAAACTTTGTTGACATTGATGACCTACATAGACTTAGTAGACTAGTCACGTCTTTATACTTAAAAAATATAGGAATCTTGTACAAAACATAGAGAATAAAGTCGAATAAATCATACAAAACCTTGGATTAGGAGTCACACTAGAGTTATGAAGTGGTAGATTTGGACTACAATATAGATTATAGAATAAGGGGACTATTATCAATTAGATTTTCACCTTATCGAATACAAGATTTGGCAATCTAATGACACATGGAAACCTTCTTCAGATGTGGGTGATCTGAATGAAGAAGGAATCTCCAGAGTGAGCTGGTTCTCTGAAGGATGAATCTTATTCTAAGTAATTTCCTAAGGGAAAGAGTTAGAAATATGACTCAAATTAAAACCTATGACTAATAGATGATTCACTAGACTTACGAAAATTTGGAGTTAATCACTCATAACAGTTTCTCTATCACGATCACCCTCACAATCTCATTAGCACATGTTTCTTCAATGATTTGCATGAAGATATGAAAGAACTAAATACAACATGCAACTTGAAACCATGTAATTTTGAACAAATATTTACAATAGAAAGACATATAAGGATTCAAGTTTGAAACACAAAGACATCAGATTTCCATTACAAAACTGAGACAAGAAAAGTGGGAAGGAGAACTCTGCTGCTTTATTAAAACCGAAAGAGTGAACCTATCAAACTGAGTACAAAAATAAGTTTACAAGCTCAAAAATGTTAAGAGCAAGAAACTATCATCTCCACTGAGAAGAGGAAAAACCTAAGTTTTCTTCAAGATAAAGCTCCAAAACCCTAATCTAACCTCAAGAAGAAAACTCAAGGAAAAGGTATCAAAACTGCCTCAAAAAGTTTGCACAAATGCAAAAAAACACACTTTTTGCATATTCATACTGAAAAGCTCCTCAAAAAAGACCAAATTTACTTTTAAAGCAAAAAAAACACCTTATCTCTCCAACAGGAATAAAAAATCCAACCCAAGGAAGAAAACAAAATCAATCTGTTAAAAATAGCAAAGAATAAAACAATTTGTTTTATTCTTGCTTTACATAGCTTGCAGATTCTAAATCTTCACAATCTGACCTATTTTTTCAATTAAAGATTTTGAAGTATTTTGCAAAAGAAAACAACCCTATTTCACCAATTACAATATTGATTTTCTTAAAAAATCATAAAAGATAGAATATTATCTTCCCATCAATATCCTAATTGATTTCTTTAAAATCAATTAAAAATAAAATGCCTAAGTCATAAGTAAAATCATTTTGCAAATTTTTATTGATTTCTCACAAAATCAATCAAAATCTAGGATATCTATCACTATCTAATTTTCACTAAGGCATTAGTAAATTATCCATTATACATTAATTGATTTTCCTCAAAATCAACTAAAACCTAAGGCATTTGTCATTCTTGATTTTGACTAAGGCAATAAAATCTGACAAGACCTAAAGTCTGAAACCTTCTACACCACCCAAAACATAAATCAAATAAGTCTAAATACTTAAGCAAATAGAAATGTGAAGACCCCCATAATGGTCGACCGAGGACATGTATAAGGCATAAAACTAAGGCACTAATACTTAAATAAAAATCCCACCTTCGAATTAGGGCATGAGGAGCCTCCAACAAAACAAAGAAAACCCTAAAACTCTGCACCATTTCATTTGTGTCTTTTGAGGGAAAAATCTACCTGGGAGAAGCACCACCAACACTAGGGTTTGGATTCGAAGTGCTTGGAAACTCCAGATTTTTCCTCCCCAATGGTCAAATTTTACTCTGCAATTCATGGTAAGTTGACTCCTTAATGGCATAATGGTTTTCCTCTTCATTTGAAAGGAAAGAATGGCCATTAAGGCCGCGGCCTATACATGCTTTACCTCTAATTTGTCTTTACTTTCTATGGCTTTATTCTCCCTGGCCACCTTATGTTTACTCCCTGCTCTCTCTACTCTTTATGAGGTGTCATGAGTGAGCTCGAACTATGATCTGGAAGCTTTGTGAGAGCTTTGGCTACGGCTAGTGTTCTTGTACTAGCATGAAATGGTAATTCTACCTTTCTACATCCACCTTTCTTTTCAAACAAAGAGCTTTATAAAAGCTTCTATGAGGAATAATGATTGTTGTCCCCCTTTTGAAAACAAATCTAGACTAATACAGGCTGCGCCATAAATGCTTGATCTTGGACTTCATGAAGAAAACTCTCTGAACTTTATATTCTTTGTTTTCAGATTTTGAAACCTATATAGCAAACTCGAAATGGTTTCTTTTCTTTAAATTTCTCTGAGAGTTGATAAATGTTTATTAATGATTGAAACTCCCTCTATTGGCCACAACCACTCAAGCACAAAATGGGTTTTTGTTGATCAAAATATGCATTTTATGTCAAGTATAGTTAAGAATGCTCTTAGAGAAGATTCTTGTTCCATTTTATTGCAAAATTCCTTCATGAATGGGCTTGACCCATGATTTTTTGTATGTAACTTGCATTTTTGCAAAAACCCCTACATGGGTATGCTGAAAATTGTAAAAATTATGTATTTCAAAACAAAACCCCATATGGGTGTTATGTAACTTGAAAGAAAAACCATGTTTAGTCCATCTGGAGCTCAACCTATGATGATATCTCTCCTTTTGTAGTTTCATGGCATTTATGTACTCTATTTTCTATCAAAACCTCATGTGAGTTCTTTTGAAAATGAAAGAAAACATTATCTTGCTTCTCTGTAGAAATCCCCATGTGGGTATTCTTGAAAATTGTAAAAAATCCGTAAATTTTCATTTTTAATAAACCACATGTGGGTTCACTTAATTTTGAAAGGAATTCACTTATTTATGTACTTGTGTGAAAACCCAATATGGGTATGCCTGTAGCAACATTGCACTTGATTGCATTTACCGGATGCACCTGAAACTTCCAAATGTGCTTCAATTTCACATTTAAAAAAAAATAAAAATGAGACAAAATCACTTGACCTTGATTCCACTCTTGGAAATACTAAAAAAATCATGTTTCTCTGCAACTCCATTCACTATTGATGCCACCTGGTCAGTATTTTGACATTCTGGAAACAACTCTTTATAACATAGCACTTAATTATTATATTTTGAAGCTCATCCACTGCTTCAGCTGAAAATAATTGTTATAGATGAGGCAATTATGTATTCCTGTTCATTATCATTGTTATAAGATGAAACACTGTTGTAATATCATGAAACAAGATGCATTTAACAACACCCATGGCAGAAAAATGCAAACTGTACAACCATATTTGAGATTTGCAATCATGAAAATGATGTATTCAACTAAATTAATTGAACTCATTTAAGTCCACTATCCACCTGTAGCTTTCAGGAAGCATACTACTTGATTGTTATTAGTGAACAATTGGCTTGATGGCTTTGATGAATGAACTCCGCTTTTCTCTTCTAGTTATATAGTTTGGATGAACATGATAATTGCATTCTCCTTCTCAACCCACTTGTAATGTATAAGGGGTAGCATGTCGAGCTCTACCCTTGTGGGAGCCCATTTTTTTCCCCACATGCTTGGTCTTTAAAAGATAATCAGCTTCATGAATTTTCCTATACCTACACAAGGAAACAAATGATGTTAGCATAAACAATATGTGATGATGATGTTCTCTCTTTCTTTTCTTCTACCCATCTCTCGTTTTTGCAACTATTCCAATGTATCATTAACAACATTTACATTATTGTTGGTGGTTCATATAGGAATGTTCATAGTCGAAGCTCTAACAACTCCTCTCTTCTCTTACAAGACGATTGGAGCTCGAGGATGAAGGATGGTGCACCACTTCTGCATCAACCAAAAGCACAGGCAATGATGATTATGTTCATGCTTATGTGATTTCTTTTCATGCATCCTCAATAGTGTAGCATGCTCCTCATGATGCATTGTGATAGTTACATCCACAACTTGTGTGGATATTTAAATTTTGTTCTTTCACTTCCATTTTGAAGAAAAAGCATTGAAATGCAACGTTGTACTTATCATTTGCATTCTCGCAATCAAATGAACACATTGTAATTTGAACCATTTCATGAAATAGATGAAAGAATTCTATTACGCTTTATCATTTATATATTCAGTTATGTACTCCATTTGATTTGTGAAATATTTGAGCAATACTTTTGAAACTCAATCTTCTCGAAACACTCGTACAACTAGTACTTGATTCTTGATGAATGCAATGCAAACATCACTTAAGCATATGCAGAAATAACTGCTCTTTCACTTTAAAATATAACAATATTTAATTAGCTCCTCCAATTGAGTTGTAGCGAAAAATTGGTAACTTGGACATGAAAAGTTTTTCTCACTCAAATTTGATAGCTCTCAAGCAATGTAGATTCAAAAACCTAGTTCATCCTTGAGAACTTACAAATCCATGTTCTTAAATCCTTGCTCAACTCAATCAATTCTGTGAAATTCAATTCATGTGGTTCCTAGGAAGCACTTTTTATCTCTTTGTGGGATGCATCCAATTTCTCATTTCTAAACCATTTTTCTAGTTGATCCACAAGTCTCTTCAGATCCTTTGCAACTATACTTAACTTGATTTATTCCTTTATCCCTACAACTCTTAATATTTCCTTGGGATTCTTTATTTTTTGAATTTTCTCACTTCAATAATTTTTTTACACTTTGATATAACTATGTGTATGAATAATGTGAATAAGCAAATGAAACCTATACAACACACCAATGAAACATTATATCAAGGAATTCAAATAACAGTCAAATTGAAACAAACAATTCCCCAATGGTGTCTCATTGTCCTCTATCTCCAAGGATTCTTTAAGTCATTTTTCTCTTAGATTGTTTGTGCACATGACTTTCCAAATGACAACTTGAAGAATAAGAGATACTAGAAATTCAAGAGATGTTTCCTACATTACATTATTGCTAAACTAGCTATAGATGATATGCAAAGATAATGGTGTTGCTATGATATTACTAATGACAATGATATGATTAAACTACTTGATGCTAAAGTGCTAATACCAAAATGACAATGCTAATGAAAATTTTGCAGAGTGTAATTGCTATAAATGCTCATCTCTCTCCCTTTTTATTGTAAATGAGGGCCTATTTATAGATTTTCCAAGGCATGAGCCTAGGTGGCAGAAATCAACGGTCTGGATTTGATCTGGAAAATGGATGATTGAAGATGAAAAGGTTAGAGAGAAAAGGGGAGATGTGTTCCCTTCATAAGAACAAACTGCCAAGTGTGAAGAATAAAATGGAGATGAAGGCCACGTATCCCAAATTTGTTAGAATTTGTTGATGATAAATTCCAAATTCTTGAGACACATGATGAGGTGGAAGGTGGGAAGAAGTTAGTATAAATGTGCTTAAATTTGAATTTAAAATTCAAATTTAATGAGAGGAGGTTAATTAAATAAAACAAACTAATTAAATTTGTTCATTTAATTAAGACATGAGGAAAATGATTTAGAATAGAGAGAATTAGAGAAAATGAACTATATAAATAAAATTTTCAATTTATTTATAAGTAGAATAATTAAAGATTATTAATTAAATAACTTGTATTTAATTAATCCTCCAGACCAAATCTGAGTGTATATATTTTTCCCCTCTTTGAAGTGATGTGTTTGCGACGTGTTGCTTCAAAGAAAAAATTGTCGATAATGCTGATAAATTTTTTTGATATGCCTCAGACACTAATTTTTGAGTGATGATGCATGTATGCCCCCTTGGGAGATAAATAAGTTTTTTTTTGAATTTTTAGGATTTTTGAATTTTTATGATGTTTATGATTTCATAAGGATTTTCAAATTTTTAGGATTTTGTGACGATTTATCTCCCGATAAAGAATGTTGACCCTGCCAAGTGATTAATTTATGCCCTTTTGAAAATAAAAATGATCCTACTTAAATACCCTCCATTTACCCCTTGAAAAGATAAAAAGGTGAAAAAGGAACTCATTTGAATTCATTTGCAATTTGATTGACTGAGCTGATTGAGCAATTGAGCAAGATGGTGATCCCATACCACACTCATCGATTTGAGTGAGTTCGATGACACAACCACCTTGCCACATATGGACCTTTGATACGTACCTCGAGAAACTACTTTTTGAAATTTGAATATTTTTTTGGCACAGTTTCATGTTTTAAAATCTGTGATAGCATGTTTTAGCACATTTAGGACCCGATTTAGCGCATCTATTGAATGTTTTAGCGCATTGAGGTTTTTAGCACATTGATGTCGTAAAGTGGTGCATTTGATGTATGTTTTAGCGCATTGGGGTTTTTAGTGCATTGATGTTGTAGAGTGGTGCATATGATGACTATTGTAGTGCATTTATGATTTTAGCACATAGATGCACTGTTTCTACATATTGACATCATAATTGATTAAATGTTGATTGTTCTCCTTACTTTTGATGCTTGTTGATCACATCAACCATTGTTTTGGTGATGTTTGATAGGATAGATGATGATTGACCTCATGATGGATGAGATTTAATGATAGGATAGATGATGATTGACCTCATGATGGATGAGATTCAATGATAGGATAGATGATGATTGACCTCATGATGGATGAGAGTCAATGATAGACATTCTATGAGATTTGATGGAAATCTCATTTGAGCTGATTAGATTGATTGATAGGTTGATTTCAATAAAATGTTGATTTGTGATATGTCATGATTATAGGACTTACGAGTTCTTCAGTCTTAGGAGCGTTACCCAAAGACTTGGGATATGATTATGCATCTAGTGTAGGTGGATTTGGATGTTATTGCATGATGTGGTTTATCTTCCTTGCTTGATATGCCCCAGTATAGGATAAACGAGGGACTATTGACTACATTAGCTGAGAGATGGCATAGTGACCACAACACATTCCATCTAGCTACTAGTGAGATGATAGTTACTTCAGAGGATGTGTACCAGATATTGGGGATTCTCGTGGTTGGAGAGTTAGTCATATATGATCATATAGAGTAGGGAGGTATTGATTCACCGAGGAGGATTTTTGGTGATGATGGGATTAGTAGTTACAAGATCTTGTGGTAGGATATGGTTGATTCTTATGATCCATTATCATTTTTGCTAGCTCAATTTGTTGGAGGTTTCTTATGTCTCAACCATGGGGAAAAGGGACTATCTGTTGGCTAGGGTAGGATACTAGAGAGGATGATCATGCAGGGGATCCAATATGCATGGGGTTCCTATATGTTAACACATTTCTATCATGATCTGCATCCGGTGGTGTATCTTGGAGCCACTGGTTTATCAGTTGGAGTGACACCGCTTTAGATTTTGGCTTGGGAGCATATAGCTATTACTCATCCTATAGCAAAGAGAGATCATCCAGTTGGCAAGCCATATATCTTTAGGTACTTAGGTGGTATTGTCCAGCACAAGCTGGGAAAATTGGAGTATTGGCGGCGAGTGCTTGATGATTTGGAGACCATCACATGGTGACTATATTTAGACTATGAGCAGTGGCCCAAGGATGATCTGGAGATGCCATATTCTTGTACTTTAAGGTATTTGATTAGATAGACCCAGTTTCTTATTGAGAGGTCTGTGCTTATGAGGGTACTTCGTCAGTATGGCTAAGTGCAGGGGATGCCCCAGGGAGTTATGTTATATGCTCAGAGACAACAATATATTCCAAAGTGGGGACCCACCATATCTTATGATACAACTTGCGAGGAATATTTTGGATTGTAGCTATAGGTATCAGATTATTGTCTAGAGATCATGGCTAGTGTGATGAAAAATGAGTATGTTGAGTATTTCTTCACACATGATGTATCAAGGATATCCAGTCCTGATGAGCCAATACCAACATTTGATGATGATGAGAGAGAACCACAACATGCACTGAGACAAAGGAGAGATGGGGGAGATGGTGATGATGAGGAGGGAGATGGTGGGGATGGAGGGGATGATGGAGATGGAGGGGATGTAGATGGAGATGTAGGTGGCAGAAAAATACTGGATTTCAGAGTACCCCAGAGGAGGAGATCTATGGTTCTCTTGGGACAACAATAGACATGAACATTCCAAGTTTAGATTCACGTTCCTTCCCATGAGCAGTAGGCATAGATAGATGCCTTATATTTATAGGTGGAGGGATTACAAGGATAGCTAGCATAGGCATAAGAGAAAATTGTCTATCTGACAGTAGAGAGAGATGCCACAAGACAAAGATGTGAGCATGCAAAGGCTTGTTGATGGTGGTTCCAGCACAACTCAAAAAAGATGCAATATCCTATCTCTCTTGAAAGGAAAATCCCTATCAGTAAGCCTCAAGAAATAACCCTAAGGTATCTAATGTCAGGTCTTGACAATGCATGAACAACCCAGTGATAAATGTGAAAATGCTGGTAATCACAATGGGACCTTACTACAAGAAAAATGTTGAACCTTAATCTATCAGATCCACCAATTAATATGATATTTTGATCCAAGTTCAACCCAATAATTAAAGAAATAACAAAAGATAAAAGGTTTCAAGATATCTCTAAACTTAGCATTACTCCTAATATTAACAATGCAAATGACAAGCATTGAAATGGACCAATCCCTCAAAAAGATTTCTATTCGACCCAGATAAATCTGCAATCTTGTAGAAATAGTGCAATCTTCTATGGTTTTGAAGATTTTCAAATTATGAACATTTACTCAAACAACCCCTTCTACGATCGAAATGAACGAATATTCACAACTCAACTAAGCACATCGAATATAAAGTCCAGACTAACTTTGCAAAGCAACTAACAATTGGTTGGTTATGAAAAGTATGGACTGAGAGATTGCTACAACATTCCAGTATTAAATCACAAACATTATTAAGTTGAATCCAATCTAAGCATTAACTTTCTCAAAGCAATTTTAAAGATAGAAGAACATACACCATGCAAGACAAGGGAATATGAATATGACACCAAATCACAATGTCATTACTTGTATTCGATTCATCTACAGTAGCAACAATTTTCTGGCCTTCTATTACAATATTTGCTTGAAAGCGATTAACTTCTAACTTGCTCTACTTACTTCTAGCTACTCTGCTCTATCCTACTTCTGTTACTTGATTATCCTCATACAACAATGACCCCCTTTACAAATGAGGCGAGAGTTCCCAATATAGAATTCCCCCCTCCTGAAAACATGTTAGCCAAGATGAATTTTAAAATAAAATCAAGGCATGGCAAGCCTGCCAAGAGAAATTTGAAATAGAATAAAATATGCATCCAATGCATGCGTTTCATCTCAGTCGGCGTGGGATCCCACTGCAGCCCAGAACAAAGCATGGAGACGTAATGGTGAAGCACAAATTTTGATGTAGACTGTGCTAACTCCCTCCTCCATCATCTTTATTCTGACTCAACATTTCCTGAACCCTCAAAAGTGTCCTATCCATGTCAGATATTGGCGGCGAAGGAAAAAACTTAAGCCTATTTTGGATGGATGTGATGTCTTCTCTTGACTGTTTAACTGATCTATCCCAGTCCACCTTGTGCACCATATATTTATCAATAATTTCTAGGTAGGTGGCCGCGTCATCTAACTGATGCTCAAAAATAGGATCATCACCGAGTGGTGCATAGACATCCTGCCACCACTCTCTCAATTGTTCTAGGCTTAAGTGCTTGGGAGCAATATTCCTCCTCCCTGTCGTGATCTCAAAGAATGTAATTGAACCATTGTATACCCCACTCAAGGTATCTTCTTTCTGTCTTCTTTTCTTATGGATTGTCTTCAATGCTTTTTTCCTAATTTGTAATGCCTCGAACCACTCCCAGGGTTCGGTAGCCTTAGAAAAAGGAAGGATCTTATCACTCACTAATCTATCTTTCGTGTACTCCATGATGGCCTTGGTTTTCTGTAGCATTAGGTCTGTGTCTCCTCTATCTTGTGCTATCACCTGCTTCATCCAATCAATCGCCATTGCAACATCCTTCCTTGTTGACAGGATTTCCTTAATGGCTTCATCACCTTTTGCTCGAACCCCTTTTAACCAATTGGTAGTGGCAAGGGTGGAGGCCTTCATCCTCTCCAACTTTGTGATAGTCTCTTGAGGCAAAGGATTTACAGCAGAGGAAGAAGGGTTAATGGATTGCAGGGGCCTCATTAAATCCTCCAAGCATTTCTTGATATTTTCATTTTCTTTCTTAAGCTCCTGCTTGGTCTTCCTTTCTTTCCTTAATCAGTCCACATTAACAGTACTTGAGGCCTCATAATCTTTAATATCCTGCTCAATCGATGTAGGTCCTAGATTGAAAGTTTGAATGTTGTAATCCTTCTCGACCACATCATCTCTATTCTTGTCGGAAGTAGGGGTGGCGATGAGAACAACTTTGTTATGTGCCTCATCCCTTTCAACTCTCGAGATCACTCTGGCTCTCTTCTTTCCTTTATCTTTTCCAATCTTTGCCAGTAATTCATCCCAATTAGGTGGTGCATCTTCTAATACAACTTGCTTTCTCTTGATTTCTCTGCCTAACCATTCTGGGACAATAGGGTCCAATTGCCC
>VDFB02058242.1:691537845-691867621 GCA_007258455.2 Sequoia sempervirens | reverse complement strand
TCAATTTGATCTTTCACTAGGAATCTCTTGTCAGGGGCATTTATTCCCCTAAAAATTTAGGTTAGTATTTTCATTTTCCTTCAGGAAGGGCCTCCCCCTTCCCTACTTTAAGCATTTCTAGGATCTTCTTCTGGCTAGAGGCTTCACCATCTAGCTTCAGATTTTCAACATTAGGGGTACTTCCCCATTTTTTGTGTTCCCCACAATATGGAGAGATCTTCCCACCATCTTTTTGTGAGATTCCCAAACCATCAATACCAACCAATTTCTGAGCTGATTCCTCGAAAGTTGGCAAGGGTTCAACAATTTCCAATCTTGCTAATTCCAATCCATCACCTTTTGACTCTTTTTCCTCCAAGAGGGTGCCATCTAAGGCTACTTTTGCTTCTTGTGCCAATTCCACAATTTCTTTGCTTACCTCTATCAAGGAATCAATATTTTCTTCCCTAAAGTTTTTATTTATTATATCTAGCACATCACTAACTTTTTCATTGAGTTTTTGATTCACACTTGGTTTGGAATTGACAAATTTCTAATCGGTTCTAATTTTGAATCACCAACCCTTATCATCTCTTTGCATTCCAAACTAGGGTCTTCTCTTGGCATATTGGAAGTGGCCCCCAAACCACTGCCATCAGGACCATCAAGTACCGAGCATGGGTTCACTTCTAGATCACACCCCGAAGTAGTCTCCCAAGAGCACCAACCCAAAGTATTGACCCAGTTCCCTTGTGGTCTTGGTTCAAAAACTAGAAGTTGCGTCAAAACACCCCAATCCGTGAATATTTTCAACTCCTTCCATCTGGTGCTATTTGGAGAGTTTTCAACACATAGACACACATAGGTCTTTATACCATCCTCTTCTATCCATTCATTTGCATAGATGTATTTTCCAAGGTAATTTCTATTTTCCTCTAAAATGTTGGCTTGCCAAAACTCATATGGGAGTTTCGAGATCTTGTACCAATCTTGAATGTAGGTCAATTGATGCTGAAAGGGATCGAAGCCAACTTCCCATTTCTGCATATAGAATCAGAACCCATCCATCAACCAAACCCCATTCAAGATATCCATTTTCATAGAGGGTGAAGGGAAAATGACTAGAAAATAGCCATTCACCAGATATTTAAATCCTATTTCTAGACCCCAGTGACCTTACCACCAATGAATTAGGGAATCCCAATTCAAATTAGAACCAAACCATTTCATGATTAGACCTTGGATTTCTAGTCTTTTAATTGAAGGGGCCAAGAACTTTGATCCCAACAAATGGTTCTTTGGTCTGAATGTCTGAACTCATCTTCAGGGGGGCCCATGAAAGAATTAGAGCTCCCCTTCCTACCATGGCCTTAACTCCTTTTCCTGCCAAAATTTGAATTTTCTATCTGCTCCCATGCTTTGTGCAAGCCATGCCTATTGCACCTATTGGAAGGATGAGTTAAGCCCTGTCGTTGTCAGATAGAATGAGCTTTTTCTGAGTTCCACCCTCGAGAATCCTCTTGACGCTAATTATGCTCAAACCCCAAGTGATTGCACTCTTGATTCTTCCTTCCTTTGAAATTCTTGGTCGCCTCATTTCCCTAAGAAAGGCTGCCACCAGCTCCCTTGTTTCCTTCTACAACCTTTCCATTTGGAGTACCATCCGCTAGTGTCTCAGGATCCTTCTGTTACTGCCCCTTACTTCGATCTACCGAATCGCTCCTTTCGCTCCTCTACTCCATTCTAATTAATTCTCACTTCTTAAATTAAGTAATTTTTTTAATTATTTAATTTAATTCCTCAATATTATCTTCTTCTAAAAATAAATAAAAACATTTATTTTATTTATTTAATTAATTCAATCTTACACATGTAAATAATAATTAAATTTATTTTTATTTATCCTTATCACAAATGCCTTCCTCTCAGGAAACAATTAAAAAATCTCCAAGAAAAAGAGGAAGAAAGTCTAAGGTTGCCAAGCTAAAGGAAGAGACTAATGTAGGGGTACAAACCACATTGGATGGAGACATCTTAGTGAGCAAGAGGCCAAGGAGAGCATGTTTCTCTCCTTAATCACAATGAGAGTTCTCTCCTAGAATGTCAGAGGCATTAATGCCTCTGATAAGTGGGCTCAAGTCAAGCGTCAACTAGATGCTTGTGGGGAAGATTTAGTGTTGTTAAAGGAGACTAAAACATCTCAAGAAACATATGAGGCATCAATGTTGAAATGGGGAAATTGGAAATCAGCACATGTACCTGCCCAATGAGCCTTTGGTGGATTAGTTACATAGTGAAATCCAAGAATAGTGACTATTGATGCAGGTAATAGTGACAACAATCAACATCTAATAACGGTGGTAAGTTGTGATCTAAAATTTTGGCTACTAAATATATATGGGACAACATCTACCTATGATAAGAAGAAGCTATGGGATGTTCTAACAAATGTTCTTTAGGGCCTGGAAATGAAAAAGTGATATTGGCAAGTGATTTCAATGCGATAGTGTCATTATAAGAGAAACAAGGAGGTATATGTCTACCATATAAAACAATGGAATATTTTAGTTTTTCATTATAGACAATGCTTTAAAGGATATTTCACCTATGAAGGGTAACTTCACCTGGAAAAATTAGAGGATATATTTTTTGTAGATTGTAGAGCGTTTAGATAGATTCCTAGCATCACAAAACTAGTTTTTAGGGGCATATAATTTGGTCTTTGAGATATCGCCTTTTGTAGGCTCAGATCATTATGCAATATCATTAACCATATCAGGATTAAACTCTATGGAAAATCACATGCCTTTAAATTTGAGAAGATTTGGTTTAGACACCCACATTTTCTTCCTCTTCTATAACAATGATGGATCAATGCACCTTACCAAAAGGGTACAAAAATGTTCTAGTTTTTTAAAAAACTATAGTATGTTAAAAAGAAAATAAAAATATGGAATGTTCAAGTTTTTAAGGACATCTTTGTACATAAAGAGTAAATAGCAAAAGAATTAGCAGAAATACATGAACACATATACAACATGGTCTAGATTTAGTTACATATGAAAAATAGAAGTGTTTGCAACTAGTGTGGTAGGAGTTAGGAAAGAGAGAATAAACATATTGGTGACAAAAATGTAGGGAATTATGGTTAAAGGAAGGGGATTGCAACCCAAAATTATTTCATGCATCTGCTCAATTTAAAAGAGTTGCACAAATAGTGTTTTCAATTCAAGATGTTTCAATAGGAACTTTGATTACAATTGCAAATGAGATTCAAGAAGAAGGGGTCAAATTTTTTTTAAATATTTTAGCTCCATTAAGAGACGAACCAAATCAGCTAAATCGGGATGAGCAAATGTTATCAGATGTGATACCAAATCTCATTTCTCAAGAAGAAAATGAGGATTTGATGAAACATTTTACCTTAAAATAATTGAGAAAAGTATTTTCATTATTTTTGGATAAGGCTCTAGGCCCTGATGGTTTCACAACCTATTTCTTTCAAAAGTGTTGGTATTGACTTTCTTTTAGCCTTGGAAGAACCACAAAAATTTGGAACAATATTGAAACACTTTAATGTCACAAACATTGCAATTCTGCCAAATACAAAGGAGCCAAAAACTTTTGTAGAGTTTAGACACATCTCATTATGTAATACAATCTACAAGATCTTCACAAAGGCAATACATCTTAGACTGTTAAATCTCCTCCCCAAAATTATCTCACAAGAGCAAGGGGGGCTTTGTCCCAGGTAGAGAAATGACTAAAGGAGCCTTGGTTGCACATGAAGTGCTTCATAGTATTAATTCTAATCATCTATCATATTTCATTATAAAACTAGATATGATGAAATCATATGATAGAGTTGATTGGAGTTTCTTAATGAAAGTCTTAGAAAAGTTTGGTTTCGGCAATAAGTGGTGTAAGTGGATTTTTTCTTGCTTATGAAGAGCAAAATTTTCAATTATAATAAATGGGTCACCTTCATGCTTCTTCAGTGCCACACAAGGGGTAAGGTAAAGGGACCTCCTTTCTCCTTTTCTCTTCATAATTATGGCTGAGGTGTTGAGTAGCACAATAAAGGCAAGGCATACTTAGGGTTTATGAAAAGGCATCCACATTTCCCAATTAGATATTTCAGTAATGAAAAATGTCTTTGTTGATGATACTCTATTATTTGGAAAAGCAAGCCTTATAGAGGCCAAACAAATAAAATTGAATTCTAGACATGTATTCATCAGTATCAGGTCAAAAAATAAATGCACACAAGTCTAAGAATTATGTTTTTAATTTCTATTCAGGTATCAAAAGAAAAATTGTAAAGAATTTAGGCTTTTAGTTGGTAGAATTGTCATGCACATATCTAGGGATTTCATTCTTTATGGGAACAAATAAAATTTCTTACTAGGCCAAAGTTATAGAAAGGATTAAGTCTAGAATTTCAGCTTGGAAAACTAGATGGTTATCATTTTTTGGTCGTATTTTATTGTTAAAGACTATGTTAGCAATGATTCCAAATCATTTCATAGTTGTTCTCAAGGCTCTAAAATCAGTTGTTGCTCAAATAGAGAAGATTATAAGGAATTTTTTATGGAAAGTGAACATGAACGATAGGAAAAAATTTCCTTTAATCTCCTTAGATAGTATGTCCTTTGATAAGATCAAGGGTGGGGCAGGAATTCATAATATCTCCAAACATAATAGGGCCTTTGGGGGAAAATTGATATGGAAAATGTTCACCAAATCATATTCAAAATGGTGTAGGATAATGCAGGCCAAATATTTAGATAGTCAAAATCTAGAAATAATAGTCACTATATCCAATCCTCCTGATGGTTCAACCATGTAGAAATTTATGGTCTCATATAGGGAAGTTGTCACTTCATACATCTCCTGGGAAGTGCATAAAGGAGAATAAGTTCACTTCTAGAATGATTCTTGGAATGGATATCCTCCCTTGAAGGGAATTCAAGAATTGCAATCAACCATACTAGTGTTATCACATTTATGGGGCACTAGGCTAATTGATTATGTCTACTCAGTAGATGAAGTAACTGGTAAAGTAAAATGGAAGGATCTTTTAGAAACACAAATAACAGTACCACAAAAGGACTTGATTCAAAAAATTATAGTAGAGCTACTAGTGTTCCTAACAGGGAAACCTGATCAAATCATATGGGCAACTTCCAAAGATGGGTGTTATTTAGTGAGGTAGGGGAATGAATTTCTTCTTAACAAAGATGTCCAACTACAATCCCAAATATCTTACTCATTCTGTTGGAACAACACGATTCTGCCAAAAACAGGTAGTTTCACATGGTTAGTATTATGGAAAAGAGTGCTCACGAGTGATAGGCTAGCCAAACTAAGTCTTGTCGAGCCTTTCAAATGTGTTTTATGTGGGGAATATTTTGAATATGTTGATAGCTTAATTTTACTATGCTCATATGCTCAGCTCTATTGGAAGTTCATACCGCAAAAAAAAAAAAATTGGCCCCTTTACCAAAAATAGTTTGGGACCATTTTTCAGCTTGGTCGGTGTTATATAAATCTTATTTCTTTGTATGCATATGTAATTTAATTGCAACAAAAATAATTTGGTCTATTTTGTGGGAATGAAATAAGCACGCATTTTTAGAAAAAGTATCTTTATTAGTGCAGAATGTTCAAGCTATAATTGAAAAGTTAGTCATAGAAGCAACCAACGCATATGTTCAAAACCATAAAGGTGTTAGTTCTCTCTATACATCGTGGGATGATAGTATCCTAAAGAGTTGGAAAGGTATAGTTTTACCCTTCAAGGGTAGTTTGAAACAAGCTCATAAGTCAAAGATTGATAGGAACTCGATTAAATGGCAACCACCAATCCCAGGTTTCTTTAAATTAAATTTTGACGGTGTCTTGATAGGGAACCCATGTGTTTTAGGTGTAGGGGTGTGTATTTGGGATTTTTGTGGTGTGTTAAAAGCAACCAAGTCAATTTATCGTCCATTTGGAATGAATAATGTAGTAGAATCAATGGCAGTTTTGCATGGTTTAAAGCTTCCTAGGCACCTAGGCATATCTCAAATCCATGTTGAAGGTGATTCATTAATAACTATAAATGCATGTAAGGAGAGAATTTGTCACAATTGGCATTTAAAATATATTATGTAAAAATTTTGGGCACTATTAGACAAGTTCAACTCTTACCAAGTATCACACACATACTGTGAAGGTAATATGCTAGTAGATCAACTTGCAAATATGGGATGTCAAAAACAAGAAGTGACCATTTCAGAGGATGGAGTTAAGTTTGACACATTCCAAAACCTAGCCGAGATTGTAGTGAAAGAATTGGTGCAATGCAAAAATTAGAAAGTCAAGCTTCTTCAAAGATCCTCACACAAGTGCAGTTATCGAGAATTAGAGATATCATTTAACTCATACTTGAGAAATGCCTTAGAAAGTTGAACAAAGTCAGGTATCAAAATTTCAGAGATCAGAGGTCAGATTTTTGGATTTCACAGAAGAGAAGGAAGGTAGAAAGTAGAAGAGAAACCTGAACCCCGACAAGACTAAAGGTAAGTTAGGATTTTCAATTTGGTGTTTCACCTAACAATTTCAACATGTTTTTAGTCAAAATGTGGCAAAGGTCACAAGAAAAGGAAGTTAGAAAGTTGATCAAAATTGGGCATCAAAATTTTGAAGATTGGAGGTTAGATTATTGGCATTCACAAAAGTGAAGGAAGGATAAGGTAGAAGAGACTCTTGTTTCCCAACAAGTCTAAAGGAAAATTGGGCTTCCCAGTTTGAAGTTTGGAGATCAGACCTTGGGCTTACTGTACATCATTTACCAGAAATAAAGGAGTTAGTCAAATTTCACTAAGTTTGATTAGGTTTTGGACTTCAGTCTGATTGCTTACTTGTTGCAAAGAAGATCAGACCTTGAGCTTTTTGGTTGCGGATTGTGATGATTAAGTGGTGTAAAGGGTATGAGGGATCCTTGATTCTCAACCCCTAATAAAGGGAAGCAATAAGAAGGTTTCGCGAGTTGGTGATGAGGCTTGTGCTCTACATGAAGATAGTAGCCGGTAAGGAGGACACGCAAACCCCGACCACTGACAAGGTGAATGCAAAGCTAGTGTTTTATGGTTTCGACGCTCAGTCATGCTTCATAAGTTTTAACATGAATTTCATGGAATTAGTATGAAGGAATTGAGACTCTCAACTCTCGACAAGTCTAATGGCATGACGAGCTTCTCAAATCAGACTTTCAAAGATCAAGCACTTTTGTAATCACTTAGGCCCTCTTGGGCTCTTTTGTAATTACTTACTATTATTATTAATATAATATATAGGCTATTATCCTTTTGCCCAAAATAATAATTAAATTTATTTAATTATTAAATACTCATGCAAATTCTCACTTCTCGAACTAAATAATTACTTTTAATTATATAATTTATTTCTCAAACATTATCTTCTTCTAAAATAAATGTTGAATATTCATAGAAAACTCATGTTGATCGGTACCACATTTCTCTCAATTGATTATGGGTATTTTCTTTAAAGCTTTATGTGGGTAATACAAGAGTTGCTCCCACCATTCCTTAAAAATTTAAGAGAAAATAGTTTCCCTTAGCATTCTTCAATTTTTGGAAGGGTCAACAATGTTTATTTATATTGATGAGGACTTATTACCCCCAAACCCTAAAAAATTTGAGACCCACTTTACTTTGAGAAATGTGAACTCTTAGAAGCAACAATTGTTGCCACCATTGGATACCTATTGATGGAAGTGTTATCATATTCACTCTCAAGTTTTTATTGATCACACCCCATATTTGCAAGGTAATTTGCCAACTAATTACCTTCTTTGTAGATATATGAAATTTTAATTTCATAAAAATTATTCAAAAGCAACTGGATGTGGTGAAGAATGTAACCTAAGTGCCAATTTTATATTTTTCTATCATTGCATGCATTCAAAATTAGTAGAAAATCTCCCTCGATGTGAATTTTTAAGAATTTTAGCTTTATTTCTAGATTTATACCATGCAACAACACCTAAGCTTCAACAACATTGTTCATTCCTTGAGGAAGATGAAATGATTTAGCACCCACCAATGAACCCTTCGAATCCTAAATAACTATCCCTGCTCTTGAAACCCCATGATTCCCTTTTGGTGCACCATCAAAGTTTAATCTACAAAAGTTTGTGGAGAGAGGTAACCATACTATTAAATTTCTTTGTAACTGTTTCTTTGAAGGTTGATGTAAACTACCTTTGAATGGTAAGACAAGTAAACTTCATTGTTTTAATATTCTTGCATCCCATGTTGTAAAAATAGAAGATATAGTTTTATGATTTTGTACATAAGAGTTTACTACTTCTGAAATTGCTTTCTCAAATTTTAACAGTAATTGATCTATGGATGATATATATGGGGTTATGACTTTTCTACATGCTAATAAAAAATTCCACATTGTAGATCCCATAGGATGATTTGATATGGTAAAAATTATTTCTAGTAGTAAATTTTCCAAATACTTATATTGCATTATTTGGCACCATTTTGAGCTTGGTTTGGTGTATAAATGTCATACTAAATTTGCTCCAAGAGTCATGTTTCTTGCAGAAATATTATGAATACTTGCCCCACCTTTGAGCTTTTCAAAATACATATTTTCTAGTGAGATTAATGGATTTTTTCTAATCAATATTTCCCTTCCACAAATTTTTTTTAATGAGTTTCTCTATTTCTGTAATGACTAATTTGGGTGCTTTCAACACCGCCATGTAGTAATTTGGTATCGTTTCTAATATTGACTTTATCATTTTAATTCAACCTAATAGAGAAAGCCATCCGCCCTTTCAAGATAATTTTTTTGATTTTATACTTTGTATTATCTTCCTCCAATATGAAACTTTATTTGCACCAATAAAGAAAGGTATCCCTAAGTATGTGCAAGGTAACTCTACTTCTTGAAAACCTAGTACATTCGCTTTCTTTTTATGCTAGCTCTAGTATTGAACATGTAGATCTTAGATTTGCTGGCATTTATTTTTTGCCTAGATGTAGAAAAATACTTATCTAATATTTCTTTTATTTTATTTTCTGTGTGATAGAAAATAATTTACCAAACAAGACAATGTCATTTGCAAATAATGAGTGTGTAGCAGATATATTAGTGAAAGAGATTGATATATCTATTGGGAAAATGTGTATCAACCTTGCAATTATATAAGATACTGTTGATATATAAGGTACTATTTATATATAAGGCACTATTGATATGCCTGTGATGGGGGGAACGGGGGGTTCCCCTCCGTGAGGGGTCTAGGGGGATCATCCCCTCGGTTGGGGATCCGGGGGTAGTGCGCCCTGATAGGGGCTCAAAGGAAACACCCCCGAAATGAAAATTTTATTTATATTTATTATTTTAAATCTAGACTATTCAATATTAGGTCTTAGATATGATGACCGATATTTTATTATCTTGACTTTCCCTAGAAGACAATCCTATTTTATGAGGGCATTATATTACGGTTGTGTATTGCGATCTATTTTAAGAGTCTGATAGTGGTCGTGTAGCCTTTGGATCTCTAGTTGGTGATACTCTTGTGAGAAGCTTGCTCTACAAGTATATTGTAACCTTTGTAATTTTTGAATAATATATTGGGAAACTTTTGGAGTGTGGGTTTTTTCTCTTGAAAGGGTTTTTCCCACATAAATCACTATGTTGTGGTATGCATGATATTTATATGTTTATTTATGTTTAAGTTTCTATAACTATTAAAAGATACATAAAATTTTTGCATTATCCTCCTCCCAAGATTAGTGTAGGAATTTTTTCTGCTACCTTAGCTTCCTTACAATACCTTGCCATAAACCTTGCAAATGAGCCTTTTTAATCGATCTACTCAAAGCTTCTACAAGTATTATAAATAAAAAGAGAGAGAGGGGATCTCCTTGTCTAACCCCCTTGTGATGAGTTGAAAAGACCAATAGGAGATCCATTAATAAGCACTAAATTTTTTACCCTAGATAAGCATGAGAGAATCTATTTACACCATTTATGATTAAAACCAATTTTTTGCAACACTTGTATCAAGAAAGACCAATCTACCTTGTCATATTCCTTCATCATGTCTAATTTAATAATCAAACAAGACAAGTTATTTGATTTGATGGAGTGTAATATCTCATGTGCTACTAAGGCTCCCTTAGCTATTTTTCTACCTGGCACAAAACCTCCTTTCTCTTTTGAAATTATTTTAGGAATGAAAGGGTGGAGCCCTAGATAAATACCCTTCGTGAAAATATTATATATTATGTTGCAAAAAGATATAGTCCTGAATTCAGAAAAAGTATTTAACCTTTGGAATTATAGCTATGTTTGTTACATTGAATTATTGAAGCATTGTTCTTGTCCTTCTTGATGTTGGCCCCATAGTTGTCGTTGCACCAAAAGATCGACCTTTTAATACCTGATATAATTTCTAGAGTTAATGGATCTACAAGAGGCGGTTAGTCCATGTCACGAATCCCAAGGGGAGTGTTGACCATCTACCAACAAACTCCCCCTTAGCATTAGCCGAGGGGATTCGAACCAGGCACCATTAGCTCTGTTACCACTTGTTGGCCCCATAGTTGTCGTTGCACCAAAAGATCGACCTTTTAATGCTCGATACAACTGCTAGAGTTAATGGATCTATGGGAGGTGGTTATTCCATGCCACAAATCTTGAGGGGAGCATTGACCATTTTCCAACACTTGACTCCTCCAAGGTTATTAAAATGTCATTTCCTATAAAGTCCCAACTTTTTTGGAAAAAAATCATTTTGAATCCATTAAGACTTGGTGCCTTATTTGGTGGTAAGGAAAAAACCACTTCCTTTACTTCTTCTAGTGTGAAAGGCTTAATTAGCTTATCATTATCCTCTTGTAGAATTAATTTGGGTACCACCTCCAATAAATCCAATCTATCTTGATTATTTTGAGCTTGCTGATTTATTGGGGTAAACAAAAGGTTTGAAAAGAATTTAAATCCTTCCATTTGAATGTTAGACTCCTTGGTGAGAGTTACACCCAGCTCACTATCTTGAATTGAGAATATGGAATTCATGGATCTTTAAGTATGAGTTGAAATATGAAAGAATTTTGTATTTTAGTCACCTTCCCTTAACCAAAGCTCCTTTGAATTTTGTCTCCAATATATTTCCTCCCATACAATCAGTTATGACCATTCTTTCTACAATTTCTTTTGTTGTTCCAACGTGGCTACATCCAAGCTGAATGAAATAATATGCTTATTTATTTCTTCTAACTATTTAAATTTTTTCTTTTTGAACAAAAATATTCTTAAAGACATGTATATTCCAGTGCCTAATTTGCATCTTAACATGCATAATTTTTTTGCATAGTTGATGCATTCTAGAGCCTTTAGTATAAGGAGCACTTCCCCACCATTTATGAAGGAGAGGTAAGAAATATGGATGACTAAACCACATTTTCGCAAACTTGGAAAGATGACTTTTATTTTGGGCATATGTTTGTGGCTGATATGTACTTAATGATATTGCATAATGATTTGATCTCGATAATTGTAAGATAATAGTTGAAAGAGAATATTCACCTACCACCCAAGTTGTTGATATTAAAAAACCAACTAGCCTCTCTACAATCTGTAGAAAATCCTTCCTACTATTTTTCCAAGTGACCTTTCCATTTGTAGGTTGTATATCAATTAGAGCATTGTCTTGAATAAAATATATAAAATCCTCCCTAGTTTTTTGAGGAGGGAAAATTCCTCCCTTTTCTAGTAAAGAGGAAATTGAATTGAAACCACCCACTATTATAAAATTATCCTCTCCCAAATTGTCCAAAATGTTTTTTAGACTATCCTAGAGTAGTTTCTTACCTATAGTGGTATTTGGTCCATACACATTTATCAAATAAAAATTTAACTCAAAATGTGACTCTCATTAGTTGCCAATTTGTATCATTTGTAATTGAATCTATACTAATAGTTTTAGCATCCCATAATGAAATTAATCCACTAGATGCCCCTTGAGCAAGTGAACAAATCGACTTCCATTTTGACCATTTCTTGACTATAGATTCAAAACTATTTTCAGACATTTTTGTTTCCTGTAGTTCAATATGATGTTAGCCCCATAAACATCCAACTGATGCTTGATCTAGACTTTTTTGTCAAAATAATTTTTACCGCTAACATTCCAAGATGTTATCTTCATTGGATTCAAGGAGAGCAACATGCTCTCCTCAATTTTGGTCACTTTCTTAGAGTAACTATAATAATTTTATCCAAAGTTAATTGCACCCCTGCTACTACTTCCTCTTCTATTTTTACTAATGAAGATTTCTTGCCTCTTATACCCGATGATTTATTGCTGATGGGTTGGGTGATAGGTGTTTTTGAAATGGATAGGGTATTAGAGAATTCAAAATCTCTAACCTCCCTATTTACCTCATCTACAATTTCATCAATTAATTTTGAGCCCACTGAAGTGATTATCTGATCAACTAACCCTTCTAGATTTCCTTCTTCTAACAAGCTCTTAAAGCTTAATAGTTATTCTTCTTCATTTGAAAAGGAAAAAGACAATAAATGTTGCTAATCAACCTAAAATTCCTTAATTTGAAGAGAGGGGGTTCTTCTTCTTGAGAATCATCATAATTATTTAAAGAGAAGTTATGATTCTCCTTAGTAGAGGCTGAATTAAAAAGCATCAAAGATCTCACAATTTTTTCCAATTGTTACAATTCTATAGAAGGCATGGATGGGGAATATAGTTGAAGTGAGTGCCCAAAAGCTTTAGACACTAAGCATGACCTCCTTAGTCTTGGGTTCTAGAGTTCATAACCCTGTTTTAAAACATCTATAGGTAATTCATGAAGTTTTGGGTTTTGAACAACATTTTCAACCTTTTGTAGATGTCTATCAGACAATTTGAGCAAGCTTTGGTGTGATAGATTATTTACATTCAACCACTTACCTTCCACATTGTTAGAGTTTCCCCATATCAAAGAGTTTATTAGCTTATGTTTTTGACCTTCATCCATTAATATGTAAGCAAGACTCATGGAGAGTAGAGCATTAGATAGGAGAATTTTAATCATATTTCATTTATTTATAACAAGGATAGTATTCCCCTTCCTACATGTGGGTGCTTTTATATAGATATCCATAGGAATATTTCTTTCAGAGCCTACACTAAGCTCTTTTCTATTGTGTAGTAGCAGTTCTGTATAAGTACATGGTGAATTCAACATTGAATCCCCATAAGCCTTTGTACTCTTTTCAAGGTATAATCTAGTCTCTATGCTTATATGTTTTTCCAAATTAGTATTCCTAGGGTATGGGTTCACCAAAAAATTCACCTGTATTATTTGGTTTTGTAAGAATTGGCTATGAAGGTAGCCACCCAAGATCTAGAGGCCTAATAGAAAGCACAAGCATACGAGAGATAGAAACAATATGACAAGAATAAACTGTATTCTACCAATGATTCAAATAGAATGAGAAAAAGTACATGAGACCCCTTGGTTATATAGCCAAGGTGAGTACTATTGATGTGTTTTTTATGCACTTCTCAACACAAGTAATGCGTAGGTGCACTACCTCTCTTGAAAGACAATCTTCCACGATTAGATTGCAGAACACTATCCCAAGGTCTCTAATGTCAAGTCTTGACAGTGCTTGGAATATATCAGTTGTTTGATGTGATTTGCTGGAATCACAAGGCGGTCTTACAGATGAGTTACAAAGCATGGGAAGTTGGGTTTTGAAATGGAGTTCCTATGATGGAGAAGTTGTTGTGTGTTTGCTGTAGGTTCAAACAACAGTCTTGAACTCCATTTTCATCATTGGATTTTAGCTTTACAATGTGCAATGAACCTTTCCTAAGGTACTTATTTAAAAAAAAAGGGAAGAAGGGCAGGAGAGAGAGAAGGTTCCAGGATCTGCAACTAATTGTGAACAGTGATAATGGAGTTCCTACAATGGACAGTTTCCTGGAAACAATATTCCACTTAACCAGAAATCTCACAGTCTCATGGAATTTGTGCTATCTTCTAAGGTCTACAAATATTTTGTCTTTCATTCACCATATGCATGCATGAACAAAGATGAAAGTGTGGAGCAACTTTGAATTTAAGCCCAAACTAACTTTACACAGCTATCTACCATCAACAAACAACAAAAAGTATGGACTAAGAAGGCATCTACACTGCAGGAATTTTCACAACCACATAAAAACATTCCTAAAATCTACCAAAGCAAGAAAACAATTAACTAGAACAACAATACAAATTTAATTAAAGCATCTAACAATGGAAGTTGAATCAAGCAACATGTGAGAAACTCAGAAAATGCACCAAGTCAATGTATTTTCATTATAAATTTCTACAGCATGTCTTTACAACAACTCAACTCTCTTTGCAAATGAGAGGAGAGTCCTATTTATAGTGCCCAAAAGATCCAATGAATGGCCAAGATTAATTCTCATTGTGTGGCCAAGATTCATTACAAAATAGGGTTTCACCAACCCTCAATATATTACAATTTAAAATTACATTTTGTCCCTTTCCCTATTTTGTCCTCTAGTGACGGCACTGTAGCAATTTCGTATTTTGCTAATTGTTGTTTTACTGTAGCTATTCCTTAGGGGACTCTTCACCGCTTGGAGGGTTGTCCTCCTGCTTCTTCGATGTTGTGTATTCTATGAACCTTAGGATAACTGGCTGAAGTTTTTCCACCTCGATGATCTCATACCGCAGCATTTGGCAGCTCCACTCTTTCGCATTAGCCTCTAACCTTTTCTAGTCTTCATCATACTTCGTGCCCTGATCCCTGAATAGCTCTGATTGGTTGAAGGCATAGGTAGCAAAACTCATGAATTCCATCATCACTTCACTAGACATCCCATCCTCCATCTTGTTTTGGAAGTAAGGTTTTACCTTTTCTGGATCCATTTGTACCGCAGGCATATAATAATCCGTCATCAGCTTGAGGTATCGAGCACATTCCACCCTGATTTCTTTGACCCATTCTATATCTGGATCCACTTTGTTCATTATTTGCTCCAGCCTTTCCTTCCTATTGTCAAAGTCTTTCCACCACACATCCATCAACCAGTGTCGTCCTTGTTGAATGCAAGCTCTTTTTCCCATGTGACCTTTGACAATTGGAGGATAGCCTCGATCTTCAGAAAGGTGGAGTCGTATGTTGCAGGGAATTTGGTGCAGAGCTTCCTCGTTCCTTCCGGAGATTGTTGCAGGTCTAAGAACTTGTTGGCTGTTTGCATAGCTTGGCTAATTCCCATGTTTCCAATGTACAAGACCTGTCGAAACCAACTCTCCATAGTCTTTTCCAAGTTCTTCCTTCTCTCCATCTTATCAATCTGTTCCTTGGATAGGAGTTGGGGCAGAGCCATGGACATGGTAGGCAGGTCATCAACTAAAGACCATTGCTGAATGTAATTCGTCAAAGTAGCCACCTGTGCTTTAAGCTCATCCTTTGAGATCTTGTCCTGCTTTATCACGTGCACCACCGTAGCCATCGATTCCTCAAGGTGCCCGACTTTCTGTTCTCTAGTGGCAGTCCCCAAGTCGATGGTGGAGATGTTGTAACTCACCCTAGCTTGGCCGACCACATGTGTTGTTATTTGTATGGCCCGAGATCCAGAGGCATCCATCGTTACCTTAGATCTAATCTTAGGCTTCTTCTCCCTCTTTGTTGTGATTTGAGTTTGGGCTAGGATAGCCTCTAGTCTTGCCCGTGGGTCCTTTAGTACAAGAGTTTTTCTTTTGAGCTGTCTCTCTAACCATTCAGGCATGGAAGACTTGCCCTTAGGTGACTCACAATCACCCTTGCCCCTCTCGGCCAAGGCCTCCGCTTCCTTATCTTTTGGGGTCCTTTGTTTCTCCTTGGTGGAATCTCCTTCTTCCTCATCAGAGTCTTGGATGAATGTGAGGTGTTTAATGGGAGGCTTGGTAGACAATTGTTGTATGGGACTTTCTTTCTCTGATGTCTCCTCTCCTTTCTTTTCCTTAGTACGTTCAACCTCGTGCACATGTTCCTTGAATTGCTCGATTTTGAGGCTCTTGACAGTTTGAGCCCCACTCTTAGGTTTATCTTTTGGCTGTTGTCCTTCTTCTTCAAGGGTTGACCTTTCTATCTCCTTAGTTTCCTTTGGCCATCGGGCCATCTCCTCTTCAAGGTCATCATCGAAAGTTCGTACGATGACCCTACTATCGAAACCTTCCTCCTTGTCCCTACTCTCGGAAGAGCATGTTCCTTCCTCCTCATAAGCCACCCTATCAATTGTTCAATGCTCATACTCCGAGTGCTCGTGGTACTCATCAGCCTCTTCTTCTTCAAGTGGCTTTGAGGCCTCCTGCTCCTGCCTCTCCCACTCCTCAAAGATTAACATGGTGGCCTCCATAGCCGGTGGTCCTATCGGCAGTTGTGAGGGTTTGGCAGTAGAGAGGACTTGTGCAAGGGCCGCCTAGAGAGTGGGATCCATAAGGATCTGGGAGAGCTCAGGGGGAAGGTTTTGCATATTCCTAGAGAAGGCCTTAGGTAAAGCAGATGTGGGTATAGGTGCTATCACCATAGCTAGAGGGAACGACGTGGTGGGTGACATAGCAGCGAAGGAAGGGGGAGTAGTTATGGTAGAGGAGTCGATTACTATTACGGACTCGGTCGGAGGTGAAGGGGCGAGATGGATAGAGATGTCCACTGCCAGTGGGGATGTGGCAACCATGGCTAGAGAAGTAGGTGGTGCAATAGTAGGGGTAGGGAGAGCCAAGAGGGGTTCTAATTGATTTGTACCCTTTACTTCTTCCTCTTAGGTCAAGGGCTGCTCCATGATGCTCCCTGTTTATTTAAGACTTTTGGAGGGTGAGCCCCCTAATTCTTTTCTTGTATAGACCTTGGGGTTGGGAGACTGTTCTATCTCCATTCCCTTCCTCTTCTTGAACCTAGTGACTGGAGGAGACTTGGACGTCCCTCTGGTTGAAGTGGTGGTAGCGACATCTTCTATGGCACTGGGCTCACTTTTGAGCCCTTCATAAGTCAAAATTATCTCCTGCTATTTTAATTGGGCTACCTACCCATCAACCCACTCCTTGGTACGAGCCAAGATTGGCTTGGTTATAATATTGAGGTCATCAACCTCCTATTCATCCCAGTCTATTGTTGGTAATGGAAAGTTGGCCACTGCAGGGTATCTGGGATCCATTAAGGTGCTTTCATCTTCTTCAACCTGGTCCGGTATGGGGAATGGCTGCACCTTTCTTATGAAATACGTAGTCATGTGCATATAGTGCCTTGCCCGTACCTCTTTATCATCTTGGAAATCTTCCCAGAAGTCCTCAATATGGTGAAGATAGGCATACCCTGATCCTAGCACCTTCCTTACATGCCTGTATGGGTCTACTTGGGGGTGAGCAGTATGCAAGTGAAAATGATAATCTTTCAGTTCCTTTTAAGAATTTCCTACGCACTGGGAGGTTTGTAACTTGTACATTCCCTGGCCGAGAGTCAAAGGATAGGAGATCCCTGCCAAGTGTTTACTAGTGAGGACCGATTGTATGTGTTGAAGCTATCGAGAAAGCTCTAGTAGGATGATCTGGTCATTAGGATACCGTGGCAGCTTGTTTGGCCTTTCCGTGAAGCCCTGGGTGTAGATGTACGTGAACTTTGGATATTGGATGAAGAGGAAAGCATACTACTTTAGGAAGGCTCAAGCACTATGAGATACCCTTCTCTCAAAATATCTAGTAACCATTATGATGATGTGGCCAATGAAAGCGTCATTGACCCTGCAATATTCCTTCTTAAAATTCTAGTATTGGAGTTGGGGATACCTATCATAGGGTTTCAGCTTTTGACCCCGCTCTTCATCAGGTGTCACGAACAACCCGTTGTATTTCCTTCAATCCACCAAGGAGTAGATGAGGTATGAAGTCATATAGAATTTGGAGCTTTTCTTCACATTGAGGAATTTCTTGTGGAAGCAGTCACTTATTATTCCCCCCAATAGAATGAGGACTTGGTGGTGACGTCCTCATCTCCATGAAGGATCTCTTCAACAAAGTACACCATCCACCCTTGAAAGAAGGCTACAGTGGGGAGGCCCATAACCCTACTGAGCATTGTGACCAAATCGTGATAGTCTTCATAGAAATCGCTGTGGAAGAGTTAGTTAGGAACCTTCACAGTGCTGCCCCATTTCTCCTTAAGCCAATGCTGATTTATTAAGTTTTTGCAGCCCGTCGGGTTACTATCCCATGCTTCCTGGCATTCCTCTATGGTAGGCATCTCCATTTCGATGAAGGTGGGGATATGGAAGGTCTTTGAGATCCCTGCAGCCGACATATCGATGAGAATGTTGCCATCCCTGTCAACAATTGTTCTTGCATCTGGTTGGTATGCCTGCCAACAGGCCATGACGAGCTTAGGGGCTACAAGAGATGGAGGAAATCCCACTGCCTTTGCTATTCCACTTTGTCAGATAATTCTTGCATTTTTTGGTCGTTGGGTTGACCCTGACCCTTTGTTTGAACTCGTCAATATCGACATGGCTGATATTGGTATCTGTGATTTCCTTCCAATCTGTGATGACCTTAGAGTGTAGGGGTTCCCCATGGAACTGGTATTTGATTTGATCTTTGTCCTTTTTTCCTTGAGGAGTCTTGCCTGACTTCTTTCCTTTGTCCTTTTCTAGAGCTGCCCCTGAAGGTCTTGCTCCTGATTCCATATATTCTGTAAGCAAGGGCATAGTCAGTGCAATTGATCACAAAAGCGTTCATGTTAGTCGAGATCCCATAAAATCAACTTTAAATAATCTATTGTTCATGAAATGATACTTTTACATCCTTATGATATCAGTCTTTTGATTGAGGGCTTCAGGACAATCCAGGCCTGCAGGGCCGAACTTCCCTAGCAGGAATACTATTCGGAAAGGCAAACAGAGTGAAATGATCTGGGAGATTCTTTCTGATCAAATTTTGATAATTGAAAAGGTTCGCAATGAAGAGGGCCAAGATTAAGCATGTGGGTCGAGATTAGATTTTGAATTGGGCTCATTTGGATCAATTTAGGAGCTTCCAGAGGTACAAGGCTGGAAAGCCATCCACGGATGGCTGTTTGAAATGCCTAATCAAAAACAGAGTTCCAAAGACAGAACCTCGGGGTCTGGAACCCAGAGGGTCCAAGGGCAGTCGCTTGGTTTTTAGTTTCATAGTTTGAATTGTTCAGGCCCAAGCGAGTGGGATGCCATCATGCCTTCGCCGTCTAGGATGGCGATCGTCAGGCGAAAGTCTAGAGACATCGGTCCAGCAGACCGGACCCGAGAGGAGAAAAAGCCGTCAATCCATTTTCAGTTTTGAACTGGGTGGATGGAACTCTCTTGCAAATACCTGGTTGGCAAGACATCAATCATCGGGGTGAAGTCCTAGTGAACGTTTCATGTCTCACTGATCGGCTCATGAGTGAATACATCGGCCAAACAAACAACACTCAGCAAGGGGTCTTGGCAAAATTCTTTGGTCTTGCCAACCGATGGCAAGAAGATGACACATTGGCAGGAGATGATGGTTTCAGAGGGATGTCTTGCTGACTTCCTTGGGTCTCGCTAACTAAGCAAGTCAGAAAGACATTTTGCGGTGGAGAGATGTCTTGGAGAGATCTGAATGTCTTGCTGATTGACAAGGAGAATGCTCATCAGTGAGAGATTTATATCTTCGGCGATAGGTCTCACTGACTTCCTCATGTCTCACTGAACAAGTACATTGGTAAAGGTTGATCTTCGGTGTGAGGTCTTGTTGACCCCTTCGGGTCTTGCCAACTGCAAGAAGGTGAACCAGGCCAGACATCAGTCTTAGCCATCAAAATTTCTTATTGAGTCTTCACGGCAATCGGGAAGGCGAAGCACGAAACTCAGAAGGGTGGGCAAGATTTTCCTTTTCAGAACGACAGAGGAGGGATAGAGTCTCGGACAGTGGAGCCTGGCATGGTCAAGGACATTCAAGTTTCAACAGTGTTCCCCAACGACGAAAGGAAGGTCGGGATCCTGGGGCAGAAGGATGCCAGGCAATCACCGTTCGCAACGATGAAGACCACACGGAATCACCAAGAGAAATTGATATCGCCATGATGTCTTGGCAAAGGAATTATGTCTTTCCGAAGATGAGGGGTTTCGGGGTAGTGTTCTAAGTCAGAGAAAGGTCTCCCCAACTTGTTTTGTGCTCACTCGAGGATAAGGGGGTCGGCGTAAGGTTTTGCCGACTTGAAATGTCACGCCATCGGAGTAGCTCAGGGAGAACAAGGTGTGTTCGCCAAGGGGTCTTGTTGAAGGGTGAAGGTCTCAACAATGAAAGAGATTCCTATGTGACTCTAAGGGGCTCATTGTAACATCTCATTGAAAGCGATATGTCCTGCCGATAAGGGGCGATAATCGAGGACCGAGCAGGCGAGACCCAGTCGCCATTAGAGAATGGTGGGAGCGCGATGGACTCCCAGACGTGGAAGTCTGAAGGTACGGGCCCGAGGAATAGGAATGTAGCCCGACATTGTTAAGATTTTGAATTTGCACGCTGGACAACGAACCGACAAAGGAAACTCGATGGTCTGGGCCCGAAAGACGGGATAGTTGTTTTTGAAATTTATGGCTTTCGTAAAAGTCCAGGCGGTGAAGGAGTCCAAGCCCGGGAAGGGTGAATGCCCTTGCGAAGAACAGCCACATGTGGGGCAAGTTCTAAATTAATCATGAGGGTGCCACGTTGGGTTTTCTCAAATTTTAAGACATGGGTTTTGTTTATTGTATCATATTTCATTGCTCACATGCCCTTTTGATCATTATTGTTCATTTGAAGCCTTAGAAATCATGAAAACATTGTTTGGGAGGGTGAATGGAAAACCTACCTTGAACACTCGATGCGGGGAGGTGTGGAACCTACTCATGATTGGCAAGTGACGGTGAGCATGATGATCGATGGAGGCTTCGAAGACGGTGGGCTCTTCTGGAAATTTCTTTGATCACTCTCTACAACACTGACAAGTGAGAATGATAGGTTTGGTTCTTATATTTATACCCCAACCGCCATTAATGGCCACATTAAATGTAGGTACGTCGAGCAACTAGGTTGGTGGGTTTTAAATCCATGGACGGTGGTGGGATACCCGGGGTCCAGAGGGTGGGAGGGTGCAGAGTGGCGGCCGTCTAAAAGTAATTCAGCCCAGAAATCACCGATGGTACAAGGGAGGTCAGGGGCCAGAGGGCGGAGTTCCGCTAGAGGCCCGCCGTCAAGAATGACGAAACCTTCACAAAATTCTAGACGCGGAAGTCCAGAGGTACAGGCCCGACAAGCTTGAAGGCACTCACAACTTCATAAATCTCACCGGACAGAAAATAGGAAGTCGAGACTCGGGGCCTGGGAAGGCAGAAGCTATCCGTTGTCGAGAACAGTGGACACAACAGGGAAACCCGGCCAGGGAAACCCGAAGGGGCAAGCTCAGAGGGTGGAGTTCCGCCAGAGAGACCCCGCAAGATGCCAAAACTTAACAAAATTAAAAGGGAACATCATGGTCAAGTTATGATGAGACTTCAAATTGTACGCTGACCACCCAGGACATCAAATGTGAGGCACACAAAATAGGGCCGCGACAAAAGTGACCCAGCAAGGCGAAAGAAAAAGAGGGTCCCCATTCCAAATGGGGCGTGTGTGCTGAGGGCACAAGTACATAAAAGGGCATAAGATTATGACAAGTGTCATAATCTTATGACACAAGACAATTGTAAAAAGCTATCACTCCACCTAAAGTGGAAAAGTGATAATGTGATAATTGCCATAAACCATGGATCACCCACAAAAGGTGGAGAGGTAATCACATGATATGTCCACAAAAGGTGGATGTGATAAAGTAATAACATGATAAGTACACCAAAGGTGGAAATTATCCAACTACCTCCTATGTGGTCCCTAAGTAAACTTAAATAAGGTGTAATAATGACCTAGGACAAGGTACAACACTTTTAATTACACCAACACCCCCCTTAAGTGCAACTTAGGGAGAATGTACACAAAATAAAACAATGCAAGATGGGTCTTGACTACTAGGCCATGTTAGGTACCCATGTACAAATGCAATGCAATATCTCATAAAGTGCAGAAAAGGAGAAAACCACATGGGAAAAAAAATCCCCCCCAAAAGAGAGATGAAAAAAAGAAGAAAAAAGCTCTCAAATGTATGAAAAGGACAAAACCCCTAGAAAAGGAAAAAGTCCCCCCCATAAGAGAGAATGAAGAAGTTAAGAGACATCCTTAGATGAAACATCTCTCACCCCCAAGAGAACTCACAAATGATGATATATACTCTTAGTGAAGGGTTTGGTGAAGATATATGCAACCTGTTGTGTTGTAGGACAATATTGCAATTCAATGACCTGCTCCTATATTAGCTCCCGAATGTAGTGCATATGAATCTTGATGTGTTTGGTCCTCTGATGGTGAACTAGATTCTTCAAGATCTGGACGACACTCTAATTGTCACAATGAATGACTGTAGGATATGGAATAGTGAAGCAAAACTTGATGAGAATATTCTAAAGCCAAATAGCCTCAGTAGTGGCATTAACAACCCCTCGATACTCAGCCTTAGTCGAAGAAAGAGAAATAGCATGTTGCTTCTTACTCTGCCAATAAATGGGGCTAGATCCAAGATGAAAGTTGTAGCCAAAAGTGGACTTATGATCATCAAGATCGCTGGCCTAATGAAAATCTGTATATCCCACCAAGGTAAGTCCTATACCTGCTACATAGTGAATCCCATGATGATGTGTACCTTGTATGTAATGCAAGATGCATTTGGATGCTTTCTAATGAAGCTCATGTGGTTCCTACATAAAGCATGAAACCATGCCAACTGTAAAGGAGATATTAGGGTGTGTGTGAGTCAAATAGATGAGACTCCCAACAAGTTGATGATACAAAGTGGCATCAACAAGTGGAGTAGAACACTTAGCCTCAAGCTTGACTCCTAAAAGAAAGGGAGTCGAAGTAGGCTTACAATCAGCCATGTGAAACCGAGCTAGAAGATCAAGAGCATACTTGGGCTGAGAAAGAGATATCCCAAAAGCTGACTATGTGATTTTAATCCTAAGAAAATAATGAAAAAGGCCCAATTCAGTCATAACAAATCTATCTTGCAAAGAAGATTTGAGACTACCAATGATGGATGAGGTACTCCCTATAATGATCAAGTCATCAACATAGAACACAAGTAGCAAATGAGAGTCATCCTGTTTCAAAATGTAGACATTTGAATTTGAATGACACCTAGCGAATCTTGCTGAGAGAAGAAAGGAATCCATCTTGGCATACCAAGTGCTAGGGGCCTATTTGAGGCCATAGATAGAATTCCTCAATTTGTAAACCAAAGAAGAATCCTGTATGAATCCCTGTGACTGCTCCATGTAAATCTCTTCATGAAGATCCCCATGAAGAAATTCACTCTTCACCTCCATCTGATGTATAGCCCAACCATGAGCTACAACAATAGCAAGTGTCAAGTTAATGGAGTTCATATTAGAAATGGGTGAAAAGGTATTTGTATAATCAACACTTGGAACCTATGAGAAACCTTTCACCACAAGTCGAGCCTTGTATTTATCCACACTTCCATCTACTACATACTTGGTTTGATAGATCCACTTACATCAAAGAATCTTTCTCCCCTTAGGGAGTGGAACTAAATCCCATGTGTGGCTCCTCATCAAGGAACTATACTCTTCCTCCATTGTTGAATCCCACTTAGGAACACCTGATGCTTCCTTGAAGGATTGTGGATCGAAAGCACTAGCAATAAAATCATGTGGAAACTCCTGATGTTGTGACTGATTCCTTCAAGTATCTGAAGGATCTCCAACAAGAGAACCTGCTGACTCAAGAGTCTGTCTAGCCCAATGAGGTCTAGTAGGAGATGAAGGACAAGACTCCTCAACTACAAGTGGACCCTACGAAGGTATGATCCTATGAGTTGGATTTGAGGGAGAATCATCATCTGAGTCACTATCATCACTTTCCATTATGGAGGAAGGAAGACAAGGATTAGAGGCCAAGCTAGGAGAGCTTTCCTCAAAGTGAAAACTCCTCTTAATGAATAGCTCATGTGTCTCTGGATCCAAAGGTCTATATTCCTTAACACCTTCAAGATATCCAACAAAGATGCAAGGCCTACTCTAAGGTTCTAATGCCTTGTGCTTCTTTGGAGGTATGTGTGCCCAAGCTGGACAACCAAACACTCTGAAGTGCTTCACAATTGGTTTTCTACCACACCAAGCCACAAAAGGAGTCATACCCTTCAAAGCCTTATGGGGAACCCAATTTTGGATGTGTGTGGCACAATTGAGGACCAAGAGAATGAGCATGAATCATGCAGCTAGCCATCCCCTTAAGGTTCCTATTCTTCCTTTCAACAACACCATTCTATTGTGGAGTGTAGGCAACTGAATGCTGAAGATCAATCCCCTCAAGAGTACAAAATTCCTCAAGGCTATTGTTCACATATTCCCTTCCATTGTTAGTGTAAAGAATCTTGATTTGCTTCCCTGATTTCTTCTCAACATGAACCTTGAAGGCTAGAAATCTTTCAAACACTTCACTCTTGTGAGCAAGAAAATAGACCCATGTGAAGCAGGTGTAGTCATCAAAGAAGGTGAGGACATAGCAGTCCTTGCTAAATGATGGCACTAGAAATGGACCTACTACATCACTATGAACCAATTGAAGAACTTCCAAAGCTTCCAAGACTTCCCTTTGTCAAAATTCTCTTCTAGATGCTAACCCAAGGAACAATCTAAACATACACCTTCAAAAAATCTGATTTGAGGGAGTCCTATAACCATATCCTTGGAGCTAAGCTACTGAAGATAATAGTAATTGAGATGTCCAAACTGCTCATGCCATAGCTTACTTTCTGAATTTGAATGAGTGAGCAAGGCTGTAGAAGGAGACTTAGGTACAAAGTAGGAGAATGAGTAAATTCATTTGTTGTGATTGGCTTGTCCCACTACAACCAAGGCACCATCCTTAAGTTCTTTGACCACAACTGAATCTGGTAGAAACTCAACTTTCTTGCCATCTCCAAAGTGAGTGATTTGGTAGATTGAAATAAGATTGGTGCTAAAGCTAGGAACATAGAGAACATTCTCAAATGTTCCATCATCCATGACAACCTAACCTTTTCCTTCAAATTCCACTTGAGTATCATCACCTATGAAGATGTGAGGTACCTTAGATGGCTCCAAAGAAGAAAACTGCTCCCTTGTAGAAACCATGTGATGAGTGGCACCCAAGTCAAGTATCCATTGTTGTGAAGAACTTGTAGTAGCCACAAATTCTTGCCCTTTTCCTTTTGATTGTGAGGAAGTGGAAGGAGATTAATCCTTCTTCTTGTAGGTAGATGGAAATTGATGTTGTTCTTCTTGATGATGTTTGTCAACTCATAAATTTTCTTAGTGTGGCAATGGTGCTCATCATGACCAACTCTCTTGCAATATGAGCAAGTTGCTCTCTCCTTCTTGCTTGAATATCCTTTCTTGGGAGAAGATGAAGAATTCCCTTATTATGGAGAGGATGATTGTGCTTTATCTTGTTGTGTCTTTGGATTAGATTGCTTATGCTTCTTGTTGGAACCCTTTCCTTGATTCCCTTGAGTCCGTTGATTAGCCACCAAAGCTTTGGACGTTGAAGACTTGATAACCCCCATGCTTATCAAGTTTGCTTGCTCTAGCATAAAAATTCTATAAATGCATCAAATGATGGCATAGTGAAATAACTACCTACTGTCAAGCGATGGGTTTGGAAACTAGAAACAAATGCTACATATTCTGATGGAAGCTTTCCCAACAAATTGTAGACCAACTATGCATCCTTCTTATCAATGCCAAAATCCTTAAGCTACGCTCTTAGCTTATTTTCCTTAGTGACCTAGTCTTGGATTGTATCAAAATTCTTGGGATCTAACATTGTGAGATCATTGTCAAGCTGATAACCTCTAATCTCATCAACTTGGCCATACAATTGACCAAAATTTTCCCAATCCTCTTTGATTGTTTTACACTTTTCAATTTGAAAGATGAGATATTTTGATACATATTTCCCCAAATTTTGAGGAGCCATAGTATTTTTAGCGAGCCAATCCATATGAGAAATAGGATCAACTTTAGGATCAGATGGTGCAACAACAGTTCCATCAATATAATGAGTTAATCCTTTTTCCATTAACTTACTCCAAGCATCAATTTTCCAAGAAGCATAATTATGTGGAGTTAACAAAGGAAACTTAGGAGAACCCATAGCAACAAAATGAAAGAGAACAAGATAGAGAGAGAACCACAATCAGACAAAACACCCCTCCAAATTCACTCAATCAAATAACCCCCCCCCCCAAAAAAAAAGATGATTTGGAACTTTATACTTAGTGCATGTACAATGGCCACTTGCAAGCCAAGCAAAGTGGGATTTTGATTTTAAATATTTTACAACAGCCTTTAGTAGGCTACAACATACTCAAATGATTGATACAAAAGACCAAACTGAGATCTTAGATTTACAAATGTCAAAATATGCCAAAAATGACCAAGTGTTGACAGTACAATTTTTTATCACAATTACTACAAACTAATAGCACCATTATGAAGTTCAGAAAAAATCATGCACTTTTTAAAAAATGACACTTGAAAAGGAGTTCGTATGAGCTTGAACAGAGCCTTGGAAGTTGTAGAAACAAGAATTGGATAGGTACAGTTTAGAAAAATTGAAAATTCTGGAAAATATGTCCACAAAAATTAGAAAATAATTGCACCACTTGAAGTACACAAAAAATTAGCCCAAATAAAAAAAATTGCACTGAAAAAGGCCTCAAAATGGCCAAGATATAAGCCTTCAAAGTTGAATTGAAAAACTAAAAGCTCAATGGAGAGGGGGTTTGATTTTTCAAAAAGATGATTTAGTGTTGACGTCAGCAAAGCACAAGCTTAAAATTGACAGTCTCCCATTTGTCAAGGTCACCATCAATCCTCGCTGGAATCTCAAAGATGTTTCCATTAGAATATCCCAGTTACCAAAATCTTTGCTAAATATTCTTGTGGAATATTCGTTGGGGGCTGCTTATTAAACAATCCACTGATTTATTTTTCAGCTTGTCATACTTTTCCAACAATGTCAGTCGCTATGTATGGTAGGGCCACTGTGTGGGTGTAGACCAATGGCTATGAGCCATGTGGCAGAGCTTGGGTGGATGTAAGTACAATAGTACCTTCGACGGTACCCTTTGTACTAACACAATAATGGTTGGTCGTACAACTTGGCAATTTTTTTTTTTGCCTGAGCAACAGATAACTTTGTCCAAATTTGATGATTTTGTAGTCGATTGAGTGGTTTTCCACCCTTCTGAGCATGATGGCAATGTCCTTTTTGGTTGAAAATGCTCCAAAAATGTGGCTACCTCCTGGATTTGAAAGCCACCTTCAATCTTCAACCCCTTGCAAATTTGGCCTCCAATGTCCAATTGGGACGAAACAAAAATCAAATCTGACTTTCTCAGAAACTCTAGACACAATGGTGAGCTCAGATCTGATGCAACAAGCTCCCAAAATTCACTTGCAATAGAAAGCCAAAAATGAAACCACCCCAGAATCTAGTATTTCTATGAAGAAAATACAAGATTGCACTCAATATCTCCCAAAATACTAACCAAAGGCACTCAACTTTCTCTGATACCATGTAAGAATTGGCTATGAAGGTAGCCACCCAAGATCTAGAGGCCTAATAGAAAGCACAAGCATAAGAGAGATAGAAACAATATGACAAGAATAAATTGTATTTTCCAATGATGCAAATAGAATGAGAAAAAGTACATAGGAGACCCCTTGGCTATATAGCCAAGGTGAGTACATAGAAGGGCATAAGATTATGACAAGTTTCATAATCTTATGACAAGAGACAACTGTGAAAAGCTATCACTCCACCTAAAGTGGGAAAGTGATAATGTGATAATCACCACAAACAGTGGATCACCCACAAAAAGTGGAGAGGTAATCACATGATATGTCCACAAAAGGTGGATGTGATAAAGTAATAACATGATAAGTCCACCAAAAGTGGAAATTATCCAACTACCTCCTATGTGGTCCCTAAGTAAACTTAACTAAGGTGTAATAATGACCTAGGACAAGGTACAACACTTTTAATTACACCAACAGTTTTTGAGGCTAAGACTGTTGGCTTTGACAATGTATTTGTGGTGACTAGAAATTATTTTTAGGATGCTACATGAAGACTCCCAAACACATATTAGATACAACACAAACCGTAAAGGCTCTAGAAAAAGCATATGAGGTTGGTTAGAGGGATGTGATCTGTGAGACTAACTCTATGATTTTGGTCTCTCTTCTTAATAAACATGAATTTTAGGAATCTTGGTGGAGATTATTTCTTATTGTGAAGCAAATCCTTTATCTTTCTTTGAATTTTGATTTCATCTCTTTTGTGCACATTCCTAGAGAATGGAAGAGGGTGGTAGATTGCTTGGCTAAATGGGCCTCTAAAGGTGGGGGGACTTGGAATGCTAATGATTGGAGATAATTAGACCTAGATAAAAATAACACTTTGTCCAAATTTATGAGGATCAAAAGTTATAGACTTGTGTTGTTATTGGGTAGTCCTTCTAGGTGTTGGTTGGGCTTTGGCACACTTTCGTATGGTTTTGTTTTGTTTTGTACTTTTGGTGGTTTGGGTCATTTTGACCTGTGTTTGTACTTGAATGCTCTATTTGGTTTTGAGGTGGAGATTGTTGGCTCTACATGAAGATGGTAGCTAGTAAGGAGGACATGCGAACCCTGAACACCAATAAGGAATTGAGACTCTTGACTCTCGACAAGTCTAATGGCATGACAAGCTTCTCAGACTAGACTTTCGAAGTTCGAGAATTTTTGCAATTACTTAGGCCCTCTTGGGTACTCTTGCAATTACACCCTCTTGGGAACTCTTGTAAATACTTACAATTATTATTAATATAATATATAGGCTATTAGCCTTTTTCCAAAAAAATAATAAATAAATTTAGAATGTCCTATTAGGTGGCATTATGCACACACATTTTGCAAGGTCTCAAAAAGAATTTCCTAGATCGAAACCCCATTTAATGATTTTATGTGAAGATGACAAGAGATATCCTTCGATATATCCATCGATACACACATTCTAACTGGATAAGGTGGGTTTCTTAAAAAAGGGGGAGGTCATGTTTAAGAAAAATAACCATTTGGTTGGACAAAATCTCAATGAGTTTTATTTCTTAATATTCCATTGTTAGAGAAGGTAGCTGAACCCAAAATGGAATGTACATTATTATAGAGGATTGGTGGCTAAAGTTGGGAGACCATGACTACATATGAAGATTTGAACCCTCTAAAACCCATGACTTATTTTTGAAAACTACATTCCTATTTTATTTTATAGAAAAAATTACAATGAAGAAACCCTTCCCTTGATGTAGATAAAATATTTTCTTAGCTCCCTCCCATTTTGAAAAAATATAGTCATGTAAAAAATTTAAAGCAAGTGTAAGGTGCCAGAACTTACATATTAGGGCCACTCCTCGAAGTTCCTATATTTTTGGGAGTAATAGGTCTTACAGTAGTGTCACATTCACTATTCCTTTGTTCGCTTTATGAGGCTATAGTTTGTTCTATTGCTTTGGTACCCATAATTTCCTTGGAAAAATATTTCCAACCTCCTATCTTTTAGCATTCTTTGATAGGTTTCTTTCTTGCTTGAATTGAGATTTTCCTTTCTTCTAGGCAGGGAATCTTCTTTTAGAGATCTTTTACAATAGGGGCTAGGCTTTTGGTTTGAGAGGTGCCCCATCTATATCTAAGAGGTATTTGGGAAAGGAGAACTTTATTGGAATGGAATTGGGAGATGAAAGTGGTGCCTTCTGGTTAGAGACGATGTTAGACTAGAGAGGATGATTTCCAAGAGATTTGAAAGACTTTCCTGAATTCCTAGGCTTAGGTTTGTAGATGTCAAAAGGCTCTTGTTTCTCTCGATTAATCTTTTTTCTTGGGCATAACGAAGGCTAATGGTAAGAGGAATATTTTGGTGAGATATTGTACTGATAGTTTACAGATTGCTAGCCCTTACAATAGTCATGGGACCCTTAGAAGTGACCACCAAATTTGGGATTTTGATCATAGCCATGAGGCCCTTGAAAGTGACTACCTATTTTGAGATTCTAATTGCCATTTTTGAAAAAATGGTAGTGCGCAGACTGTTGATCCCTACAGTAGCCATGGGGCCCTTATAAGCAACTGCTAGTTTTGAGATTCTAACCACCATGTTTGAAAACCTAGTAGTTTGCAAATTGTTGATCCCTTCGATAGCCATGGGGCCCTTAAAAGTGACCACCATTCCTACAAATTTGACTACCATTCTTGAAAAACTGACCGTTGCCTTGAAACGATGTGAAACCCAGAGCTCTATGCATTCTCCTCAAAGGTTAGCGGGTTAAAAGGTTAGCAGAAAAGTCTAGTGTATTATATCATTTACTATGTATTAATTCAATTTATTTACTTACTTTCTTGAACTATATGTATCATCATATTTGGACTAAGTTATTAATATTATTTTTTTATAGATTTCTAAAAGTGCAGATTCATTTGAGAAAGATTGGAATGCACTTTTTACCTTCTTAGGTAGTAATGTAATATTATTTAAACACGATTCATTCCAACAAGGTAGGATTTCATTACAAAGAACTTCAAGTGCATATTCAAAATTTGGTAATGTGACATCTAACTAGATTTATATGTTAATTATCATTTTTCTAATAAACATGAAAATCCATCCCACAACCTCTTTCTCTTGCTAGAATATCCTTCATTTTATTGATGTTGATATTAAACCAAGTAAGAAAATTATCATAAAATGAGTGACACCAACCCAAGTAAAGAGTCTTAAGTGAGCCATATCTATGAGCAAGAGTGGTGATATATCTATAAGTAATAGGAGAGAATGGAGATTGTTAACTATTAATAAGGGTTTCAACTTGTGTCATTTTGAACTTTTTCCTCATATAATGAGTAGAAAATCTAATAGAACAATTAATGGAACTTCAAGGATTTGAATTGCAAGCTCAAGAAAGATAATTATTTGATAATTCTTTATAGTATTACACAAGAGCCTCATATTCCCACTATATTTGAGATGCCAAAAAGCTGCACCATTTTAGTATCTTCATTTTATGTGTTGAATTACATGCATCATTTTCAAAATAAAAAGACTCATCGTTAATACAATTTAGAATGGGCATATACGAAGGGGCACTAACTTTCTAAACATGTAAGATTTCAAATATTTCAATAGACCTTTTATCATATATACAATTATACATTTATTGAAATGATGCCAAGTAAAGCTTGTCTTTTGCCACACTTTTAGTTAATTGACCATTAAGTTGTATTTTTGTTGGGTAATAAAAAACAAAAAAACTTGGTTCTACACATTATATCATGCCAACCAGTTGCCTCGTTTTCCTTAGTTACTTTTATTTGTGTACAAAAGGACTTAACAACCAGTCACATATGAGTTCCAATATTAAGACTACCATTGATGGTACATGGAAGAAGATTGAACAAAGGCCATAAAATATAAACTTACACCTAGCAATTACATTTTATTGAAAATTTCCATAGACCTTTTAACAAACCCATTTTGTGTTGATTCTATAATCATTTTAGCCCATGAGCCCGAGCATGTCATATACACATTTTGTCAAAATAAACTTCATGTACCTTGTCCATTTTTAAAAATTAAGAAAACAACAACGTTTGAACAAGCTCATTGTTCTGTATATTTATTTCATGATTTTATTAGTTGAGTTTAAACAAGGTTTAATGAAGTGATTCGATACATCAATAAGCACAACTAGATATAAGTCTACCAAAGAAATTACAAGAACACATGTCAAATTTCTTTGTACTTTTTTTTTATGTATGAACATACCCCATTCAAAATCTCCCATTTAGACAGAGTTGGGGTAGATGCTTTGGGTCACTAGTTCATGGTCAACCTAAAAAACACCTTAACCTTGCATTTTTTGTACAACCAATTCTAATAATATGACACATTGATATGGTTACAAATTGTTACATTGGGAGCTCACATACTCTAGGAAGGAGATAGTGTCAACTGAATGGCACTTCATTTTGTTGTTAAAAACAAAGTCAAAAACCAAGAAATAATAATTGTTGAATTATTCTTAAATAAGTGTGGATCTGATGAAATAAATTATTTATTCTTTTACGGGCCTTCACTACAAGGTTAGACACTGTAGACCAACATCTAAGTAATTCTCCACTCAAAACATTTCTTCTATAACAAACAATAGCCTCCATTACCCATATTCCTCTATTATTCACTCAATTGAAGGCATACCTTTGTGAATTATTGAGATAAGGAAATCATCTATTGCTCTCTTCTATTTAGTTCTAGTCATTCTTCGTTTCCCCTAAATATTTTAGACATTGCTACAAGATACATTTTCTTTCATAATCTCTTTGAATTTCATACAATCATCTTGCCTAAGGCTTTCATAATCTCTCTGAATTTCAAACAATCATCTTGCCTAAGGCTTTCATAATCTCTCTGAATTTCATACATTCATCTTGTCTAGGGAAACTAGTATATCTATTGACTTAATAAACAAAGTATAAATCTTGAGAAATATGGTAGAATATTTTGGTCAAAATTATCTTGGGATTCATAGTCAAGAATAATGAAGTTTAATTCATGGACCATCCTTCCTCTTCATTTACGTTGATCGATAGAATTAGGGAAGTATTATCATAGAACTAAGTGTACTATAATAGTTAAATCATTCAATTTGAATTTTTGGAGCATTTCAAATTGAAAAAATTTCATGATAAAGTATCTTCTATAAAGAGCTTCCACACACTGGGAATAAAATGTATTGAATAGAATTTGATATGAGTTTCATATATCAATTTTTATAGGGAAATTTAGCCTCATTTGTTTATTGAAATGTGCTCTTGTTTATCAAAAATGGGAAAGATTTTATTGTGTAAAATTCTAGTAAATCATGCCATTAGATTGCCCCCTCTTCAATTGGTATACAAATTCCTTAGTTTATACTTTGTTTTACATTCTTGTATTGTTGTTGTGGAGGTGGTCAAAGTATATTAAAATGGAACACCAATCTATATCCATTAGTAATCAAAGAAACAGGGATAACCATTGGAAAATCAATTCACTAAGGAGATTGCTATAGAGGTAAGACTATAAAATAAAATCTATCTAATGTTTTCTAAGATGTAATTGTAAAATATCATCTTAGAAATTTTATCATATTTTTTCTACAAGGAGGTCATTATTTTTGTCAAAAAATTCTCATTCTTGTTATATTAAAATGAACAAATTCATTATCTTTTTTTCTAAGACACAAGGATGGAAAGGTAAATCACAAAAATAATGGAAAAAAGTTTCAAAATCTCGCACATCCATATGCAAAGTGGACTTGCATAAAATTTCAAAATATATTTTGACTACTATATTTTCTTTTCCCTCTTGAGTGTTACTTTAGATAACATTTTTTATGAGCTTTAGGTATCCTCTAAACTTTTTGGGTTTAATACACTAGTTTATTATGGGTGGCTATCACCCTAATGCACTGTCTGGGGAGTAAGCATGAAAAGGATAGCTCACCCATTGCTTAAATTTTTAAATGGATCATTTTTATAAAATGATATTTTTCAATAAAAGAAACATGACAAATTATTCATATTTATATTCAAGAAAGTATCATATGACCTACTAACTAATGATCATAAAATTATTGACTATATTATAGATTTATGAGGAATACTATATGCTCATTGAAAATTGATAAAAGCATGTTAATAAATATCTTTCTATACCAAGAATAAAATTTATTTGATTATTGTGTTACTGACTATGATGGTGATTCCATCATAGGAAATCTATCATAGATTATGTATTCAAAATAAATGGTGTAGGCACTATTACATGGATGGTGTAGTACTTTTAAGAAAGCTATCTTCTATGGTATTTTAATCAAAACCAAAAATAAAAAGTAGTTCTTGAAGAATCAATATGGCTTTGAAGATTTATGGAAGAGCTTCAAATGGATACTTGTAAAAGTACCACTTTACTATATGATAACTAGAGTTATTTGAATCTTACCGAAAAATATTATTTCCCAAGAGAGAAACACACATTGAAGATTATGCGAACCTCACTCAAGTGTAAGTATTCCATCATAAAATTTATCTCTAGTTATATTCAAGAGAAAGTATACTTATGTGCAATGCAAAATTCTCCAAAATCAAATCAATGCTTAGCCAAAGGTGATGCCATTGAGGGGGAGTGTGCATGTCAATGACACCACCTAGTGGCTAAATCCTAGATGTAAGCATTTTTTGCATAAGCAAGTCCTAGTAGGAAAAATATAAGACCTTCAGGCATTAGTAACTCCTTTGGGCATATTTGAATCCCAAAAATAATAAGCAAGTCTTAATAGGAAAAACATAAGACCTCAAGGAATTAGCAAGTTCTTTAGGGATTATATGTATAAGTCCTATAGGAATTTATTAAAATTATTCTCTATGTAAATCTTCCACTTGTAAAAGCATTGTATTAAGTCTTATGAGCACATCGTATTAAGTCCTATGGGCACTATATAACATCATTTTTAAAACACTAGGATTATAAATTATGACAAGATGACTTTCATGTAGTCCAAAATACATAATTTTCATTTTGAGATATAGTTGTGTCACTATTTATCATTGTCAAAGAAGACCTATGTTACTGGGGTACTTCATTTTTTTAATGAAAATTGACACATGTGATTGCCCTTATTAACATTAAGGGGAGTATTAGAACATAATTTTATTAGGGTTTATACCCTTATAACATTTATATACTATTCTAATATAAGGTTATAAAACCTTATATATTATATGCTTATTAAGCATATCCCATTTGAAATAGTTATAGTCTAATAACTATTAGATTATTAATTATTAATGAATGGTGGTTGTCAAATAGGTGTGACTAATACCCCTTCAATTATTATGGCACCTTTTCTACTATATTAAGGAGGTTCTCTCTTATTTGAGAGATATACAAATTGAAGATTGATAATAAGTTCTATCACTATGCACATTGGGTGTTATTGACCATGTGGAAGCATGCAAAAGTGTTATCTATGTTAAAAAAGACCATATTTGCAAGTTTTTTAATAAAATGATGCTTTGTGGGGTTTTTTACCTAAAAGGGTTTTCCCCATGTATATCTTGTGTAATGTGTAAAATCTATATTTGTATGATTCTCATTTTATTTATTTTATATCTTGTGTATAATGATTAGTATCCTAAGATCCTAATTTATAATAGATGGATACCTTCAAGCCACCAGTAAAGCAACTAAACAATTATAAAACTTCAATCAAGTGTGACTCCCAAAATAATAGTGACGAAGTCAAGGAATGAATTGTAGAGCATAATCCAAAACAAGAAGAAAATTCAAAACTTGAGCTACCAAAAATTGAGAAGGAATAAACTAGTAAGAAAGAATGAAAATATTCTACCATACAAGTTGAAGGTGAAGGGCCCTTGATAGAAAAGGTATGCTTGCAACTTATAATAAACAAAATTTTCTATATTAATGAAGTTGAGGAGATAAATAATTTATAGGTTGAATGTAAAATGTATCTAATTGAAAATAATATTTTGAAGTTTTGAGCCCCTACCCTATAAAATAGAATTATAGAATTACCATATTGATAGGCATGTAATTGAAGAAAATGTTTCTAATTCTAGTTTTCTTAAGCACAAAGAAAGTATTAGTGAAGTAAATTTCTTATCTAGAAAAGGTAAGCTATCTAGCTACCCCTATGATTTCATCTCAAATAAGAGTATAAATTTAATGTATTTATTTCATTATTATTGTAAAGGAATACATTCTATGAAGGTGGAAAGAATGAAATCCATAACTCATAGTGAAGGGAAGAAATATTTTTTAGTTCAAATCCAAAAGCATATATGCATAATGATTTATGACCCATGTACTATTTAGTTTAAAAAATGAAAAAATGGCATATTGCTTTCTTCAAGATTGGTTATGCATTATGAGATGGAATCCAAGCATGATTTTGAGGAAACTAAAGATTCATTTTAATAAGTTTAATATAATTATTTTTTATAATTTCACAAGCGTGTACACTTGGCCTAGAGAAAGTCCAAATTGATCATAGATGAGCAGAAGGAGAACATTGTGAATGATGAAAAATTTAGTGGTTATACAAAATAATGTGTTGCCACCTCTTATTTAACAATGTGCATAGGAGAAAATTTGCACCCTTTATGCAAATTCCCCCTTCACATACCTTCACCTTAGAAAATCAAATCTGAAGGTGAAACTTCACATCACCCAACTGCCTTCATTCCACTTGGCATTTGTCTCTTGTTTTAGTGAGAGAATATTTATTGGAGATGCACACATGGCACACAGACATCTGTGTGGCGTGCTTATGTCCCTAACAGATTCTTGCATCTAAAGTTGGTAGAGGCATTACACTTTTGATTGGGGTCAATTTGTAACATCCCTCTTTGACCAACTGGCCCCAAAAATGGAATATTCTTCCCACTTCTTCAAATTCACTTATCTTCATTCCATTTCATCCTATTACAATCTCTTCACAAGCTTTGGAATCTTTCTTTCACATTCTCAAGCATTTTCAACATTCTCTTCACTCTTTAGTAGTACCTCAACACTTCATTGCAACAAAAATACTCCATCAACTCCATAAAGCAAGTGTGAAGCAAGCCATAGCAACGTGGGCTTGGAGTCTTGTTAGACCTCCTTCCATCATAGTTGAGGTTGTGGTGAACTTTCCAAGTCTGCTTTCTCCTCCATTGGCTAGTGAGCTTTTGGGTGGAGGCGGTAATGTTTTGCTCCTATCCTTTGTGCTTTGGTTGAGTAGCACTTTACTGTTTTGTAGTGTTTATCACATCTACTTTCTTTACTTCTTTATCAAATATTTCTCTCTCATTGCTATTTGGTTGTCCGTGGAGGTGGAAACACTAAAACAAGGGTTTGACTGAGGCAGACCCCTATACAACCCCAACAATTTCCCCCTCTTTCTTGTGTGTAGGTGGACGTGCATTTGGAGCTAGCTAGTGAATTGGTGCCTTGGTGAGATCATCTTCATTACTTTAGCCTTCATCTATCTACTTTATCACCTTTGTTTGTACTTTTCATATTTTATTGTTCTATTTTTCTCATTCAAGAATAGTTAGCTAGTTTGTTAGTTTGTTTTCTAGTGGTTTATATTGTACTTTCTATCCTCTGGTTGTACGAACACCAACATGCCTGAGAGACACCAATGCACCACACTATCATCCCAGAAGTGCGCTTTCGTCCTCAAATAGAGAGTTGTCTAAGGTACAATATTGACTCTAAAAACCAGCTCGCCTAGCCTAAACTTGGATTTCAAGTCTGAAGGGTGATTGAAGTACTTTATAGTCCTCATCATTCTTGACCTCTATCTAAAACACCCCTTTAGAGTGAGGTAAGTTAGGGCATCCCTCTGCTCTCAGCTCTCAGTGACCTAGAGCCTTGACGTGGTTGGTCCCTCTCTCTTACATTTTTGGTGAACCCAATGTGAAACATTTTGGTTTCATCTTGCAATACTAAAAGATCCTTTCCTCATGTTCTAGGAGCGTTGTGGGGCTTTTCGCCTCGCAACCCAACCTATGACCCCTAGTAGGTGTAGTTGGAAGGTTTTGTAAGTGTTGCATAATGAAAGTTGATTGGTTCACTGTCCTATTATACAACCTTTGGGGGACTTTGTTAGAGTATCATTCAGTGCATGTGATGGCCTCTTCTTTGCATCAACCTATCCCCTCTGCACAGTATGTGAGTAGTGGTACAGGTATAACCTTCACCTCGTAGGATCTATTGATGGGATTTAATAGGGAACCATCTCCTCTCTACATCCCTATGTGAATCAATGGGAACACTGTAGTAGGTGTTCTTGTTGATCTGACATCTCATGTGAATATCATAACTGGGGAGAACATGCTAATTAACTTTCTGCATAAAGACAGGTATGATGCACCTGTGAGCACTATCCGCACACACAATGAACTTTCCATACCTCCTCTTGGTAGTATTGTTTTAATAGTTCTTGTTGGACCTAAATCCATAAATCTTTTGTTCGATATAATCCTATGGTTTGAACTCTTCATAGTGAAGCTGGGTATCCCCTAGTTAGTAGCTATGAACCCAATTCCCTCAGTTGTGCATAAGTGTTTGAAATTCATGCATGAGGGTTCCATACATGTGATCCATGACACTAGCTATAGACCGCCAGTTGAACATGGTAGTTATTCCTTAGGTTACTTTTGGTCTACACCCATTGGTCCTCTTTCACCTAGAAAGTACCTCTTGTACCAGACTTATCAAAATTCTAGAGTGAGATACCCTCCATCGCCTGATGTTGTTTCACATAGGGCTTGCTTAAAATTTGACAATGATGCCACTAAGGCATGTAGAAGGGAAGAAGAGAAGCACTCCTAAGATCCTTATTCTTCCTCTGTTGTTCATCTTGATGCTCCCTCTCACCCCACTATGGCACCATCAAATTTTGCTTCGCATTTGTGAGAGAATCCTATAGTGTTCACTTGGAGAAATCTTAAGCGTCTTGTGTTTGAGCTTCCTATTATGCCCATGGAGCCTAGGCCTTTTCAATATGGTAGAAAGAAAGGTCCCCATGGAGAATCCTCTATGTCCTAGATTCCTACCGCTCCTACTCCAAAAGTAGTAAACAAGAAGAGGCTCATTATTGAGGCACTAGAACTGACTCCCTTTTTTGTTTCTCAACCTACTCCTCCCATTCAGAAGCCTATCCCTCCACTAGAAACAACTATGGTGGAAACTTCCATCGCTGAGAAGGAGTCTCCCTCTCCTTCACAACCTCTAGCCTTTAGCTTGAAGAGTCACAAAATTTTCCTTGTATGTGAATGCAAGTGCTGACGAAAAGGATCTTGTGGCTAAACATGTCACCTTGTAGAGGAAGGAAGAGGAGATGACCGCCCCTACTTCAAGGCCTCCTATTGCATCCTCCTCTCTCCTACCCTCTACATCCATTCAACCAAGCTTTGTATTGGTTCTAGATCCTATTGTGAGTATGCCTGACCCCAAAAAGGTTCAGGTGTTCATAGCTCCTTTGGTTGAGCTGCCCTTGTTGATGTCCCTTCCATAAATCCTCGCTTTCCCAAAGTCTGTGGATGTGCCAAATACTTTGGTGGTGTCTGCTACAGTTTTCTCCTTTTCCTCCATGCCTCTTACCTTGTTTGTGGGGATTTCTCATCCCCGGATGAAGCAAAAGGTGGAGGATGGTCCTTCCAATGATGGAAGGCGTAAGAGGATCCCACCCTCTTCGAAGGGTGGTCTTGTGTTGGCTTGTTCCATCTTATTGACAAAACCAACCCCAGCTTCCCCTGAGTTCATCACCGCTCTCGAGTCAATCAGTAAGTCTAGTGGCCGATCTTGAGTACAACCCTATCCATCCATTGAGGTATGACGTGGCATTCTAGTAAAGTGCATGTTTAACTCTCTAGATGAAGTTTTGACCTTTTAAGTGATATTTGTGAAATCACTGACCATAGCACCACAAGAGCCAAGTGGAGGAGACTTTTCAGGGCTTTCTTCCTTAGCCCTTGTTGCAAGAGGTCGGAAACTTCTCCCCTTAATATTTTTCCACTGCAAGCTCATCCCCCTTCCCCTTATGATGATCTAGAGTGGGAAGTGGATGAGCTCTTGGTCGATAAGTGTTAGAGGGAGGCCTCTTCTTTATCTTTAGATTAGAAGTGTGTGTGTTGTGATGTGTTCCGCCATACTCATGCTATATGTTCCTAGATGATCCTTGTCACCCTTGTTGGTGCTTGGATATAGAAGTGGCTTTTGTGTCATAAACCTTCTTCTATCTACATCATCATTCTTCCATGTTTTTGATTGATTTTGACAAATTGGGGATGATGCAAAGGGTCAGGGGCATTTAGGATTCCCTTCCATGTTGACCCAATTTTTTATTTTTACTTTGTATTCTCGTACATTCTTCACATGGTCTGATATAGTAGGGGGTTGATGACAGTTTATTTATATATTATTATTATACTTATATATATTTATGAGCAGTTTTGACCCTGAAATATTAGATCACCCCTGTGCCATTTGTTTACGTTTATTTCTCCTTTGTTCTTTTTTTTCTTTTCTTTTCTTTTCTTGAGTTGTCCCTTTCATGTGTGACAACACAATTTCTATTACACTACAATTTTCAGAAAATGCACTCGCTGCCAACGAATCTTTTCTTGAAAATCCTTGTAAACATTTTTTTTTCAAAATTGCATTCACAACTAGGATCCCTAACGAAATGTGTTTCCTTCATCATGGGTTCGCAAAGAAAGAGCTTGAGAAATTTCCTTTGAGGTGGGAGTAGCCTTTACCTTCCCCTCATAAGGGGGAATTTTCTTCCTTTCGAATTCCATGTTGAAGTGAACATCTTTCGAAAGGATTCCTTGATGATGAGTTGATTTGAGAAAAAATGTCTCTCTTCATACTTTCAAACAACGCATCCCTTGGGTGGACCCTCTTCTTACACCAGGTTCTCGAGGGACCCCTTTGAAATCCTTCCAATTTGCTAATAGTTTGCATGACTGTCTACTTTATTTCCTATGTGGCCGATTTGTTTTGGACATGCTTTATCTAGGGGTAAACATCTCACTTTGTAGGTGCACCAGTGAAGCCGCTTTCCAATTGGACTCTATGGAGTCTCCTCCTTTGGGTTTCCTCCATGAAAGAGATCTTGGGGGACACCTCCTTGTAGTTTTGTGGGCCTATAAGGCACTTTCATCTAGGTTTCCTTCATGTGAGAGATTCTGGCAAATACCTTCTTGCAGGTCTCTGGGCTTGTAAGGGGCATACTTCACGAGGCTTCCTTCATGTGAGAGATATTGGGGGCTGCCTCCTTGTAGGTCTGCAAGCCTATGAAATGCTTTCATCTTGTGAAATTTTTCCATCATTGGTCTGAGGGCCTTCGGTGTACCTTGTGAAACTTCATAGTTTTGTGGGGCTATGGAGTCTTTTGTTCCAACCTATGCTTTCAAGTTCACTAGATCATGGTCTACTTCCTCAACGATTTAGGTATAAATTTCTAACCCTACTAGCTCTTTGATCTACTTTACTAAAGCACTCACCAATACTCATGCTCGCTAAAGTGGGAGAAAAATGTATAGGAGTGAATTTGCGCCCCTTACACAAATTCCCCTTCCACATACCTTCACCTTAAAAAAACATATTCGAAGGAAAAATTCCACATCACCCAACTGCCTTCCACTTGGCGTTTCTCTCTTGTGTCGGTGAGAGAATATTTGCTAGAGACATGGATACAACACGTAGACTTTCACATGATGCGCTTATGTCCCTGATGGATTCTTGAGTCTGAAGTTGGTAGAGGCATTGCACTTTAGATTAGGGTCGATTTGTAACATCCCTCTTCAACCAACCAACCCGAAAAAATGGAAGATTCTTCCCACTTCTTCAAATTCACTTATCTTCATTCCATTTCATCCTCTTGCAATCTCTTCACAAGATTTGGCATCTTTCTTTCACATTATCAAGCATTTTCAGCATTCTCTTTACTCTTTAGTAGCACTTCAACACTCCATTACAACAACAATACTTCATCAACTCTACAAAGCAAGTGTGAAGCAAGCAATAACAGTGTGGGCTTGGAGTCTTGCGAGACCTCCTTCCATCACAGTAAAGGATGTGGTGACCTTGCTAAGTTTTCTTTCTCCTCCATTGGCTAGTGAGCTTTTGGGTGGAGGTGGTAACATTTTTCTCCTCTCCTTTGTGATTTGGTTGAGTAGCACTTTACTATTTTTTAGTGTTTATTGCATCTTCTACTTTCTTTACTTCTTTATTGCATATTTCTCTCTTGTTGCTATTTTTTTGTCCATGGAGGTGGAAACACCAAAATGGGGGTTTCACTAAGGCAGACCCCTATATAGCCCCAATAATTTTCCCCTCTTTCTTATGTGTAGGTGGACGTGCATTTGGAGCTAGTCAGAAAATTGGTGCCTTGGTGAGATCTTTATTACTTTAGCCTTCATCTATCTTTTTTATCATCTCCATTTGTACTTTTCATATTTTATTGTTTTGTTTTGCTCATTCAAGAATAGTTAACTATGTCATTAGTTCATTTTCTGGTGGTTTGTATTGTACTTTATGTCCTTTGGCCATACAAACTCTAGTGCACCTGAGAGACGCCAATGCACCACATTGTCATCCCAAAACTACGCTTTCGTCCTCAGATAGAGAGTTGTCTAAGGTATAGTAGTGACTTCAAAAACCTACTCACCTAGCCTAAACATGGATTTCAGCTCTGAAGGGTGATTGAATTAATTTATAGTCCGCATCATTCTCGACCTCTATCCAAAACACCCTTTTAGAGTGAGGTAAGTTAGGGCAGCCCTCCACTCTTGGCTCTCTGTGACCTGGAGCCTTGACATGGTTGGTCCCCCTCTCTTACACAATGGAAATGAAACAACTCAAAATATAGATAAGAAAATTCATAGTATTTGAGTTGGATTCAAATTTCATACCGAAACTATGGAAAATACATGTGACATGGTGGTTGGTGGTAAGTTTACAAATGGTTTCCTTCTACACAAAGTCAATGGTATGCTAAATATAATAGCAAGATTTATCTCATTTTACATTGATTTTGATTTAATTTTTAGTATTACTAATATTTGCATGATATCCTTAACATGTAACGGGTTGAATTTATGTGGAAATAAAGATTGAGAAAGAGAAGAGTAATGATAACTTAATGAACTCGCATCTTCACGATCTATCATGTGTGCCCAAAGGTTGAGGATATAATTTGTTAAATGCTTACTAAAATAATTTAAATGCTACACAATCCTATAAACATAAATGCTCAAAATCTTATCATTAAGGGAAACATTTCAATATGAGAAATTTAAAAAGGTACACATGCCCTTTTATCCAAAGCTACCTATACATTCTAATATGGGATCCTACACATATTTTTAGACAAAAGGAAGGTAGGGTGTTTTCTAAATTCAATATGGGTGACATGCTCATTAATGTATGAGCTATTTAATTTAAAATAAATTTTCTGCAAATATAAATTAAAAAGCTCATAAATATTATTTAACCACACACAGAGAAATGACAACACAATTGCAGGCCTGGTTGCTTTGTGCAACTAGAAATTTTTTGTATTATTAAATGGGGAAAATCAAGCTATTACACTCCAATCAATGGTAATGGTTGTAACAATCCATAAGAAACCCCTAGAAAACATCTACACTCTGATTTGTAGTAGAAAATCAAATCCTGGAATCAATCTCCTCTCCAACACTTGCAACTTCTAAACCTCTTTCACCATTAATCTCTTCAATCTGCTAAACCTATGTTGATTTTTCCTCTATCAACACTCTCAAATCTTCCCATCCATCAAAGGAATCACCATTTGAAGGTATGCTACACCCTTCTCCTCTTCCTATGTTTTTCTTCTTTGAAAACTTATCTTCAAAATGAAAGAAATTTAATTTTATCTCTTCATTTTTTCTTGGATTGTAATTTCAAATGCATTTCATTGTCATTTTGCTTTCATTCCAAACACCTCAGGAAAATCAATGTCCCACCTCCAAGAAGGGAAAATAAAATGTAATTTAATATTCAAGCCTAAATAAAGTATGTATTTTAATCCTCCAGACTTAGAAAAAATACATTATGGGCTTTAAATGGCTTTCATGCTTTCTCAAATAAAGCAAAAAAGTAGATTCCTCAACCTGGGTGCCCACCTCCTGGGTTCCTATTTTTTAAGAGTTGTGAGAATTCAAAATGGAAGTTACAAATAGACTTAATGGCTCCCAGAAACCAAAGCCATTAATTGTTTTTTTTTCTTTTTCCAATTTTTAAAACATATTCTCAATGATTCCCTTTCACCAATTTGACCCAAATGGAAATCAAACTCAAATTCAAATTTTCCCACATTGCAGGATATTTAATTTCACAAAAAAATATGAATTTCAATCATCAAGCATGAAATCCAACACATCAAAATTGCAAAATTCAAAAACGACACTACCAAGTTAACACATGATTGCACTGAGCCATGGATGCTCCTGCATTAGACACCCACGGTAGAAGAAAATGTTTCATGAGTGAAAATTATAAACATTTGTATACTTTGTGTCTATCTTTGATCCACCTCTGCTCCTTGTTTACTGAAAATTTTATGTTCCTCTCATCTTGCAATTGTACATTAGTATTCCCTTTCATTTTCCCTCCTTTTCTCATTCCTATGAAATACAAATTACCAAACTCTACCTCCCACCAATGTGCTCTATCAAAATGAAACAAATCAATGGTATTTGTACCTTCTTCTTCAACACAACATGTGTCTTGTATTACCTTTCTTGCCGCTACACCTCTTTCTACTCATTTTTCCTTGTCTTCAATGTAACTTGCCACTCTGGTGGTGTCTTTAGAAAGATACACTACTGCTACAAATTGATTTTCTACACCCAAAACAATGTCAGAATGATAATCTTATGACTCATCATCCACCTTTTTCAATAAGTAATCAAGTTCTTCTATCAATGAATCTTCACCTTCATCATTCTCAAACAAGGAATCATCAACAATCCCCAACTTCACATTCACATCTTGTTCATCACTCTCACCTATCTCCAACACATCTATTGCTGCAACTACATCTTTATTCTCATCATAGGAAGTATAAAGATCAGAATTTACCTCATTACCTTTTGCTGCAACCTTTGTGTTAGCTGAAATTTTCTCATTCCTCTCTCCTACAATTTCTTCCAATTGCATTAGCAAATCATCCTCCTCAACTTCATCCTTTTTCTCTAGCTATTTCAAATCAATAACCAAAAAAATTCCAACCTTGCTACATACCTTGACTCCTCTCTCATCCAATTGCTTCAAATTATGATGAACCCATCCTTCGTCAAACTATAAGTGTTTGTGCATCCATCATGCACTACTTTCTTGTCAAACTTACATGGTCTACCCAACAAAAAATGACAAACATCCATTTTCATAACATCACACAATACTTCATCATAATAACTTCCAATCTTAAATCTTACCACACATTATTCATTTACCAACACTTTGTGATCATCCTACAACCATGAGACCCTATGCGGATGTAGGTGCCTCTTTCTCTCCAATTGGAACTTCTCAACCATCTTTGTAGAAACAATATTATCAGTACTAGCACTATCATTAATGACTTTACAAACTTTACCTTTGCATTTAAATCTTGTATGAAAGAATCTCCTCCTCTAAATGGGTTCATTATTTTCATTCATCAAAACTCTCCTCATCATCAAGGCTTCACCATCTTTCACTTCTTCAGAATGTGTTGAATGTGCATCTTCTCCATTTATGTTTGATGATCTATTCTAATTTACAGTTCTTTTTCTTGGTATTTCATCTTCATGAGGACACTCATATGATTTGTGGCCCTCTTCTCCACACTTGAAACACATTATTTTAAAATTTCCTCTTTCAAATCCCCTACCTAATCTTTCTCTTCCTCTAAAATTTTGATCACGGGGCTTGCTTGAGTTTTCACATCTTTCATCCTTGCTTCCCTTAATGTCTTTAATCTGTTGTTCATCCTCTCTTTTCTGCACATAATCCCCATCCCTTCACTTTTGTTTATTCTCAAACCTTTTGTTCATCCTTTCTTCTATCTTCAATGCTATTTGATAAGGATCTTCCATTGTCACAACTCTAATGAATGCCATCTCTTCTTGAATACTTTATCTCAAACCATTTATGTATCTTGCAACCTTTTCCTTGGTTTCCTCTGGATGTCCAATCCTTATAAGAATTCTATGAAACTCTTATGTGTACTCCTTTACTATCTTGCTTCCTTGCTTCAAACTTTGCATCTTTTTAAGCAATTCCAACTCATAGTCTACTAGAATGAATTGCCTCTTCATTTTCTCTACCATTTTATCTCATCTTGTAATCTTCTCTTTTCCTTTTCTTCCTCTTTCTAACTAAATTTCTCTCCACCAAATTGAAGCATGTCCCTTTAATTTTGTCTTGGAAAACCTTACTCGATCTGGGTCTCCAACTTCCTCAAATTCAAAATAATCTTCCATAACATTTATTTAGTCTATCAGTTCTTCTGGATTTGAACTCCCATTAAAGGTAGGAACATCAATACTTGTTTTTTTTCCCATTTTTTAAAAAACCTTTAATAATAGATCTCTTGCAATTGCTGCAACTTCCTCTCTTTTCTCAGTATTTAAACTAGCATTCTCTGTGTTCTCATCTTCTTCATCATCACTTCATGGGTCTCTCATTCTTGCAAATCCTCTCACTATCTCATTTTGTAAATTTTCAACCTACCTTCTCAAAGCTCTAAAATCATTATCTCTTACAAAATTATCTCCCCTTCCTCTTCCTCTACCACAATGGGCTCCTCTCCCATCCATTTTATTTCAACACTCACAACACAACCTTGATGCAACTGCCTCTCTTCAGTGATCTATTACACACTCAAGATCTTGCTACTTTAATACCACTAATGTATGAGCTATTTAATTTAAAATAAATTTGCTGCAAATATAAATTAAAAAGTTCATAAATATTATTTAACCACACGCAGAGAAATGACAACATAATTTCAAGCCTGGTTGTAATGTGTAACTGGAATTTTTTTGTATTATTAAATGGGGAAAATCAAGCTATTACACTTCATTCAAAGGTAAAGGCTATAAAAATCCATAAGAAACCCCTGGAAAACATCTACAATCTGATTTACAGCAGTAAATCAAAGCGTGGAATCAATCTCCTCTCCAGCACCTATAGCTTCTAAACCTCTTTCACCATCAATCTCTTCAATCTGCTCACCTTGTGTTGATTTGTCCTCTATCAACACTCTTAAATCTTCCCATCCCTCAAAGGAATCACATTTGAAGGTATGCTATGACCTTATCCTCTTCTTGTGTTTTTCCTCTCTGAAAAACTATCTCCAAAATGAAAGAAATTTAATTTTATCTCTTCATGCTTTCCTGGAATGTAATTTCAAATGCATTTCATTATCATTTTTCTTTCATTCCAAACACCTTAGAAAAATCAATGCCCCACCTCCAAGAAGGGAAAATAACATACAATTTAATATTCAAGCCTAAATAAAATATGTATTTTAATCCTCTAGACTTAGACAAAATATATTATGGGCTTTAAATGACTTTCATGCTTTCTCAAATAAAGCAAAAAAGAAAATTCCTCAACCTAGGCACCTACCTCCTGGGTTTCTATCTTTTAGGAGCTATGAGAATTGAAAATGGGAGTTACAAATGGACTTAATGGCTCCCAAAAACCAACACCATTATTATTTTTTTCTTTTTCAAATTTTAAAACATATTCTCTATTATTCCCTTTCACCAATTTGACCCAAATTGAAATCAAACTCAAATTCAATTTTTCCCACATTACAAGATATTCAATTTCACAACAAAATATGAATTTCAATCATCAAGCATGGAATCCAACACATCAAAATTGTAAAATTCAAAAATGACACCACCAAGTTGACACAAGATTGCACTGAGCCATGGATGCTCTTGCATCACTCATTATTTCTTACATCTAGAAATTAAATCTAAATTGGGAAGAATACAAAATGCATATTGTGAATGTTGACAAGGTTATTAAATTCATGTGTCTATAGTTCATGAAGCCACACTCTACACTAGAAGACAAAGTGATTTTTTAAATAACATATTATTTAAAGGGAGAAAATATAGTTAAAAAAGGAATGATAAGAAGTAGGTAAATAATACAATTAAAGACTTCATTCTAGAAGGTGCTAAGCAAAGTAAACTTCATTTTGATATTCTATATTTCTTGCATAATTATAGTATGAATTTTAGCCACTTGTTCTCAAGATCATAGTTAACTCAAAATCCTAAGTTTGTAACTAAGTTCCAAACATGACCATCACCCAAAGATGCATGAGGAAGAAATGCTAGAAGAGGGTACACTACAAAATAATATTATGACTCTGATTACAAAATTGTAAGTTATTCTTTGCAATAGTGTGTACAATTGGGATTAGATAAAATTTATAAATCTAGACACATAATATAAAATATTTGATGAAAGGAATTATTCCATATCAAGTTAGTTAAAATCTTTGTACTAGATCAAGTTAATTTTATTTCAAGGGCATATTAAAGAATTGCATAAGGAGTAGAGGTTATAGAGAAAAATGAAGATCACACAACATTGATATTTCCTAAAGAATGTGTTAGATATTCTAGATTTACCATAAATAATGAGACTAGTACCAAGAGTGATAATGTAACCTATGATATTCAATAAAGGGTAATGGAAGAATGTGTTGCAAAGATAAAAGAGATTCCTCTTGAGAGAAGGGAAGTTGGTATCATAATAATCGATAAGATTCAAGGAAAGAAGAGCATGAAAAATAAAGGTATTAGTAATTATAAGGAGGAAACATCTCATATTAAATTTATAAGAAATGGTATGATAAAAGACTTTGAGTGCTTCTTAATAAGTGCATATAAGTCCCATGTCCATAATACAATCTACTTCATGACCAACCTTGTTAAAGGTTTAGAGCTCCAAATTACCAAAGGTAAGTTCCAAATGGAAATTTGCAACCATTTTAAAGAAAAATTATAATTATCCATTGATCAAATTTTTAGTTTAATAGGTTGGACCATGGAATAAAATTTTGAAAAATAAAAATAATTTGATAGGAAATTATGAATTTTTTAAATTAGTTGGTAAATTCTCCAACAAGGATTTTATTGCTTAAATTTTTATAGAAGTGGAGGACGTGATATAGTAGTCAACCACAAGTGGATACATATCAACATTATAAAATTTATTATAATTGCATAAATGAACATGAAATTGGACAAAATTCTTAGTAAACCCATGATTAATGTATGCAGAATCAAAAGAGGCTATGATAATTCTTTCCTCATTAATCATTTAATGAAAACTAAAAGGGATACACATTTATAGGTTATGTTGAGTCATACATCAAAGTTAATTATGAATATGATTCATAAGCCTGATGAAAAGATGAAGCAAACATTATTTTCTCCACTTCTCTTTATTTGAAGTCACAACTTGAAAGAGACATTATTTTTTATGAAAGAGTGAATTTGACAAAAAAAAAGTTAATGGTGGTAGAAATTTCTTCAAGTGTATGATCTTTAGCCTCTAGTTATTGTATACACTCAAATTTGGTCTGGAGGATTATTTAAATACAAGTTGTTTAATTAATAATCTTTAATTCTTTTACTTATAAAAAAATTGAAAAATTTATTTATATAGTTCATTTTCTCTAATTCTCCCTATCCTAAATCATTTTCTTCATGTCTTAATTAAATGAACAAGTTTAATTAGTTTGTTTTATTTAATTCACCTCCTCTCATTAAATTTGAATTTTAAATTCAAATTTAAGCACATTTCTACTAACTTCTTCCCACCTTCCACCTCATCATGTGTCTCAAGAAATTAAATATTTCTAATATTTAATTTGGAATTTATCATCAATAAATTATAAAAAAATTGGGACACTTGGCCTTCATCTCCATTTTATTCCTCTTCACACTTGGCAGTTTGTTCTTATGAAGGGAACACACCTCCCCTTTTGGTGCAGGAGAACCTGTTTGATCACATGCCTCCATTAGGCCATATTGAGTCATTTGTTCCATTTTTATGTCTTAATGTTGTAATAAGGACTAATGAGCCATTTTTGATATTTTGAGGTCATTTGGAATCCATTCAAATAATTTTGTAAGGCTATTAGAGCCATTAAGTTCATAATGACCTATGAGGTCTCGATAAGGTCAACCATGGTCAAACTACTCAAGTGTGTTTGAAATAAGTAGGAATGGTGAAATTGGACTCATATTTTCAATTTTGGCATATATTAGGGTCATACATCAAGTTTTGTGGTCATATTCCAAATATTGCAAAAAATTGTCATGTTGATAAAAAGTTGTCAATGCAAGAAATGTCATAAAATGTTGTCCAATGGTCAAGTAAGTTTAAAATATGGTTGGAGTTGGTTATATGGGTTTTTTTTTGGTGTAGTTAGTATATATATGAGTAAGAAAGGTTGAATGAGGGTGGTGGAGGAGGATTGTAAGAAGATTCGTTCTAAAAGTTAGTAAAATCAGTTATTTTCTGCAACTTCCACATCTCTATCACTACAACAGAGGCTTGTACGGATTGGAAACATATTATTTGTATCTGAAAATGATGGTGAATGTTGGTAGAGGTTGTTATCTTTCATTTAAATCCTCTCTCATGATTTTTCACGTTATATTTTGCAAGATATAATGTTTTCTTTACAAACAGCTTGGAACCCTACTAAGGGTTACTTGTTCTGGTAAAATCTCCATAACATTTTTTTTAACCATTTGATTTGGGTATAAATTGGAGAAAAGTTATATAATTAGGTAATATACAATCTGATTAGAGTGATTGGATTCATGATCATTTTTGTGAAAGTTATTAACGACTGTTTGTTACAATTTATAGTGAAAATCAAACTGGTAAAGGCAGGAAGGGTAGTTGTTTATTTCCTTATTCTTGGAACTAAAATTTTCATATGGTGTGGTGATATAGAATAGGCATAGAGGAAGTTTTAAACACTCTTGGATCGAGTGATGAAGCCTTGGATTCAGTCCATGTTATTTTTTATCAAAACTAATTTGTTACAGTCATAAATCAGACTGAGTGAATGTGCTTTTGCAATAAATGATCATCTACTTCCTTGTGTTATTAAATTTTCATGTTGAGGGTTGCCAAGGGTGTGTTAGTATTTGATTCTATATAAGATATGGATGTTTGATAGATCTCTTATTCTTGAAGGTTATCAAGGTTGAAATGATGTTGTATTGAGTGCTACAGGAAGTCTTTGAAGTTACTGGGGTCTTGTGAATAGTAGAAACCATAATTGTCATTTGTAGCCATAAGGCAAGGAGTCATTATGAAGGGGAGTTTTGAGTTTGTGAAGTATGATATGGTTTTTTTTTAGGACCTGATCCTTGATGAGTGCTTATGTATCTAAGATGTTGGGATGCCAAAAGATCTGTGATATAGGCCTTGTATTGAGTTTGGTGAAGGGCATTGAGCCCATTGTTGTGAAATATGCCTAATTGGCATTAATATGTTCCAAGTTGTTGAGTGATGAACCTGAGCCTTTGCATCACCCTTTCTCTCTAACCTCTTCATCTTCAACCGTTCATTCTCTAGATCAAATCTAGACCGTTGATTTCTGCCACCTAGGCTCATGCCTTGGAAAATCTATAAATAGGCCCTCATTTATAGAAAAAAGGGAGAGAGTTGAGAATTTATAGAAATTACACTCTACAGAATTTTCATTAGCATTGTCATTTTAGTGAGCATTTTAGTATTATCACTTTAACATCAAGTAGTTTAATCATATCATTGTCATTAGCAATATCATATCAACATCATTATCTTTGCATATCATCTACAACTAGGTTAGCAATCATGTAATGTAGGAAACATCTCTTGCATTTCTAGCATCTCTCATTCTTCAAGTTGTCATTTGGAAAGTCATGTGCACAAATAATTTGAGAGAAAAATGACTTAAAGAATCCTTGGAGATAGAGGACAATGAGATGCCATTGGGGAATTATTTGTTTCAATTTGATTGTTATTCGAATTCTTTGATATAATGTTTCATTGGTGTGTCGTATAGGTTTCATTTTCTTATTCACACTATTCATACACACATAAAATTGGCACCCATCCTGGGGCCTAGCCCCATTTTTAACATTTTCTTGCAAGTTTTCAATAGGTTCATTCATGGATTTCGATGTAGCACACTCGAATCCTCTTTCAATGCATGGGTGGTGACTTTTAGTGCATCCAAGCTCTATTATAGCACATACACAGCTCAAAAAATTGCATCAACCTCCTCTTTCAGCGCATATACAGGATTTTGGTTTCCTTTTCTATTTTCCAGAATAAAGCATTGAATGTGTTTAATCGTGCATATATTGAATATTTTAGCGCATATGCTCTTTGTTTTAGCGCATATACCTTTGTTCACATAAATTTAAAATTCTGGGGGGACTGATTTGTAGCTTTCTATTTTGTAGATACTTTATATGCTATCAAAGGCATATTTGTAACTAATGATGATGTTTGTAGGGGTTGGAGTTATTTTCCTTTGATTAAATTAGGCATCTAGTTTAATTACAAGGTTAAGGACACTATTTATGTCATGTTTGTAAAGTGATAGGCCTATGCTCTCCCCTTTACTGGGTGACCAAAATGACATACTCTTTTATTTTATTGCAATAGCACCTTTAGCAGGCCTACCTTAGTGGGAAAAAGTAATCACCCTAAGGGCCTAAGGGAATGACCTAAGTGGTAACAACTAAGGCCAAGCATTCCAACCCACTATAATCAAACATGAATTGTGATGAAAATCACATTCAATGGTAGTGTGCATTGATATCCATCCCCAAAGCCTTTATTCTAAAGGTTGGGAGGCCTCCTGAGGGAGTTTATGATTTGCCGCACCGAACGAAAACCCTTACTATGAACTTTAAGTGTAATAGCCAAGTTGAGTCAATTCCCGAACATTATAATATTCGCAATGCAAGGGGAGGGAAGAATCTACCCCCAAGATACTCACCATATAACTACTAGGGATTTATGGCCAAAAGTGGAGGATTCAACTTTGGTTAAGACCCAGAAAAGGAAAAAAAAATGGGCACCTTCTAGGGGGTGATAGGGCTATGTGAGCTGACGTAGTTCTAAGATGTGGGTTGTGATGTTATTAACAACCCTTGACATTAGTAGAGTCTAACTGATTTTTTTGCTATTGTTCAATACCAATGGAAATCAAAGGGATCAGACTAGATCCTAGAACATACACTTGATGTTTAGATCATAGGATGAAACAACCATTTTACTACTTTCTTCTGTGTTTGAAATCACTGTTCAGAATATCATCCATCAAAAACACTCAATTCATTGATTCAAAACAAAAACAAAAAAACCAAACAAACTTTTAAAATGACACTTCTAGTTTAGTGCATAAACTTCCTATTTCAACATAATGAGTTCATAGTCTAGTGCATTTAAGGTCTATTACAACGCATTCACTACATCTTTCATCACATATAGGGCTTGTTATAGTGCATTTACCTCATCTTTTAGCACATCAACTTTCTATTCTAGTGCATTTAACTTGCAATCTAGTGCATATAGGCTCTATTTTGGCACATTTATCCCATCTTTCAATGCATATGCTCTATGTTTTAGTGCATTCACCTAATATTCAAATAGAGAGCTAAATTGAACCTCTGTCTAACAACTAGAATCATATTTTTGGATCCTTTTAAAAGCATAGATCGTTCCTCATTAAAACACTGGTTTAAACTTGAAGAAACTAGCTTTTGCAAGTGTAGTCCCTTTAACTAAACTTGGATCAAACAACTTAAAGTTCCCAATCACCAATCTCATCTCTAATTGCTAGCTAAGTTTCACTATCAGGATCTATCATCCTTTATCATGAAACAAACGTTGTACATCAGATTTATCCTAGTCTCATCAATAGGATCCATCATCCTATTTGACTTAGTTATGTCATTGGCACTCCCAAAACAAAGATCAAAGTGTAGAAAAACTCTATCACTTGCATGCATGTTTTAACAAGAGCTCAAAAACAAAAAATTAGAGAAAAATAAATAGAAACCCAAACCATCATGGCAAAAGGAGAAGAAAATCCTTTTCATAGATTTCATCAACCTGAAACAGATGAGATAACTAATGAGGACATAAGACCCTAAATTTTTCAACAAGACCCTAAATTTCACAAGTTCATGGAAAAAATTCTAGAAAAGGATGGAGAGAAATACTTTTTGATGCTAGAAAATCAAGGTATAAAACTACCCAATGATTTTGATGTCAACCAATTGAAGGGAGCTTCCAAGAAAATAGAAGCTAACTCACGAAACACATACCCATTAAATGCTTTAACTCACCAAATGCAAAATTTTCAACAACAAATCCAAGACATACAAAGAGGAACAACAAAGAGATATTTGTTGCAAGACATCTATCCTTATCCCTTTGACAAAAATATGAACATGATACCTTTTCCACCAAACCGTGAACTTCCAAAATATGACAAATACAATAGCAAAACTGATCCTCAAGATCATGTAAGAGAATTTTTCACCATGAGTTTGTAATTTTCACATGAGGAAACCTATTTGATGAGATTATTTTCAAGGAGTTTGGGTGGTCAATACATGGAATGGTTTTCAAAACTCCCACTAGGTATTAGATCATTTGAGGAGCTGGTAAAATTTTTTATCACCCAATATTCATACAACATTCAACATGAAATAACCATGAAATATCTCTGTAACAAAAAATAGAAAAATGACGAGTCATTTCTTACATTCTTACAAAGATGGAGATGATTATTTTCTAGATATGCCCATCCTATACCTGAGAAAGAAAAGATGGATATCTTCATTGATAATCTCAACTAGTGAGATGAGTTATAGACTCCAGTTGCAGTGTCCACCTAGCTTTGAAAAGATGATTGAAAACGGGCTTAAGATTGAGGAAGCTTTGGTTAAAAGAGGAGTATTGAAAATCTACAACTAAGGAACAAAATTTGCTAACTCTTCTAATCATCATAACAACAATGACAAATCCAAATTCTGGATAAGAAATAAGCATGTTGGTAATGATGGTGCAGCTGACACACATAACATAAACCCAGTCTTCAATTTATTAGGCACTACACCCAAAAACAATCAAAATAGTAGTGAATTTAAACCAACTCCACCACCACATCGAAGGAAATTTACACCTTTGGGGCAGTCACTTGAATCAATGTTGAAGGAGCCTCTTACACACAAATTGATAACATTACTAGATGCACGAGATTTTGAGCCAAGAGTTAAACCATCATGGTGGAATGATGTATATTACTATGATTTTCATAGAAACAAAGGTCATAAAACAAATGATTGTATGTAGCTAAAACATTTGGTGCAAGACTTGATAGACAAACCTGAAATATCAATAGAAGGACATCAAACAAATGTTGATCATGGTGCATTTAAAAACCCTCTACCCAACTATGAAAAAGGAGAATCCTCTTCGACAAACAAAGGGAAGAATGTGAATTATATCTATGATAATACCATCCTTCACATTGTTGCAGCTGATAATCAAATCAATGACATCAACATCAAGTGTAAACAAGACATTGTTGCAGCTGATAATCAAATCAATGCCATCAAAATCGAGGATAAGCAAGACATTGTTGCAGTTGATAATCAAATCAATGTCATCAAAATAAATGAGAAAAAAGACAACTTTCCAGTAAATGTGACCACAAGAGGGTAGTCCAAATTGGTATTGAAAGGAAGTACATCTAAAACACCTGCTACTCCTTCAAATTGATATAATATAGTGGATCAATTGCAAAAGATTCCAACACATATATCTATATTGGAGCTTCTTAAAATTTCACCAACCCATAAAGATATTTTGGAAAAAGCTTTAGTGGGCACCACAGTACCAACTAATTTGGAAGTTTGTCAATTCCAAGCCCTGGTGGGACATTTGACTACACCCCATTATTTATCATTCTCAAAAAATGATGATGCATCCCTCACTCATCCACACAACGCTCCACTCCATATTGAGGTTTAAATCCATAAACATTAGGTCAAACATGTTTTAATAGATGAAGGAGGTAGTCTAAATATATGCACCTTAAAGCTTATTTGTGCATTGGGATTTTTAGAAAATGCAATAGATTCCAAAAGAAAGGTCACCATAAAAGCTTATGATGATGAAGAAATATCCTCTCAAGGACTGATAGTATTTCCAATTCAAGTGGGACCAATTCAAAAGGATATAATCTGCCAAGTTTTAGACAAGGATTTGATATACAAAATACTCTTGGGTTGACCTTGGATCCATGAAATGCAAGTAGTGACATCCACATAATGTCAATGCTTAAAATTCCCTTACAATGGACAAGAGATCACAATTTCAGTAGATTCTAATAGTCCCCAATACTATAACACTCTCAAGACAGTCCAAGATGTTTTTGTACCACACAAAATAGAAGCTCTCACTTCTATTTCCTCAAGGAATGAAATCCAACTCAATTCCTTGTCAAAATAGTTTGAGAAAAAGGTTTAGTTGAAAGATAAAGGCATCAGTGATTCTATTTCCTCAAGTAATGAAGGCCAACTCAATTCTTTGTCAAAATAGTTTGAGAAAAAGATTCAGTTGAAAGATGAAGGCATCAATGAGTATTCTTTTGAGCAGTCCTTATGTGTCTCACAGCTGCTACCTTCTCCAAAAACGTATGGCCAACCATCAAAATCTAGACAACAATCTTCATAACGCATCACGATCTTTGATGGTAAATTTGTAGAAGCAAGTACTCTAGTTGATGAATCCAAGGACAAAGACATTCTAAATTGGCTTTACAAAGATGAAGAAGAATCCACAGTAGCAACTTCCAATATACCAACAAAGCAATATGGTAAAGGGTTCACAATCTTAGAAAAGATGGGATATGAAGGAAAAGGTCCTATTGGAAAACGAAAAGAAGTTATTGTGGAACCAATTCAGCCTATCACATTCAATGCAAAAGACAAGACAAAATTAGGATACAAAGAAGAGACAAAACAAGAAGCCACTCAACAAATTTGTGAGCAAATCCTCCAATTGCAAGCTAGTTTTGAAATAGGCTCAAATGAACATGAATGGGATTCATTATCTAAAGAATATTGTGAAGACAAAGAAATCGATGTTATAAAGAAGTATCCACCCATATGTATGGAGGGACAAAGCTCAGGGTCTAGACCATTTGAATTTGGATCACTACATATTGATGACTCTAGTGAGGATGATCAAACATCGAGCGAGATAGATCATTCGAAGGAGAGTAACATTATAGAACTTAGCGTTGCTATCGAACACCTCAAAAATGTTTCCATCATGACCTTCACTGCCTTTGATCTCAACCAATCTGATGATTCCTTACCTTTGATACATCCCAAACTCATTGTTTGGGAGCAAACTGAGCTGCTTGATATCCCTATATTTTTAGATGATGATGCCATTGTCAATTTCCTTTGTTCTAAAAATCCAAAAACAAGTTCCACCAATGAATTTCATAACAAAGCTTCAAACAAGGGGACTGCCAAATATCTTACCTGCAAAAGAAAGAATACAAAAAATTGATCTAATGGTGAAAACCATGCAATGGTAGTATTAGATCATGAAAAAGTAAAAATAAAGAGTGTATCCATCAGTGAAAACCTCTCTGAGGAACTGAAGGATGAGATATTTGACACTCTTCTTGAGCATTATCAAGAAATATTTTCAGTATTGGTTTAGCCTACACAACCCATAAACATCAATACTGTAGAAAAAATGAAGACCATACACCTAGCTACATCAATGATAGAGCAAGAAAAACCAAATTTTGCCAAATTCTTCAAAGAAAGACAAATCAATTTTGCTTTATCCTATGCTGACATGCCAAAAATAGATCTGGATCTAATAGTGCATCATTTATCCATAGCACCTAGAGTGAAGCCAGTAAAGCATAAGTTGAGGAAAATGCATCCACACATTGCCCTACTAATGAAAGCAAAATTAAAAAAAATATTAGATGTAGGGTTCATCCGACCAATTGACTATGCAAAATGGATTTCAAACATTGTACCAATCTCCAAACCAGACAACATCAGAATATGCACAAATTTTAAGGATCTTAACAAGGCTTGTCCAAAGGATGATTTTCCTTTGCCCAATATAGACATCATTGTGGATTTAACAACAAGACATGCTATGCTATCACTCATGGATGGTTTTTCAAGCTATAATCAGATCAAAATTGCACCAGAAGATCAAGAAAAAACAAATTTCACATGTCCATGGGGTACATTATGTTAGAATTTCATGCCTTTTGGATTAAAGAATGTAGGATCCACCTATCGACATGTAATAACAACAATCTTTCATGACATAATGCACACATTCATGGATGACTATGTGGATGATCTACTAGAAAAATCATTCACCAGGGAAGGACATCTAGAAATCTTGGATAAAATATTTAACTGATTGGAAAAATTCAATGTGCATTTAAACCCAAAGAAGTTTATATTTGGAGTAACATCAACAAAACTCTTAGGATAAATAGTCTCAGCTAAAGGAATCAAAGTAGATCCAAAAAAAGTTCAAGCAATCATGGAAATGCCACCTCCTAAGAACATTACCCAACTAAGATCTCTACAAGGAAGATTCCAATCCATTAGAAGATTCATCACACAACTGGTGGACAAGAGTCATCCTTTTACTCATTTGTTACACAAGAATGTTTCTTTTAGATGGGATGAAAAATGTGAAGCTGCCTTTAATCAATTGAAACAATATCTGATGAATCCACCTATATTGGTACCACCAATATAGGGAAAACCACTTCTACTCTATATAGCAACTATTGAGGTATCTTTGGGAGCCCTACTAGAACAAGAAGACTCTATAGGAAAAGAAAGGGCCATCTACTACATCAAAAAAAAATTGAGTGGATATGAACTTAACTATACATTCATTGAAAAAGATTGTTTGGTAGTGGTGTTTGATACTCAACAATTTTGACACTATATGTTAACACATACCATCAAACTAATAGCCAAGATAGATCCATTAAAATATCTACTTAGAAAATCCACTCTAACAGGAAGATTAGCAAAGTGGGTGATGATATTGAGTGAATTTTAAATTCAATATGTGGGTAGAAGATAAATTAAGGGCCAAGTAATAGGAGATTAGTTGGCAGAAGCACCATTGCAAGATGACCATCCTCTGCACATTGAATTCCTAGATGCAGATGTTCTAACAATTACAACACAACATTGGATATTATACTTTGATGGGTCTTACACTCAACATGGATTGGGTGCTGGAATCTTATTTGTTACTCCTCAAGGACACACTATCCCAAAATATTACAGGTTGATGTTCCCTTGCACAAACAACATGGTTGAATATGAAGCACTAATCATTGGTATCAAGATAGCAGTGGAATGGAAAATCATAGAATTATAGGTTTATGGAGACTCTCAATTAGTAATCAATCAATTTAATGATGACTATCAAAAAAAAGATGACAAGTTGATGCCATACAAGAGAATGGTAGATGAATTCAAGAAATACTTTGTTGAAATCAAGTTTGAACAAATTCCAAGAGTAGACAACAAAGCTACAGATGCCATGGAAACCATTGCTTCTCTTCTACAAATACCAGAAAAATGAAGTCGTTATGAATTCATGGTGGAACAATTGTTTACTCTCGCTTATGACAATCCAGAATCCCAAATCGTGTGCCATCTAGTTGATGTTGATTCTTCAATCTATGAGAAGATTTATACCTATCTGAGAGACAATACCCTTCCACTTGATCTATCTTGAAACCAAAAGCACAACTTTATCTCTCAAGCAACCTAACACACCCTGATAGCTAATACACTTTATCGATGAGGTTTCGATGTACTCTCCTTCGATGTCTTGAACTGGTGAATCTAGAACTACCTTGTGAGAAGTTCATGAAGGTATTTGTGCTACTCATTCAAGTGGTCTTACTCTAGCTAAGAAACTCCTACGCTTGGGATACTATTGGTCGAACATGGAGAAAGAATCTATTCAATTTGTTAAGAAGTGCAAGAAGTGTCAAGTCCATGGAAATATCATACATGCACCAACCCAGGAGTTGCAACCATTCACATCAACATGACCTTTCTATCAATGGGGACTTGATCTTGTGGGTAAGATTCATCCATCTTCCTCTAATGGACATAAATTCATAATCACAACCACTGGGTATTTCACAAAGTGGATTGAATTTGTCCCATTAACCACAATCATTGGTAAACAAATTGCCTCCTTCATCTTGAACTACATTATCCGTCGATATGGAATCCCTAGCTCCATTGTCACTGACAATGGTAGACCCTTCAAAAACCAAGATGTACAAGAACATTGTGAAAAATTCCATATCCAACACCGATTTTCCACACCTTATTACCCTCAAGGGAATGGCCAAGCAGAAGCCTCAAATAAGACCATTTTGAAAATATTGAAGAAAATTGTCAATGATGTTGGACGTGAATGGCATGTTCAACTAAACCTTTCCTTATGGGCATACCATATTAGCATTTTCACCCCTACAGGAGCCACACCATATGCCCTTGTATATGGATCAGAAGCCATCTTACCTATTGAGGTTGAGTTACCTTCACTTTGGGTATCATTGAAAGGAATCATTTCAGAGGAAGACTATCAAGTATCCAAACTATAGGAGTTGGAATTGCTAGATGAATGTCATTAACATGTTGTTGTTCATCTGAAATATTATCAACAAAGAATGTCAAGGAGCTATAATCACAAGGTAAGACCAAGAACATTTCAGGTTGGTGACTTGGTACTAAAAGAGAATCCTCACAATCAATAAGATCGAGAGTAGAAGGGGAAATTTGAACCTAATTGGCTAGGTCCTTTTATCATTGTATCATTATATGGATCTGGAGCATATCAGTTATCTACACCTGAAGGGGACCTATTTGAAGAACCTATCAACAACATTCATCTCAAGAAGTTTTATACATAACTCATCTAGTGCATAGTTTAAAAAGATGAAAAATCCAAAAAAAGAAAAAAAGGGAAAAAAAGGGAAAAAAAAGTTAAAAAGCTAAAAAAATCCAAAAAAGAAAAAATACAAAAAATACAAAAAAAGTGAAAAATAAAAAAATAAAAAAATTCATAAAATTAGAAAAAGTGCAATAAAAACAAGTAGTGAAAACTTGGCAACATGCACTATTTGTGATAGATTGGATTTTCCATCTATTGGAACATGTGTCGGCCGTTCACTTTTTGCCATCATTATGCCTATCTATTGGATATTGTTGATATGTGGTTTTCATTGATGTCAACACCATTTCCATTAATGTCTTTAAGGTTGCATATGTCAAGGATATTGAGAAATTGTAATAAAATAAGTTGCAGGTTGTCGGTGATGTAGTGAAGTTTAGTATGTTGGCTAGCTCAATATATTGATGATAAGATGTTGCAGATTAAAGGGTTTGTTGACAAGTATATCTAGTTTATCCACATTAAGTTTCAAAGGTTCGGATGAAGATTTGATTTAGTTATGAGTATTTGTGTTCTAACAGTTGTTTTGTTGCTTTAGTTGGTGTTCCTAAAAAAGAAGATGATGTAATTCTAGTAATTTGAGTTGTTGTGGATGCCTTTGTGGTGATTCATGATTCTTGTGGATGTTTCTAGATCATGCTCTATCTATGTTGTTGGTCTGCATTGATCGTTGTGCTCACGATTGGTGATTTTCTTCTTTGAGTTCATGTTTTTCATGATCATGGCCGATAGCGTGATTGTAGCATGTTGCAAATCTTCGAGGCATAATTTTTGAAGGTGTTCCATATTTGAGGATGTTGTTTTGGGTCCTTACTATGTTTTTGCCAACATTTTTTGGTCTACATTGATAAATTGTTTATTGATTTGGGCTGAAAGTTTGTACACATTTCATATTTTGTTAGGACATGTAGTTGATTTTATCCTTCGTTGTGGATATATATGATCAATTGTTTATACCATTTGATCATATGGTGTGCGATGTATGTTGTGTGCTAAGTGTGAATAATTTTTTAATATTTTGAAGGTAGAAGTAAAGTGTGAGGAAGAGTGAGCAAATGAAAGTGTTGATGTGCTTAATCAAAATTGTAATCAGGCATTAGAAGATGATATTTTCTATGTTCAAAATCTTTCGGATGTAATCCAAATGTGAGTGTAAGATAGTGAGTCTTCCTTTGGGTAGTAAGCCTTTTGTATTTGAGTAGTGTTCTCTAGGCAGTGCGCCTGAATGCATGTGCATTCCCCATTTGTAATAATTTTAACATGATATAATCTTGTGGATTAACCTCCACCATGGTTTTCCCCTAACAAGGTTTCCACATAAAAATCTTGGTGTTATATGTGTTTTTGATGTGGTGATGGTTTATGCTTTCATGTTTATTTATCAGATCTAAGAATAAGTTTAATATGTATAATTTTTGTGACAAATAATTCACCCCCCCTCTCAGTTGTCTTCCCTTGTGTTTCCAACAATTGGTATTACAAAAGGTTCCTCCAAAGAAGTTTGATTGCTTGAGGTGATCCGAGATGGCGACATATAAGAAGGATAGTCTGGTATTTAATGGAACTAATTATTCCCTGTGGAAGAATTGAATGTAGTGTCATCTAAGATGCATTGGTGAGCCTTACTAGACAATTACAAAGAATAGGTATATCATCCCACAGAATGGTCCTTCTACTCTAGGTGAGATTAAGGAAGCCAAGTACAATATCAGGGCTAAAGAAGCATTGTTCAGTGCTCTGATTGATTCTGATATGACAAACGTAATGGAGTTGAAGACTACTTATTAGATCTAGAAAAATTTGAAAACTTTGTATGAAGGTGATACCCATGTGAAGATTGCTAAGCTACAAAGCCTAAAAGGGAAATATGAAATGTTGAGAATGGGTGAAGATGAGAACATCAATTCTTTTATGCAGAGAGTGAATGAATTTGTGTGTAGTATCAGATGTGTTGGTGGAACATTGGAAGAATTAGAGATTGTTGCTAAAGTGCTCAAATCCTTGCCTATTGCATACAAACACAAAGTTGCTGCTATTGAGGAGATCCAAACTATGAAAAATGTAACCAAAGACATGTTGATTGGTAAGCTTGCTACTTTTGAGTTAAGTGAATTTGGTGAGTCTCTTCCTAAGAAAGAATCTGCATTCAAATCTATTATCTCTAGAAAAGATAAGCAAAGATATAATCCAAGAGAAAGTTCTTCTAGAAAAATATCCAAGTATGAGTAGGAAATGAGAGAGATTCAAGAAGAGAGAAAACTAGATGAGCTTGAAGCACTTATTGTCAAGAGGGTAGCCAGAGGAGAAGGTAAGTATAAAGGGAAACTACCTCTTAAATGTTTTTCTTGTAATAAGATAGGTCATTTTTTCTTGAGGTGTCTAGAAAGAATTCCTAAGCCAAGACCTAACAAGCCTAGATTCCAAAGAAAGTGTTATTATGCTATTGATGAAGGTGTGACAGATGATGAATCTAATAAATGGAATTTAAGTGAGGATTAATGGGTATTTATTGCTATCAAGGAAAATGATCCAGTATCTACTAAATCTGCTAGTTGCATAAATGTGGAGAAAGCTCTAGCTGCCAGAGTTGAAGAAAAAGATGAATGGGTGATTGACAGTGGATGCTCTCATCACATGATTGGTGATAAAAGTAAATTTGTGAGCTTGGAAAAGTATGATGGTGGTGTCGTAAGATTTGGTGATGACAAAGATGGTGTAATTTGTGACAGAGGATCCATTTCTCTTGATGGTAAGCATAATACTGATGATGTTCTATATGTGGAATGTTTGAAGCATAATCTCTTAAGTGTTGGACAGATGGTTGACAAGGGATTCAATCTTCAATTCAAGGATGGAAAGTGTAGAATATTGGGGAGTTCCAAAAATGTGATTGCATCCGGTACAAAAACAAAAGGTAATATCTTTCACCTAAGTGCTACTGGTAAAAGTTGTCTAATTGCTCAAGTTGATGAAAGTTGGTTGTGGCATAGGAGATTGTGTCATGTAAACTTTGACAATATTATCAAGATAAGTTCTACTCAGGCAGTGAGAGATTTTCGTAAGTTGATAAAACATACTAATGCTATATGCAAGGAATGTCAGTTAGGGGAGCAAACTATATTTTCATTCCGAAGCAAACAACATTGTTCAAATGAAGTGTTGGAGCTTGTGCATACTGACTTGTGTGGTCCTTCTAGAGTAAAAAGTTTACAAGGAGACAAGTATTTCATGTTACTTATTGATTATTATTCTAGATTGATGTGGGTTACTTTATTTTAAGGGAAAAATTTGAAGCTCTAGAGAAATTCAAGATTTTTAAGGATATGGTTGAGACAGAGATAGGTTTGAAGATTAAATGTTTGAGATCAGATAGAGGTGGTGAATTCACTTTTGATGAGTTTAATTCCTTTTGTGAAGAGCATGGGATAAAGCGATAATTATCTTCCCTACGGACCCCTCAATAAAATGGAGTTGTGGAAAGGAAGAACATGAAAATTCAAGAAGTTGCTAGTACCATGATGCTAGAAGGAAATGTTATGCATATCTACTGGAGAGAAGCTATGAGTACTATCGTTTACACTCTAAATCGGGTACATGTCAAAGGTGATACCGGAAAGACTTCTTATGAGCTATGGTTTGGTCATAAGCCTACTATTAGATACTTCAAAATATTTGGAAGTAAATGCTATATCAAAAGAGATGAATACATAGGAAAGTTTGATGCTAGAAGTGATGAAGGAATCTTTCTTGGTTATTCTACTAAAAGTAAAGCCTACCAATGCTAAAATAAGAGATTGAGGAAAGTAATTGAAAGTTCTAACATCAAGGTTGATGAAGACATAGTTAGACCATCCAAAACCTATGGATATGATTTAGACGATCAGAATGACAGTTCAGATAAAGGAAAGAAAGTTAAATCAAGTTTAGATCATTTCGGTGAATTTGGAAAATCAAGAGGAAGTAACTAGTGAAAGTGAAAAAGTGGGATCACAAGATCCCAAAGTTCAAGAATACCCTAAGACTCCAAGGTATGTAAGACTAAATCATTCATAAGATCAAATTATAGGTGATAAGAACAAAAGTGTTCAAACTAGTAGAAGAATTACAGAAGAATATTGTTTGATCTCAAAGACTGTGCCTAATAGTGTCAATGAAGCATGCAAATTTGAACAGTGGGTGGAAGAAATGAAAGAAGAACTACTGTAAATTAAGAAGAATGATACATGGATTCTTGTTCCTAGACCTAAGGAAAAAATGTAATTGAAACTAAATGGGTCTTTCAAACAAAGTGAATGAGAAAGGTGAAGTTGTTAGAAACAAAGCAAGACTTGTGTGTAAAGGATATTCTCAGATGGAAGGAATTGAATTTGAAGAAACTTTTGTTCATGTTGCTAGGATTGAAGTTGTGAGACTATTTCTTGCTTATGCTACTTACAAAAAATTCAAGGTTTATCAGATGGATGTCAAATCAACATTTCTAAATGGTGAACTGGAAGAAGTGTATATTGAGTAACCTGATGGATTTCAATTGATTGATCAGGGAGACATGGTTTGTTGATTGAAGAAAGCATTGTATGGGCTTAAGCAAGCCCCAAGAGCATGGTATGCTAGATCAGACAAGTATTTGTTGAAGCTTGGATTTAATAAAGGTACTATTGATAGTAATTTGTACTTCAAGATTGACCATGATAAAGATTTTATTTTTGAAGTCTTTGTTGATGATATCATTTTTTGAGGAGATGATAGTTTGTGCATGAAGTTTTATAATGAGATGCAGAGTGAGTTTGAGATGTCTATGAATGGAGAAATGAAATTATTTTTGGGATTGCAAATTACTCAGCTAGATAGAGGGATCTTTATATCTCAGTCCAAGTATGTGAAATAATTGCTAAAGAAGTTTGGTATGGAAGATTCAAAGCCAGTTGGTACACCTATGATGACCAGATGTAAGTTGACACAAGATGATGATTCTCCTAAAACAAATCAGACTAGATACATATCCATGATTGGTGGATTGCTCTATTTGATTGAAACTAAACCTGATATCATGAATTTTGTATGCATTTTTGCAAGATTTCAAGCTAATCCTAAGGAATCTCATGTGATAGCTATGAAAAGGATTTTCAGGTACTTGAAGGGGACAATTGATTTTGGCCTGTGGTATCCTAAAGAAGATGACTTTACTTTGAGTGATTTTAGTTATGTTGATTGGGTAGGAGATGTGAATGATAGAAAAAGTACTAGTGGTGGTGAATTTTTCTTGGGAAAGAAGTTGATTTCATGGTTAAGTAAGAAGAAGAATGCCATTTCTTTATCTACTACAGAAGCATAATACATTGTTGCTTTTAAAAATTGTACTCAAGTATTGTGGATGAAGTAGTTGTTGAAAGATATCAGATTTTTGTATGATGAACCTATTGCTATATTCTGTGATAATTCAAGTGCAATTAACATTTCTAAAAATCTGGCGATGCATTAAAAAACTGAGCATATATCTATCAAGTTTCACTTTTTAAGAGAGAAGGTGAGTGAAAAGGAAGTCAGATTGGAGTATGTGCCCACTAAGGAACATATTGTAGATATCTTTACCAAGCCCTTGCCTAAGGATAATTTTGAGTATCTTAGAGGGAAGCTAGGGGTGATTACCCCTCCTAATCAGAATTAAGATGCATTGACTTGCATCAGTCCATGCATTTCATAGTCATATCTTATGATCTGAATTGATGTTGTGGTGGCTGCTACTCAGGGGGAGTAGCTAGATGTTTAGAAATGTGGTTAAGAGCTTGTGTGGAGAAAGATAATGTGTACCTTTGTCATTGATATCAAAGGGGGAGAAGAGTCATGTGAAAAACTATGAAAGAGTTAAGGAAATAAGAGTCAAAATCTAAGGGGGAGAAAGTGCTAAGAGAAAGTATGTTGATGGTGTTTTTCACATCATGTGTTTCTATCAATGCCAAAGGGGGAGATTGTTGGATATTACTGATATGTTGTCATTGATGTCAACACTATTCCATTAATGTCTTTAAGGCTATATATGTCGAGGATATTGAGAAATTGTAATAAAATAAATTGTAGGTTGTTGGTGATGCAGTGAAGTTTAGTATGGTGGATAGCTCAGTATATTGATGATAAGAGCTTGCAGATTAAAGGGTTTGTTGACAAGTATATCTAGTTTATCCACATGAAGTTTCAAAGGTTCACATGAAGATTTGATTGAGTTATGAGTATCTGTGTTCTAACAGTTATTATGTTCCTTTAGTTGGTGTTCCTGAAAGAAGATGATTTGATTCTAGTAATTTGAGTTGTGGATGCTTCTGTGGTGGTTCATGATGCTTGTGGATGTGTCTAGAATGTGCTCTATTTGTTTTGTTGGTCCGCATTGATTGTTGTGCTCGCGATTGGTGATTTTCTTTTGTGAGTTCATATTTTTCATGATCATGGCTGATAGGGTGATTGTAGCATGTTGTAGATCTTCGAGGCATAATTTTTGAAGGTGTTCCATATTTGAGGATGTTGTTTTGGGTCCTTACTATGTTTTGGCTGACATTTTTTGGTCTGCATTGATAAATTTTTTATTGATTTGGGCTGATAGTTTGTACACATTTCATGTTTTGTTGGGCCAACATGTAATTGATGTTATCCTTAGTTACAGATATATATGATCGATTGTTTATACCATTTGATGGTATGGTGTGTGATGTATATTGTATGCTAAGTGTGAATAATGTTCTAATATTTTGAAGGCATAAGTATAGTATGAGGAAGAGTGAACAGTTGAAAGTTCTTATGTGCTTAATCGAAACTATAATCAAGCATTAGATGTTATTTTCTCAGTTCAAAATCTTCCAGATGTAATCCGAATATGGCTATAAGATAGTGAGCCTTCCTTTGGGCAATAAGCCTTTTTTATTTGAGCAGTGTGCTCTAGGAAGTGTGCTTGAATGCATGTGCATTCCCCATTTGTAATACTTTTAATAGGGTATAATCTTGTGGATTAACCTCCATCGTGGTTTTTCCCCTAAGAGGGTTTCCACATAAAAATCTTGGTGTTATATGTGTTTTTGATGTGGTGATGGTTTATGCTTTCATGTTTATTTATTAGATCTGAGAATAATTTTAATATGTATAATTTATGTGACAACTGATTCACCCCCCCTCTCAGTTGTTTGCCCTTGTGTTGCCAACACTATCCACCATAAAACCTCATGTACATATCCTAGTGTTGCGGTCATGTCTCACTCTATCTTGGCGATGATTGTGCATATTCACAATAAATAGTTGGTTCTCACTAGGGGAAAATCTTTAAATCATTGGGGGAAATCTACTTTGAGCTTAAAGAAACAAACAAACAACACTAAGACAACATAGCAAACATAACGATCACACTAAAACTCAACATTGAACATCAATCACAATTTTTAGAAAACCAACCATCCAAATCAACAACAAGATCGGTAAAAAAAATCTCACTGGATGATGTTCTTTTGAATTATGGTTTAATCACTTTAGCATGAATGTTCAACTGTTGTATCTTGATGTTTGTTATAATTTCTCTAGAGCAACTCAAGGATGTCATGGACTAGAGAAGCTATGATGGAGTATGATATTTTTCTTTGTCTGTTGTCTGTGAGTTGATCATTACTACTATGTAAATTTTTCATGGTACATACTCTACAAAGTATCATTGATGGCATTTCGGATTTTCATAGGAAAAGGATTAACTCTTGTCTATTTTATGCAAGTAATACGCAGGTCATCTTGGTTCAATTATACCTAGATGCTTGTATTACCTTGCAATATCAAAAATCAATGGAAGTTGTAATCACATCATCATGGTTTAATTATAACATCGGTGTTTGTTCTAACTTTCAACATATTAAAAAGCTCAATAATGATAACAAGCACAACAAATCAGCTAACAAGATGACAACATTGCATATTTAGATTTGCACCGTTAAGATAGATTGCATCCATATTAGTTTTTGCATGTGCATTTTAGGTTTTCCAAGGCTGGTAAAGTTCAAAATGATTTTATCTCTCTCATTAAAGGATTGAGTACATTTTACATTAACAAAAACAAATAATTCACATGTAGTTGCATAATAATTATCATATCATACATACATTAGAAAATATTATCACAAGTCATCCATCCATGCATTAGATCATATATTTGTATTAGAAAAATACAAAAATATAAAGTGCATCACAGCTTATCTGCATGATCAAATCCATAAAGCATTATCTATAAAGTTATATAGAATCATAATCCATGCATCATTATTTCATTATTGCATCCATACACAACCATGGAATAATCATATAAACATCGCATAGCATATAGAGCAGAAATCAAATGCATTCATCATAAAAGCATGTAGACAACGTATAGATTAACAGTCTCCATTGCATATCATATAATCTCAAAATAATAAATGTCAAGTGTACAATGATATCACAAAATATGGATAGATATATCAACAAAATGGAAAGACATTATAAAAGCCCCTTACTAAATAAGTGAATACATCAAGTCTCAATACATCAAATATGAGCACAAAAACTACGTGTTGCTCCCCCGAGACACTGTAGGCATCATTGTGCCTCCTGCCACACAACCACATGGATCTACCCCTGGATCTCTACTTGATGGATCTCTGGGAGGTGGCCAAGTCACACGCCTACTCATAGTCCATGATTGACTCTGACCTGACCTAGCACTGACATACTGTGCATAACTAAGGGCATGCAGCTCTATAGGAACTACCTGATAATACAATGATATGTAATACTTTTTCTCTCAAGCTAAATGTTGAACCTCCCTGAGCATATCCCCTACAGTAGTCCCCTTAGAAACTCTCTGTAATCTCTCATCTATGGCCTTGTTGTGCAGTTTTTGCACACACGCCCTGCTAGAGGCAGGGACCCCCCTTTTTTCTTTTGTTTCGCGTCTTGGCCTTTTCATATTGAGGTTTTTCTCTATTTAGGCATGTGCTTAAATGGTTATTTCAATTGCCTAAGTGTTCCTTCTGGATGTCATTGAAAATATTTAGTTTTGACTATGATTCGGGTTTTTACTCGGATCCGGGGGTATCCACCCCGGTTGGATTTCCCCAAATCCTGCTTGGACTCCGGATTCCACCCTGTTGTTCAGAGATTTCAGGTCTTCGTGGATTTCTGCGTGGATTGGATTTCCCCGGATTCCGCCCTGTTGCCGAATTTCCAAAATCCTTCTTTGGCTGTCTTGTCTAGTGCATTAATGGCTCTGTGTGTGCTCTAAGGGATGTATTTAACTCAGTGTCAGGGATCTTTTGTGCTATCATGCTTATTATTTTCCTTTGTTGAGTTGAGAACTGCTTTCTTGCGAGTGTTTGATTGGTATTCTGGAGTAGTTCACTGAGAGTTGATCGATTTGGTAGCATCCTCTGACATGGTCATGCCTTTGTTCTTCATGGACACCATCTCCTTCGTGTTTGTTGGTTTTGAGATTAATTTTGCTTTATGATGGTATGTGCCGCTTTAATTTGCTTTGGATTGATGATTACAGATAGTGAATTGAAATTATAAATCCTTCTGGGTTTAATTTTATGCATTATTTGAGTGCTTCATGATTAGGGTTACGTAGAGGTCGATTAATTTATGATCCTTCAAGTGGTTTTTGAGTTGGTTAAACTATGTGCATTTTAATAAACTTACTTGAAAATTAGGATGTCCTTTTCCCTAAGCATGATGTCATCATTTGGGTTACCGTAGTCTTGAGCTCACTTGTGCTTTAATGGCGGGTGTATGGGATTTTGACCTAGGGCATCATTGTTTGTCGCGGGTGTGCTCTTGAGCAGGCCTAGAATGGTAGGAAGATTTATGGAGGATCCATACCTGACTTGCCCCAAGCTTAGGTATTTGAGATTTGTGATTGACTGGGTGCGTTGGGGTAAAATCGTGATTCTACGTTGCTATCCAGAATTCTCCATCCCTCTGGGATGGTCCATTCCTTCCAGATCCTCTTTCGCTGAGACCACATATGGTCAGCAAGAGATCTTGGCGAGCTCCCTTTTGTCTTATCGATTTTCCTTTATGTCGCTGAGACCCCTCCTTTTTCAGTGAGACCTTTCACCGAACATATCTTGTGTCTTGCCGAGTGTCCCTTGAAGTCGGGAAGACAAGGTCATTTCACTAGGCCATTACCTTGACCACCTGTTAGTCATTTTGATGGATGTGTTTTATTGCTAAGTCGCTTAGACCAGAGTCATTCGCCAAGACCTATAATGCAAACCCCACGTTTGGCCGAACTCCTTGCTAGTCGGTGAGACATGTCCCTTTCACCGTGACTTCACCCCGAAGGGACAAGTCTCTCATCGACACTTACTTTCATGTGCGCCATCGGTGAGACAAACCCTAGTCGACAAGAGATCATAGCGGGCTCTGTTGGTCATACCGACATCCATTTTGCTTTGCTAAGACATACATTGCTTTGCTGAGACATTTCAGCGAGATCATCACTCTTTCCAAAAACCTTTGCCTTCGGCGAGACTCCTAGCATTCACCAAGACCTTATGGCAACCCCTTCCTTTCTTGGCAAGCTCAAATCTTCTTTCGCTGAGACCACATATTATCGGCAGGACATCATATCAAAAGCTCATCCTAGGCCTATATTCGTTCGTTGTAACTATGCCTTTGTCACACCGAAAGCTCTTTATGATATATCACTAGTCGGTGAGACTAAGGAAAATCATTGAGACCTTATCCTAACTCCCCTTAGTCATACCGAAATCAATTGCTATAAGAAATAGTCGGCAGGACATTGCAAATTCGACAAGACCTCTCATCGAGAATCTTTAAGTCATACCGAAGTACCTGCTTAGACCCCAATAGTCATTGAAACAAGAAAGAGTCGCCCTAATCTCACCACGAAGAGAAAATATCTCACCGATGAGGGTTTCTTTATCATTATTCAGCAAGACATGTCCCTTTCGCCATGACCTCCTCCTGAATGAGATCTATTTGGCCGAAAGGCATACTTATACTAATGGACTCGGAGTCTTGCATTCATCACGGATGTCCGTTGGGTCTGGATTTCTCTGAAATCCTTTGTCTCCCTAGTTTTCCGAAGTCTCCCCTAGCTCGTTCATTGCGGAAATCCGTCCCTCACGGATATTCCCCAACTTTGATGGGATGTAACGAAACATGAAAGGATTGGATTTGTTTATAACTTGTGATGCATTTGATGGTTATTTCATGTTACATTTGGATTTATCATGTGGTTTACTGATCAATCATGCTCATGTTTAACAATTAAGTAGGTGTTTCTTGGTTGTTCCCTTGGAATCTGATCGGTCTGGGATTCCCCGAGATTCCTCTCTAGTTCAGATTCCGCGAGTGGCCTTGAAACCTGAAATTAGTTGTGCTCTTTCCATATAAAATATAGGAGCACTTCGGTCACATAGGATGTATTCTAACGATGTATTGATAGATTAATATTAATTTCCCATGGTTTTATGATGCTTTTCTTGATGAATGTAGGCCGAATCTGACAAGGCAGCTGGATCATCCATGTCTGATGCAGAGAGAATCAAAATGGACATTAAGAGCAGGATTCCTGAGAGAAAGATCACATCAGTCTGGTCGGAGGTGACTGATACAAATGTTGGATCATGGGATTACAAGGAGTTCAAAGAATGAATGTCAGCTAAAGACCTCCTCTTGGTAGCTAGAAGGATGAGAGATTCAGGCTTAGCACATGTGGTCGGGTTCCCTTCAACCGTGCAATGTTATGAGCTAGTTCTAGAGTGTGCCAGACACTATGACTAGGGTACTTAGAAGATTATCAGTCCTCAAGGGAGAGTAATAGCGAATCTCAACCCTATCGCTATTGCCCAAACCTTTGATATGCCTGACAGATCTAATGTGGTGGCATTCAACATGGAGTCCTCTAAGGGATACTACGATGAGCAAACCGTGAAATCCCAATAGCTCATCAACTCCTGGCTAGAAAAGCCCAAGTCACATTATTCTAAGCTGCCCAAGCATCTTTTTAGAATAAAGTTCAAAAAGGAATACTATGATGCTATTACACTACTCAGCAGGGTAGTTGGGTTAAGGAATGTAGGAGTATTCAAAAATTAGAAGTTCCATGCCATCGTGAGGATGGAACAAGAATTAATTGATTACCATTGGGCTAGGTTAATTAGCAGAATACTCCATGACCAGCTATCCAATGTGTTGCGAACTAAGACCTTCACAATGACATCATACCTGGTTTATGTGCTGGCAAGATTCCATCCCTACAAAGGATTAGATACAAAGGGAATCTTTGGGCAGGATGTCATTTATGAATTTTTCCCTCAACTACACTTAGGAGGTTCAAACTACAGGAGGGAAAATGATGCATTCTCCATGTATATCACTAGGATGCTTCAAGGGGCAAAGCATGTCAAGATTTCAAACCAATCCAAACAGCTCATCAAGAAGTATGGAGCATGGTTCATCCAATTCCTAACCTTCTACATTCGGATTGATGGCTGCCAAAGGGCTCCATATAGATTTCCAAGGTATCCAACCCATCACCTTCTATTGCTAGAAGTAACTAGACAAATTTGTGACTTTGACGCCATTGTCAAGAAGGACAAGCACAAGATAGGATTTGGTGCAGATTTCCCCTTGAGGATTGGCACTGGGGAGGCATGTCCTTCCATTATTTTTTCCCAAGCTTTAGAAGAAGAGATAAGTGCTCTCGGTCTGTCTCTGCACTCCAAGAGGTCCAAATTTGATATCACGGGTGAGGCTCAAAAGAAGGCCAGCATGGAATATAGCCACAAGGTAAACTTGGAGGACTACTAGGCCAACTGTAGCGATGAATACGAGTTCAGGAAGAAGAAATTTTCTCGGCTTCCAGTAGATGCAGTCAGGCTATACAATATAAAGGTAGTGCCTGACCAATTGGAAGATGATGGCAATTTGATCCAAGACCATGCCTATGAAGCAGGAAAAGACCGACCAATTGGTGATGTGGACTGGTTGGAAGAAGAGAAAACCAAGCTAGAACAATTGGTGGATCCAATCATCAAAGTTACCAGGATGTGGCCCAAGCATACAATATGGGAGTTGGAGAATAAGGGAGTAAAATGTACATACAATCTGATGGGAGATCTAGATTCCCACTCCACTTCCAAAGAGTCAGTTGAGCAAGACCCTAAGGGAAAAGGTAAGTTGGACTCTCCATCCAAAGTCAAGACAAAGAGCGCCCAAGGAGAGGAGGTCTAGGAAATAGAAAAGCAAAGAAAGCCAAAGGCAAAGAAGAGGAAAAGGACCAAAAGATATGAGTAGGAAGAGGTTGAAGAACCGAACCCTGAGACTGATACCCCTCCACTTAAGAAGAAAAGAATTATCAAGTTATCAGAGAAAGAAATCTCTAAGGCTGTAGGAGAAGTAATTCCCCCACCAGTGGTGAGTGTGGAAAGCTTAGAGGAGAAAGCCAAAGTATATACAAGGAGGTATAGGACCCCTTCTCCCAGGGATAGAGTGCTTAAGGCTGACTTTCCCCCAGTTGCTTCTCCTAATGTGCAACAGGATGACATTCCTCTAGTTCGTGAAACCCAAAGTGAACCAAGCGAAGCTGATAAGGTCAAAGAACATCAAGACACTGAAGGGGAGGAATTCCATGAAGGGGAACTCTTTACTGCAGAAGCTAAAATCAAAAAAGCAATACAGTCTCCCCTGGTTGTACATGTAGAGTCCCCTGTCACACATGTAGAGGTCGAATCCCCCTCAAAGGAGGGAGAGGCAGAGAAAGTTCCATCACCCGAGCTTGAGAAGAAGGGAAATAAGGATGAGACTCCAGAAGGACAAGATTTGGAGGAGGAAATAGCAGGAGCTCAACAAGGAGAAGCAAGATCGAGTCAGGGGCAATTGGACCCTATTGTCCCAGAATGGTTAGGCAGAGAAATCAAGAGAAAGCAAGTTGTATTAGAAGATGCACCACCTAATTGGGATGAATTACTGGCAAAGATTGGAAAAGATAAAGGAAAGAAGAGAGCCAGAGTGATCTCGAGAGTTGAAAGGGATGAGGCACATAACAAAGTTGTTCTCATCGCCACCCCTACTTCCGACAAGAATAGAGATGATGTGGTCGAGAAGGATTACAACATTCAAACTTTCAATCTAGGACCTACATCGATTGAGCAGGATATTAAAGATTATGAGGCCTCAAGTACTGTTAATGTGGACTGATTAAGGAAAGAAAGGAAGACCAAGCAGGAGCTTAAGAAAGAAAATGAAAATATCAAGAAATGCTTGGAGGATTTAATGAGGCCCCTGCAATCCATTAACCCTTCTTCCTCTGCTGTAAATCCTTTGCCTCAAGAGACTATCACAAAGTTGGAGAGGATGAAGGCCTCCACCCTTGCCACTACCAATTGGTTAAAAGGGGTTCGAGCAAAAGGTGATGAAGCCATTAAGGAAATCCTGTCAACAAGGAAGGATGTTGCAATGGCGATTGATTGGATGAAGCAGGTGATAGCACAAGATAGAGGAGACACAGACCTAATGCTACAGAAAACCAAGGCCATCATGGAGTACACGAAAGATAGATTAGTGAGTGATAAGATCCTTCCTTTTTCTAAGGCTACCGAACCCTGGGAGTGGTTCGAGGCATTACAAATTAGGAAAAAAGCATTGAAGACAATCCATAAGAAAAGAAGACAGAAAGAAGATACCTTGAGTGGGGTATACAATGGTTCAATTACATTCTTTGAGATCACGACAGGGAGGAGGAATATTGCTCCCAAGCACTTAAGCCTAGAACAATTGAGAGAGTGGTGGCAGGATGTCTATGCACCACTCGGTGATGATCCTATTTTTGAGCATCAGTTAGATGACGCGGCCACCTACCTAGAAATTATTGATAAATATATGGTGCACAAGGTGGACTGGGATAGATCAGTTAAACAGTCAAGAGAAGACATCACATCCATCCAAAATAGGCTTAAGTTTTTTCCTTCGCCGCCAATATCTGACATGGATAGGACACTTTTGAGGGTTCAGGAAATGTTGAGTCAGAATAAAGATGATGGAGGAGGGAGTTAGCACAGTCTACATCAAAATTTGTGCTTCACCATTACGTCTCCATGCTTTGTTCTGGGCTGCAGTGGGATCCCACGCCGACTGAGATGAAACGCATGCATTGGATGCATATTTTATTCTATTTCAAATTTCTCTTGGCAGGCTTGCCATGCCTTGATTTTATTTTAAAATTCATCTTGGCTAACATGTTTTCAGGAGGGGGGAATTCTATATTGGGAACTCTCGCCTCATTTGTAAAGGGGGTCATTGTTGTATGAGGATAATCAAGTAACAGAAGTAGGATAGAGCAGAGTAGCTAGAAGTAAGTAGAGCAAGTTAGAAGTTAATCGCTTTCAAGCAAATATTGTAATAGAAGGCCAGAAAATTGTTGCTACTGTAGATGAATCGAATACAAGTAATGACATTGTGATTTGGTGTCATATTCATATTCCCTTGTCTTGCATGGTGTATGTTCTTCTATCTTTAAAATTGCTTTGAGAAAGTTAATGCTTAGATTGGATTCAACTTAATAATGTTTGTGATTTAATACTGGAATGTTGTAGCAATCTCTCAGTCCATACTTTTCATAACCAACCAATTGTTAGTTGCTTTGCAAAGTTAGTCTGGACTTTATATTCGATGTGCTTAGTTGAGTTGTGAATATTCGTTCATTTCGATCGTAGAAGGGGTTGTTTGAGTAAATGTTCATAATTTGAAAATCTTCAAAACCATAGAAGATTGCACTATTTCTACAAGATTGCAGATTTATCTGGGTCGAATAGAAATCTTTTTGAGGGATTGGTCCATTTCAATGCTTGTCATTTGCATTGTTAATATTAGGAGTAATGCTAAGTTTAGAGATATCTTGAAACCTTTTATCTTTTGTTATTTCTTTAATTATTGGGTTGAACTTGGATCAAAATATCATATTAATTGGTGGATCTGATAGATTAAGGTTCAACATTTTTCTTGTAGTAAGGTCCCATTGTGATTACCAGCATTTTCACATTTATCACTGGGTTGTTCATGCATTGTCAAGACCTGACATTAGATACCTTAGGGTTATTTCTTGAGGCTTACTGATAGGGATTTTCCTTTCAAGAGAGATAGGATATTGCATCTTTTTTGAGTTGTGCTGGAACCACCATCAACAAGCCTTTGCATGCTCACATCTTTGTCTTGTGGCATCTCTCTCTACTGTCAGATAGACAATTTTCTCTTATGCCTATGCTAGCTATCCTTGTAATCCCTCCACCTATAAATATAAGGCATCTATCTATGCCTACTGCTCATGGGAAGGAACGTGAATCTAAACTTGGAATGTTCATGTCTATTGTTGTCCCAAGAGAACCATAGATCTCCTCCTCTGGGGTACTCTGAAATCCAGTATTTTTCTGCCACCTACATCTCCATCTACATCCCCTCCATCTCCATCATCCCCTCCATCCCCACCATCTCCCTCCTCATCATCACCATCTCCCCCATCTCTCCTTTGTCTCAGTGCATGTTGTGGTTCTCTCTCATCATCATCAAATGTTGGTATTGGCTCATCAGGACTGGATATCCTTGATACATCATGTGTGAAGAAATACTCAACATACTCATTTTTCATCACACTAGCCATGATCTCTAGACAATAATCTGATACCTATAGCTACAATCCAAAATATTCCTCGCAAGTTGTATCATAAGATATGGTGGGTCCCCACTTTGGAATATATTGTTGTCTCTGAGCATATAACATAACTCCCTGGGGCATCCCCTGCACTTAGCCATACTGACGAAGTACCCTCATAAGCACAGACCTCTCAATAAGAAACTGGGTCTATCTAATCAAATACCTTAAAGTACAAGAATATGGCATCTCCAGATCATCCTTGGGCCACTGCTCATAGTCTAAATATAGTCACCATGTGATGGTCTCCAAATCATCAAGCACTCGCCGCCAATACTCCAATTTTCCCAGCTTGTGCTGGACAATACCACCTAAGTACCTAAAGATATATGGCTTGCCAACTGGATGATCTCTCTTTGCTATAGGATGAGTAATAGCTATATGCTCCCAAGCCAAAATCTAAAGCGGTGTCACTCCAACTGATAAACCAGTGGCTCCAAGATACACCACCGGATGCAGATCATGATAGAAATGTGTTAACATATAGGAACCCCATGCATATTGGATCCCCTGCATGATCATCCTCTCTAGTATCCTACCCTAGCCAACAGATAGTCCCTTTTCCCCATGGTTGAGACATAAGAAACCTCCAACAAATTGAGCTAGCAAAAATGATAATGGATCATAAGAATCAACCATATCCTACCACAAGATCTTGTAACTACTAATCCCATCATCACCAAAAATCCTCCTCGGTGAATCAATACCTCCCTACTCTATATGATCATATATGACTAACTCTCCAACCACGAGAATCCCCAATATCTGGTACACATCCTCTGAAGTAACTATCATCTCACTAGTAGCTAGATGGAATGTGTTGTGGTCACTATGCCATCTCTCAGCTAATGTAGTCAATAGTCCCTCGTTTATCCTATACTGGGGCATATCAAGCAAGGAAGATAAACCACATCATGCAATAACATCCAAATCCACCTACACTAGATGCATAATCATATCCCAAGTCTTTGGGTAACGCTCCTAAGACTGAAGAACTCGTAAGTCCTATAATCATGACATATCACAAATCAACATTTTATTGAAATCAACCTATCAATCAATCTAATCAGCTCAAATGAGATTTCCATCAAATCTCATAGAATGTCTATCATTGACTCTCATCCATCATGAGGTCAATCATCATCTATCCTATCATTGAATCTCATCCATCATGAGGTCAATCATCATCTATCCTATCATTAAATCTCATCCATCATGAGGTCAATCATCATCTATCCTATCAAACATCACCAAAACAATGGTTGATGTGATCAACAAGCATCAAAAGTAAGGAGAACAATCAACATTTAATCAATTATGATGTCAATATGTAGAAACAGTGCATCTATGTGCTAAAATCATAAATGCACTACAATAGTCATCATATGCACCACTCTACAACATCAATGCACTAAAAACCCCAATGCGCTAAAACATACATCAAATGCACCACTTTACGACATCAATGTGCTAAAAACCTCAATGCGCTAAAACATTCAATAGATGCGCTAAATCGGGTCCTAAATGTGCTAAAACATGCTATCACAGATTTTAAAACATGAAACTGTGCCAAAAAAATATTCAAATTTCAAAAAGTAGTTTCTCGAGGTACGTATCAAAGGTCCATATGTGGCAAGGTGGTTGTGTCATCGAACTCACTCAAATCGATGAGTGTGGTATGGGATCACCATCTTGCTCAATTGCTCAATCAGCTCAGTCAATCAAATTGCAAATGAATTCAAATGAGTTCCTTTTTCACCTTTTTATCTTTTCAAGGGGTAAATGGAGGGTATTTAAGTAGGATCATTTTTATTTTCAAAAGGGCATAAATTAATCACTTGGCAGGGTCAACATTCTTTATCGGGAGATAAATCGTCACAAAATCCTAAAAATTTGAAAATCCTTATGAAATCATAAACATCATAAAAATTCAAAAATCCTAAAAATTCAAAAAAAAACTTATTTATCTCCCAAGGGGGCATACATGCATCATCACTCAAAAATTAGTGTCTGAGGCATATCAAAAAAATTTATCAGCATTATCGACAATTTTTTCTTTGAAGCAACACGTCGCAAACACATCACTTCAAAGAGGGGAAAAATATATACACTCAGATTTGGTCTGGAGGATTAATTAAATACAAGTTATTTAATTAATAATCTTTAATTATTCTACTTATAAATAAATTGAAAATTTTATTTATATAGTTCATTTTCTCTAATTCTCTCTATTCTAAATCATTTTCCTCATGTCTTAATTAAATGAACAAATTTAATTAGTTTGTTTTATTTAATTAACCTCCTCTCATTAAATTTGAATTTTAAATTCAAATTTAAGCACATTTATACTAACTTCTTCCCACCTTCCACCTCATCATGTGTCTCAAGAATTTGGAATTTATCATCAACAAATTCTAACAAATTTGGGATACGTGGCCTTCATCTCCATTTTATTCTTCACACTTGGCAGTTTGTTCTTATGAAGGGAACACATCTCCCCTTTTCTCTCTAACCTTTTCATCTTCAATCATCCATTTTCCAGATCAAATCCAGACCGTTGATTTCTGCCACCTAGGCTCATGCCTTGGAAAATCTATAAATAGGCCCTCATTTACAATAAAAAGGGAGAGAGATGAGCATTTATAGCAATTACACTCTGCAAAATTTTCATTAGCATTGTCATTTTGGTATTAGCACTTTAGCATCAAGTAGTTTAATCATATCATTGTCATTAGTAATATCATAGCAACACCATTATCTTTGCATATCATCTATAGCTAGTTTAGCAATAATGTAATGTAGGAAACATCTCTTGAATTTCTAGTATCTCTTATTCTTCAAGTTGTCATTTGGAAAGTCATGTGCACAAACAATCTAAGAGAAAAATGACTTAAAGAATCCTTGGAGATAGAGGACAATGAGACACCATTGGGGAATTGTTTGTTTCAATTTGACTGTTATTTGAATTCCTTGATATAATGTTTCATTGGTGTGTTGTATAGGTTTCATTTGCTTATTCACATTATTCATACACATAGTTATATCAAAGTGTAAAAAAATTATTGAAGTGAGAAAATTCAAAAAATAAAGAATCCCAAGGAAATATTAAGAGTTGTAGGGATAAAGGAATAAATCAAGTTAAGTATAGTTGCAAAGGATCTGAAGAGACTTGTGGATCAACTAGAAAAATGGTTTAGAAATGAGAAATTGGATGCATCCCACAAAGAGATAAAAAGTGCTTCCTAGGAACCACATGAATTGAATTTCACAGAATTGATTGAGTTGAGCAAGGATTTAAGAACATGGATTTGTAAGTTCTCAAGGATGAACTAGGTTTTTGAATCTACATTGCTTGAGAGCTATCAAATTTGAGTGAGAAAAACTTTTCATGTCCAAGTTACCAATTTTTCGCTACAACTCAATTGGAGGAGCTAATTAAATATTGTTATATTTTAAAGTAAAATTACAGTTATTTTGCATTTGCTTAAGTGTTGTTGCACCTTATTCATTATTTATCAAGTGACAGTTATGCAAGTGTTTCGAAAGCTGAGTTTCAAAAGTATTGCTCAAATATTTCACAAATCAAATGGAGTACATAACTGAATATATAAATGATAAAGCGTAATAGAATTCTTTCATCTATTTCATGAAATGGTTCAAATTACAATGTGTTCATTTGATTGCGAGAATGCAAATGATAAGTACAACGTTGCATTTCAATGCTTTTTCTTCAAAATGGAAGTGAAAGAACAAAATTTAAATATCCACACAAGTTGTGGATGTAACTATCACAATGCATCATGAGGAGCATGCTACACTATTGAGGATGCATGAAAAGAAATCACATAAGCATGAACATAATCATCATTGCCTGTGCTTTTGGTTGATGCAGAAGTGGTGCACCATCCTTCATCCTCGAGCTCCAATCGTCTTGTAAGAGAAGAGAGGAGTTGTTAGAGCTTCGACTATGAACATTCCTATATGAACCACCAACAATAATGTAAATGTTGTTAATGATACATTGGAATAGTTGCAAAAACGAGAGATGGGTAGAAGAAAAGAAAGAGAGAACATCATCATCACATATTGTTTATGCTAACATCATTTGTTTCCTTGTGTAGGTATAGGAAAATTCATGAAGCTGATTATCTTTTAAAGACCAAGCATGTGGGGAAAAAAATGGGCTCCCACAAGGGTAGAGCTCGACATGCTACCCCTTATACATTACAAGTGGGTTGAGAAGGAGAATGCAATTATCATGTTCATCCAAACTATATAACTAGAAGAGAAAAGCGGAGTTCATTCATCAAAGCCATCAAGCCAATTGTTCACTAATAACAATCAAGTAGTATGCTTCCTGAAAGCTACAGGTGGATAGTGGACTTAAATGAGTTCAATTAATTTAGTTGAATACATCATTTTCATGATTGCAAATCTCAAATATGGTTGTACAGTTTGCATTTTTCTGCCATGGGTGTTGTTAAATGCATCTTGTTTCATGATATTACAACAGTGTTTCATCTTATAACAATGATAATGAACAGGAATACATAATTGCCTCATCTATAACAATTATTTTCAGCTGAAGCAGTGGATGAGCTTCAAAATATAATAATTAAGTGCTATGTTATAAAGAGTTGTTTCCAGAATGTCAAAATACTGACCAGGTGGCATCAATAGTGAATGGAGTTGCAGAGAAACATGATTTTTTTAGTATTTCCAAGAGTGGAATCAAGGTCAAGTGATTTTGTCTCATTTTTATTTTTTTTTAAATGTGAAATTGAAGCACATTTGGAAGTTTCAGGTGCATCCGGTAAATGCAATCAAGTGCAATGTTGCTACAGGCATACCCATATTGGGTTTTCACACAAGTACATAAATAAGTGAATTCCTTTCAAAATTAAGTGAACCCACATGTGGTTTATTAAAAATGAAAATTTACGGATTTTTTACAATTTTCAAGAATACCCACATGGGGATTTCTACAGAGAAGCAAGATAATGTTTTCTTTCATTTTCAAAAGAACTCACATGAGGTTTTGATAGAAAATAGAGTACATAAATGCCATGAAACTACAAAAGGAGAGATATCATCATAGGTTGAGCTCCAGATGGACTAAACATGGTTTTTCTTTCAAGTTACATAACACCCATATGGGGTTTTGTTTTGAAATACATAATTTTTACAATTTTCAGCATACCCATGTAGGGGTTTTTGCAAAAATGCAAGTTACATACAAAAAATCATGGGTCAAGCCCATTCATGAAGGAATTTTGCAATAAAATGGAACAAGAATCTTCTCTAAGAGCATTCTTAACTATACTTGACATAAAATGCATATTTTGATCAACAAAAACCCATTTTGTGCTTGAGTGGTTGTGGCCAATAGAGGGAGTTTCAATCATTAATAAACATTTATCAACTCTCAGAGAAATTTAAAGAAAAGAAACCATTTCGAGTTTGCTATATAGGTTTCAAAATCTGAAAACAAAGAATATAAAGTTCAGAGAGTTTTCTTCATGAAGTCCAAGATCAAGCATTTATGGCGCAGCCTGTATTAGTCTAGATTTGTTTTCAAAAGGGGGACAACAATCATTATTCCTCATAGAAGCTTTTATAAAGCTCTTTGTTTGAAAAGAAAGGTGGATGTAGAAAGGTAGAATTACCATTTCATGCTAGTACAAGAACACTAGCCGTAGCCAAAGCTCTCACAAAGCTTCCAGATCATAGTTCGAGCTCACTCATGACACCTCATAAAGAGTAGAGAGAGCAGGGAGTAAACATAAGGTGGCCAGGGAGAATAAAGCCATAGAAAGTAAAGACAAATTAGAGGTAAAGCATGTATAGGCCGCGGCCTTAATGGCCATTCTTTCCTTTCAAATGAAGAGGAAAACCATTATGCCATTAAGGAGTCAACTTACCATGAATTGCAGAGTAAAATTTGACCATTGGGGAGGAAAAATCTGGAGTTTCCAAGCACTTCGAATCCAAACCCTAGTGTTGGTGGTGCTTCTCCCAGGTAGATTTTTCCCTCAAAAGACACAAATGAAATGGTGCAGAGTTTTAGGGTTTTCTTTGTTTTGTTGGAGGCTCCTCATGCCCTAATTCGAAGGTGGGATTTTTATTTAAGTATTAGTGCCTTAGTTTTATGCCTTATACATGTCCTCGGTCGACCATTATGGGGGTCTTCACATTTCTATTTGCTTAAGTATTTAGACTTATTTGATTTATGTTTTGGGTGGTGTAGAAGGTTTCAGACTTTAGGTCTTGTCAGATTTTATTGCCTTAGTCAAAATCAAGAATGACAAATGCCTTAGGTTTTAGTTGATTTTGAGGAAAATCAATTAATGTATAATGGATAATTTACTAATGCCTTAGTGAAAATTAGATAGTGATAGATATCCTAGATTTTGATTGATTTTGTGAGAAATCAATAAAAATTTGCAAAATGATTTTACTTATGACTTAGGCATTTTATTTTCAATTGATTTTAAAGAAATCAATTAGGATTTGATAAGAGATATGCATTGTATTTTTATGATTTTTTAAGAAAATCAATATTGTAATTGGAGAATAGGTTGTAATTTTTTTGCAAAAGATTTTTCAAAATATTTAGTTGCAAAATTAATCAAATTGAGATAAAATATAAGATCTGCAAGCTATGTAAAGCAAGATAAAACAAATTGTTTTATTCTTTGCTATTTTTAGCAGATTGATTTGTTTTCTTCCTTGGTCGGATTTGAGGTTCCTGTAGAGAGATAAGGTGTTTTTTTTGCTTTAAAAGTAGATTTGGCCTATTTTTAGAGGCTTTTCAGTATGTATTTGCAAAAAGTGTGTTTTTTCCGCTTTGTGCAGATTTTTGAGGCAGTTTTGATACCTTTCTTGAGCTTTTTCTTGGAGCTCAGATTAGGGTTTTGGGGATATATCTTGAGAAAACTTAGTGTTTTATAAAAAAGAGTTCAGATGATAGTTTCTTGATCTTACACATTTTTGAGCTTGTAAACTTATTTGTGCTCAGATTTTGAGAGTTTCACTCCTTCATTCAATAAAATAGAAGAGTTTTCCTTTCTCAGTTCTTGTTCATGATTTGCAATAGTAATTTGATTTGTCTTGTGATTCAAATCTGTTGAATCCTTTTCTTGTCTTACTGTTGTTAAGTGATTTGCAGGAGTTGCATGCTAGTTCAGGTTGTGTCTTGTGTTTAATTTTAAACCTTTGCACAAATCACTTTTGGATTATATGTGTTGTGAGATTGTGAGAATCAAATTTTAAAGAGGTGGTGAGAGTGAGTTATTATCAGAATCTTCTTGAAGTTGGTCAATAATTTTAGGTGATAGAATTTTAGTTTTAGATTTTAAATCCAGTTTATCCTTCTATCCTTTTTCCAGAAAGTCACTTAGAATAGGATCCATATTTTGGAGAACCAGCTCACTCTGGAGATTCGTTTTCACAATGAGTTACCCACAACTCGAGAACGTTTCCATGTGTCAATAGATTGCTGAATTTTCATTTTCAGCAGGTGCAAATCTAATTGATAACAAATTTATCATTTAAGCTCATGGTAGATGAAAACTTAAAGAGTTTAGATCATTATGTACATCTATTTTTGCAATCTTCTCATCATCATCATCATCAAGATTGATTATGAGAAGAGGATGATAATAAACTGTTATGTCATTTGTATCAACCATGTTATGATAATAAGTTGTTCTATTATAATCGTACAGTTACTGTTTAATAGAATGATGTTGTTTACAACTAAACAATCACATTTTATAATAAAATAATTTTGTTTATGAATGAACACATAATGTTTATAACATAACGATATTGTTTTCAACTAAATAGTTACAAAACGATGTTGTTTACATATAAACAATTCAATATTTATAATAGAACAATACTATTTTAGCTTAACAACTATAAAACAATACTATTTCAAGTAAAATGTTCACAGTTTATAAAAAAACAATGTAAAAAATCACTATTTACAATAGTACAATGTTGTTTATAGTAGAACATTCACTGTTTACAATAATACAATATTTTTTATAGCTAAGCAGTTGCAATTTATAACAAAACAATATTGTTTATAGGAGAACATTCATTGTTTACAATAATACAATGCTGTTTACAACTAAAAAAATATAATTTATAACAAAACGAGGTCATTTATAATATTTTATAGTTGTAGCTGCAAGTTTCCATTGCTTTGTTAATCAAAGCTTTATTATTCTAAACAAGTGTATATAAAATTCATGTAAGAAAATAACCAAATGAAACTGTTAATAACTTTCATAAGCATTTAAAAGAACATGAATGATGATAATGGGCCAGTATCAACTGAGCTCGAGTTAGAAAACCCTCTTTCAATGATAACATATATTTTCCTATTATTCTATGAATGACCTATATTCGTAGACTATTGCTCAGTATCATGTTGGTCGAGGCTGTAGCCTTATACGCCTACCCTCGACTTGGGTATAATCGCCCCAAGGATGATATGGGTTTCATTCATGGTGAACGATGGTTTTCATTACCACGCATGAAACTATATATATGGGAATGAATTCATCATTTGACCTTTTTCCTCTATGTGCTAGGAGACTTGGTACCATATTTTCATAGCGATATAACAGAATATTTATAGCTACAAGGAAATAATGTAAATTTGTAATACAATATTGGATGACATAGCCCACCATCACCCACGACAATCAGGCATCAAAAACAATAGCAATACTTATCAATCCAGGATCTAGGGTGATGGCTTTGCACTATATGGGTGGCCATTGAAAGGATATAGTCATGTAATATAAAATGTATCACAATCTTTCAGTGAAAAAATTAGGCCAACCCTTAAAAAGGTAGTATCAATTTATACATTATATTGCTCCTATCACAGGCTTATCAGATCATCTGATAGCCCTGTGGTGAGCTAAACAAAGTAATACATGTAATCTATGCACACAATGGATACTTACAGAGACAAATACTAATGACTTTTCCAAGCCTTAGAATCTAGACATGAACATGCGTATCCGAGCATAGTAAGGCCACCATGGCCATGCTCTAATAGTATACATATATCAAATTTCAAATACAGATTGGATAAAGAAAATTTGATGAACAAGTTTTGATTCATTGCAATAGAACTGCTGGTATGTCATCTGGTCTAAGCATTGGTGATAGTCAAAAATAGTACAGAAAAGAATTGCAAACATTTCAATATAAGAAACATCAAATACCTCTGGAAATGAGGATTTTTGCTTCGGATTTTTCCACAATGTTACATCGAACTCACCATTCTTTGTGTGATGGTGTCGATAATTTCTAACCAAAATAGCAACTTTTCTTCATTTTTCCTCGCACCTCCACTAAGGCCATTTCAAATGATAATGGTCATTAATTTCTTTGCCACCCCATTCTTACAATTTGAATGTGGCCTTAATGTCAATGGCAGACTACGACCTTCTTGATATTTTCTCATGATGTTGGTTTAAATTCTAATAGTCCGATAATGATAATATTAGTTTTCAAATTCATTTTTATAAGAAATATAAATATGTATTCACCTATTTATACATACATGTATACATATATTTGTTTGAATAGGTTTATGTGTTTCATTTACTAACATTTAAATTCATAAATAAAAGAAATTTTATTTCATTTCGAGCATCAATATATTTAAACAAGAAGGGGCTTTTAATTAATTTCATATAATAAAATTCTTATCATTTTTAATCATACTTTAGAATGCATACTATCATTTTCTTCCAAATTCTCAAAACAAAAAATTAAGATAAACAATTTAAACATGAAATCAAGGGTTTACTTTTTCTACAAGCCATTCATTTTCAATCATTGGAACAATTTGAATCATGTAATTAAGTTCTTCTATATGGAAAATTTCAAATGCAAATCATCATGCCATTTGTGGTGTGTGCACTTAGATTCCACCTAGCTTACCATTCGATTCGGCTAAACGATCCTACTTCAACCATGTTCTTGTCCTTCAACCTGTCACCCTACAACTGCACACTTGCAAAATTCATTAGTAACGTTCAAATCAAATAACATATATAAATATAATTAAAAAAAAGATCACATAGTCAATGATGGTCAACTTCTTTCAATCTTTTCCATAAACACCAAAATTTCCATTCAACATATTGAATTTTCCTCAATAATTCAGTTTACCATATTCTAATTAAAATGCAATAAAATTGGGTTATGAAAATATGCCACATTGGGTGTATGGGTCCCACTTACATTTCGGGGACTAGATTTGGATTTCACATTGAACTAAGCATTTATTGAAAAATGTGTCCCAAGCTAAGCCTAATGGAACTCATATGCCCCAACTAGCGTATGAGTCACACTTAGCTTAGACCTAATTTAAATTCAAATTATTGATGCGATCTTATTCTCCTAGATCTAATGTTGGTTTGTAATGTTGTAATTTTGGAATTTTTTGCATAAACAAGTATAAATACAAGATTATTTCACTCATTTTTCACCTAGCAACTTTAAGGAGCACTTGTGATCTAAGAATTTGAGCATTCTAGCAATTCAAGAACCTTAAAGAGTGATTATCAAGCTCTTTGGAGCATTATTCAAGTATCAAGCATCATGCCAAAGTCATCATGCATCATGTTTATTTTTGAGCTAACATTTGTGATGTAGGGTTTTATGATTCAAGCAAGCATTCAAATTAAGATTCATATCATTCAAGTAAGAGTCGAGATCTACATCCATTGTAGCCATTACATACAAGATTGCAACCTTTTGTTCCTAGGGTTTGGTGGGTTGCAACATATCATTTTGTTCATTCATCATTCCTCATTTCTATTTCATTTCATTTCAAGGTTTGATTACCAAAACAGGGTTTGGGCAAGGCAAACCCCTATCCACTAACAAAACAATATTTTTCCCTCTCTTTGATGTGTGATTTACAGATCTAGGTTGAAGATCCATTGAAGAGCAAGATTGGAGAAAAGCTGTCAAGGTTGTCACCTTACTTGCAAAATCATGGAAAGTCACCTACAGTTTACATTTTAGTGATTTAGATTCAGAGATTTGGAAAGAAGAAAGCTACATGAAGTCATCAGAGGATATTAGAGTTTCAGAGCAACCCTACTATTGGGACTAAATCACCACTTGTGGCGTATGAGTCCTAGTATATCTAAATTTAGACATTTTTCAGTAGATCTTGATTTAGCAGTTCTAGATTCCAGTTTTTGTCAGAAACCCTAATATAGGACTAAATCACCTAGCCTAACGTATGAGTCCAAGTGTGCAATAAAGTCAACATTTTCAACATTTCAAACCTTGTTCCAAGCACATTTAGGTTTCTAGGTGCACCTCTATGTTTTCTCAATTTACTATTTTGAATTACATTCATTTCTAGGTCATTTATTTAAGCTTTGCACATCATTAGGTTTTATCATTAGATTTTGCATATTACTTGTCTTTCCAAGCCCTAGCTTGGTGGTGAACCCCTTTCATACCTTTAATCATACCCTAAGACAATCTTTAGCAGATCTCTTTCCCTTTTTCCATCTTTAGATTGAGATCTCTAAAATTTCTTTAAGTGAAACTAAGTGAAATAGATCGTAAACCCCGGGTTCCATCTACCAAAAAGATAGAGCCCCCTATTTTCTTCGTTTCAGGAAGATATTATTTCTTTATCTGCGTGGAAAACTTATATATAAAACAAGTTTGGGCGGGGAGTAGGTGAAATGTTCCATGAACTGGTTTAGACATGAACAAACGTCCAACGTTTCTCTGATATGAATTATCTGTACACCATGAGAATATTTCAAAACTGAACCCATTTTTTAATTATTGTTACTCAGGATACGTGTTGGGCAGGCTTTCATAGAGTGAAGTACGTATGATATAAGCTAAGAATCTTTTTATCCTCAACAAGTCAAACTTATGCCAGAGCCGTGAGCCGCCTCCATGAAACATAAGAAAGCGTGTCCTCCTTTCACGCATTAAGAAACTCCAATGACATTAACAATTCAGTTTTGTACTGAATTTTCAACTTTGAAGTGTGACTGGAACTTGGAAAACAACGTGACTTTGATAAAATGAACAGTTCAACAGGAGATTGTTTGAACTTTTACTGTTTACTGAAAGGAAGGACATTTTTCATGTGATTTTAATTTTACATTTGAAAACTAATTGACATTTGTTTTGGGGAGTGAAATTGAATTCAAGGGAAGCTGAGTAGGAGTTTCCAAATTTTTTAACAAAGCTCTTGGGTTAGTAGGTCTTAGTTGGTGAGGCTATGAACGGCAGCCTTGATTTCTGTTCTGAAGGGAATGGTAACATTATAGGTGGCCAAATCATAGTAAATTTTTACAGTGCGTACCCATGTGTTTGAATAGATTCCTTGTGAGGGCAGCTTTCTCATTTGATTCATCTCACCTAGAATTTTAGTGTCTTCTTTGACCCAAATACTTTCAGGATTATTTTGATTGGGCATAACTTTCCAAGCCTTATGTCACTGTTCTAGATGTCCACATCTCCTCCTTTGTGGTGTCCATGATCAACTTGAATTTAGATGTGATGATTAGATGATTGATCATATTTTGACTTTGCAGGTCATTATAGAGAAAACCTATTGTAAAGGTGAACTTGTATATTGTTGTTTTGTGGATTTTTTGGGAGCCTTTTTTATGACATTTCTTTTTTCAAAAGGTTGAGATTTGTGGGTGCAAGTGAGTTTGTTGTTCGAGTAATTTGGAGACACTTTGAAATAGTCAAAAGTAATTTTTGTACATGACACTTTTTTGATTATCTATAATATTTCTTGGAATCAAACTAGGTTTTACACCTCATCCCCAGTTTTTAAGAGGAGCTTTCTAACATTAATGGGTCATTATATGGTATACTTATTTCATTATTGTTGTTTATTGATGTTATTATTTCTATCTTAGACTTAGCAAGTAATTGTTTACAAGTATGGTTAGATAAATCAATTTTTTTTAACAACAAGAATATACATGTTAATTTAAAAAAGTAATAGTTATGATTTTCTTTATATAAAGTGTCAATCTCATGATTCATCTTTCAAAGTGAGATGATTCTATCAAACTCTTCTTACATATATTTTGGGGTCACATTCAAGAGTTTAGAATTTCTTTCAAAATTATTGTTGATGCAATACTTTTGAAAGGTTACGCTACTTAAAATAAATTAGAAAAAAATTGCTCCAAGTTTAATTCACGAATAATCATCAAGCTAGATCTTTTTGAAACTCTTGTTAGGATAATTTATCTTTATGGTTCTAAATTTTGAGGAACTTCTCTAAATGGGACAAAGTAGACTCGGAATGGTTACAAACTTTATTCTTTTAGAGAATTATTTAGTGTAAAAAGTATAATTCCTCAATGTATTGTCCAAGATGAATTTAATGCCCAACCGTTCAAGTGGAACAATAATTTTTAGGATTGTTTACCATTTTCATAGATAATGAGCTTTCCAAATGGTTTGAAGGGTACTTTGACATATCCTTTTTATGCTTACTTATCCTCTTTGGAGCTCTTCAAATAGCAGAAACATGTTTGTTAACTATTGTGAGCTCTCTTCTATAGACTATTAGTATCTCCATTGATAATCTTCCACCATTCAACTTTTTTGGAAGACCAACAATATTAGAGTGGGTTTGAAAGGCATTAACAAATGGATTCAAGAGGACATAAATATGATCTACATCCAATAGACCTAGATTTTTTCACCTAAGTCATTGAGTCCAAATTGCATTATTATGTGTAGATACTTTCTCCAAATTTGTGATGAAGGCTTATCCTTCCTAACTATATTCAAACTCATTGGTCTCATGGATTTAGGGTTTTCCTTGGCAAGATGCATGTTGACTCCAATCCTTGCCAAGATGCATATTGATTCCAGCCAATGGAGGGTTGAGATGGATCATCATATTTCAAGAGAAGAATAAGCATGCCAATTTTTCTAAATTAGGAGGCAAAAATTAAGGATTATTTTATTTTCAAATGCATAATGTTTTTAGAAGATTCTTCTGTCTCTTTAGGAAATCTTTGTAAACTTTCTTTTGATATCAAAATTAGAAGTTCATGGCAATATCCATTAATGAATCTTGTACTTTTAGATAGGGTTAAGACATTATCACTTGAATAAGGGAAAAAAATATGTACTTCTCCTAACATAAATACTAGATCACCATGGTTCTAAACATACATTTGATAGTTCTTTACAAATTAGACCTATTGAGAAAAGGAGCTTTCCTACTAGTGATTACATGAAGCATAAGGTGTCCAAGTTGAGGAGGCATACAATGTAAAATATATGCATTAATAAAAGCACTTATATTATAGATTCCTTTCAAAACTGATTTGATTTTGGTTTGTGATATTAGTTTTGGTTCCTTAGCCTTTTGTATAGTACTTAGATTTTTGTTTGTTTAGAGGTGCAATAGTACTCTCTCGTGACTTATTGTAGTATACTTTATCTTCAGCTCCATTAACATTTATGGTTATTTATAGACATTATCAAATACTTCAGTTAAATTTTTATAAGAACAATTTTTTCATGTCAATTGAGTAAAAAATGACACACAATTCAACCCATTATCTCTATTTCAATAATGAACTATCTTGTCAAATACTCTATGTAGACAATGTAAATATAATCAACATCTTGTTAGTTTTATTTCAACCAAAATCAAATTCACAACCTACCAAATTTAATAATTTTTTAATCACTAACACCAACTAAACAACCTTATATACCTATAATAAGGTATAACATAAAAAAATGTCACCGTGTGGAAAAGAAAAGTGATATTCAAGAATTAGAACTACACCCGTGAATGAATTCTTTGGTATAAGATGTCTTTTGTGAAAGCTACGTTGTCACAAACAAAAGCAAAAGAAACTACGTCATTGTCGTTGTAAACTTCACGAGGACAAATCACGGCTTTACAAATACTTGCAAACCAGGAAAACTTGACTAAACAAAACAGGTCTGCATGCCAAACGTGCGGAAGACATAGCATTTAAATTTTTTTTGAGCATTTTGGCGTTGTGAGGTGGAACACACGTTTCAAAAATTCATGGACGCCACGAAAGTTCCTTAACAAGCTGGAATACAAGACGATTGCTTCAAACTGAATTCATTTATTTGACTTTTGGCCCAAAAGCCGCCTTCATCACCATCAATGATCTTATCTCCCAAAATGTTGTCTTACCCAAAAGATTGTTCTCAGCATATGAAAAGGACTTGTTTGACAGGCAACCATAGATCTATTGCCAAATAGTTTGTTTTCATAGATTCTCAGTAACAAGAAAATATAAGCTCACATGAAGAACATTTATATAGATTCACAGGAGATTTCAAGTTCCAAACGTACCAAGTATATGAATCTGGTTCAACAGGTAAGCTAATAGAATATGTTCATAAGTTTTAATCACAAAAGTTAAGAAGGGTACTTCCGATTTTGAGTGCCAAAGGGTGTGAAGTGTCATCTTGGCTTGAATAAAAGTGATATGTGAGTCACAAACTTTTGGTTCTCTTTTCCTAACAGGAGATGAACAGTGGAGGTAGACTAAATGCTGAAAGCCAAATGGATGAGCAGGGAAGCACTCCATTGGGATTGAAGTTGAGAAAGAGTCCTTCCTTAGTAGAACTTATTCACTTGAGCATGTCCCGACAGAACGGGGAATCTTCACAAGGTGTGAACAACTTGACAATGGAGGAAGGAAAAATGCAAAACAACAGGTTTATAGAAGAAAATAATGGTGTTGAGGAGAAGAAGAAGGCCACTAATTTCTCAGCTGTGGTTCTAAGAATTGGCGCATGGGAAGTAAGTGTTATATAATTCACTAAATCATATTTTCTCTCTAAAAGATTAGAGTAAATCCTACACTGACATTGATTATAAGATCTTTACAGTATTTGTTGCAGTATGGAAGAGCTTTTAGAGAAACTTGGGAATTAATTTTTATTTATCAAGATCATACTCAATCATTAAGATGAAACATAAATGACAGACGAAATGAAAATTTATCATTTTTTCAAAAACGTTAATCTTATTGATTCTGAAAAATATCAGAACTTTTGATTGTTTTAAATTTATTTGATTATTTTTTCATGACAAATCTTATATCATCCATGAGTTTGTTTTACTATCTGACATGAACCTAGACTCATATCTCTTTAAGAGAACCAAAAACTTGCTTGATATTTCAAGATTTCTAAACTGAACAATGTCTAAAATGACTTTGCTCGCTGTAGGTTCTACATCCCTTTTATAGCTAACTTGTAAATTGAAATTTAAAAAAAAACATTAATAGAAAACACTTAGAGATTGAGATTTTCAGATGTAAACATAATATCATTTACATGGATAACAAAATGGAACGATTTTTTACTCCCACTTGGAAATAAATATCAGTAATCAAGATTTCATTGTTTGGGTATATGGGTGGATATTCAGTTGATTTCTCTGATTATTAACAATTACAGTATGTTTGTGTGGTGGACAGTATGTGTCAAGATACGAAGGCGACTTGGTAGCAAAATGCTATTTCTCAAAACGAAAGCTTGTTTGGGAGGTTTTGGAAGGCGGGCTGAAGAGCAAAATAGAAATCCAATGGCAAGATATCACTGGTCTTAATGCAACTTGTCCTCAAAATGATCTTAGTACTCTGGAAATTGAGGTACGATAGTGCAAACAAAATTTAAATTTGACCTTATAATCACCATTACTAATGTTTCGCTGACCCACTGAATTTTCTACTGTTCATATATAGTTTTCCAGGCCGCCCATGTTTTTCAGGGAGTCTAATCCTCAGCCAAGAAAGCACACAATATGGCAAGCTACCTCTGATTTCACTGGAGGTCAAGCAACTCTATACAAGTAAGTATTTGTCTGTATGTAAAAGAAGGGTTTAAATAATTTGTGTATTGTAATCTACATTGTTTATTTAAGATGGGTTTTGGGACAAGTTTAAACAACATTCTTTAAGTTTTGATTTGTTTAGATGGTTCATCTGAAATCACACTAGTTTCTCTAATAAGGTCCACCTTTTAGATTCGAGATGAACGATCTGAACAAGTCAAAGCTCAAAACGTGTTATTTAAACCAAAATCTGACTCCCCACAAACAACTGTAAAGCTGCTTTGTGTAACCTAATAAGTTTTATAAATACATGCAATTATCCAACATCTAGAAAACGATTTCATGCAATTTCTGTGGAGCAGTAGTACAAAAAATTCTCCATTTTTTGTGTTGTTTACTGTACTACCTATGTGTTTTTATTATCAGCAACACTGTAATTAAGTTTCTGGTACAAATTTGACCCCAAAACTCAGTAAATATCTTATATTATTGCAGGAGGCATTTGTTGCAATTTCCTAAAGGACAGCTTGAAAGGCATTACCAGAGCCTTATCCAATCTGATCCTCGCTTGAAAATGCTAAGCAAGAAATGTTTACCAAGCACAGATTCTCCATTTTTTGAAACCAGATTTACACCTTTCGGAGAACAGCAGAGTCTTTATTTGCAACTACTGCGAGAGAATCTATGCCATGCCATGCCACAGTCTGCGTTTCTGAGTAGCAATTGTTATCTGCCACCTTTAGTAGATGCAGAACAAAATAATGTATCTGATTTTGAACAAATGAAGGCTGAGGAGAGCTTTTCTGGATTTTCAGTTTCGACAAGTGAAGACAGAGATTCATGGTCATCAAAGAAAAACATAAAACTTGAAGAACTTGCCCAGTACTTACTGGGTGATGGTCTTCTCACATCAAATCATCCGGACAAGCAAATTACTCACAGAGTTAATTCCAATATGCATTCTCTTTGTCCAAAAGATTATTTTCAGTTGTAGGAAAGGATGCATAAAGGGTATGATTAACGGTTGAAAGGATTTTAGCTACGACTAAGGAATGCCAATGTAATTGACCTAGGATTCCATTGAAAATGGGAAAACCATAAAATTATTTGATTTAATAAATCCTCTACCAGCAAAGTCTCATTCAGATGTAAATTGTGTCCATTGTACAATTAATAATAAAAGCAATACAGTGTCATATATTGTACAAGAGTCACAGTGAGTTGTCAAATTTGAGAGCACGGGCTTGTTACAATCACATTCTGTACATATTGTTTTAAGGCCGTCCCATATAACCCTTGAATGGTGCATAATTAGTGCTCCCTAGGTGGTGGTTTCTTATGTGCATTTTTTTATTATAATTACATTATATACACATTATTTTAAGGCTATCCGATATAACTTTTGGATGATGTATAATGAGTGTTCTCTAGGTGTTGGTCTCTTATGTGCATTTTCTTGTGCTTATAATCATATTTTGTACACATTGTTTTAAGACCATCTCATCTAACCTTTGGATGGTACTAATGAGTGCTTCCTAAGTGGTGGTCTCATATCTGCATTTTCTTATGCTTACAATCACATTCTGTACAAATTCTTTTAAGGTCATTACTTATAAATTTTGGATGGTGCATAATGAGTGTTCTCTAAGTGGTGATTTCTTATGTGTATTTTTTATTCTTACAATCACATTATGTACACATCATTTTAAGCCATCCTATATAACCTTTGGATGGTGCATAATGAGTGCTCCCTAGGTGGTGGTCTCTTATGTGCATTTTATGATGCTTACAATCATATTATGCATGCATCGTTTAAAGGCCATCTCATATAACCTTTGGATGAAGCATAATGAGTCCTCTCTAAGTGGTGGTTTCTTATGTGCACTTTCTTATGCTTACAATCACATTTTGTATACATAATTTTAAGGCCATCCCATATAACCTTTGGATGGTGAATAATGAGTGCTCCCTAGGTGGTGGTCTCTTATGTGTATTTTCTTATGCTTTTGGAGTGGACTATACTAGTTATTGTACTTTTTCTTTTTCTAATTTAATAATGTTGAATTATAGTAAAATAAGTATAAGGTTGTGAGGAAGTAAAGTACACTAAGTTTAATGGTGATTAATAAATTAATGAAGAAAGTAAGATATTATTATAGAAATAAAGTATTTTTCACTATATTTTAATTAGGATTAATAATTAAATAATAATAAATATTATAATTAACATTTATATATAAGAAAATTAAATGAATTAAATAAAGGTATGTAACCCTAATTTTGGTGTAGATGTTTTTATCCAAATGTTAGATATTCATGCATTAAGGTGTTAGACTTTTAAACTATGTTATTGACTTGCAAAGTTAAATGTCTATCTTTTGGGTTCACTTCTATTAGTGCATATATGATCTCTTTGAGTGTAGATCTAGAATTGATGTGTAGATGTGAACACATAACTTGTAGCTATGATATGTCACTTTTGTAGAATAAAACTTCTTCACCTCAATCCTTGGTCTTTGAATGTGTACAAGAATAGATAGTGTTTACAAACAGCTTAGGAGAATTTGCTAGATCATGAGAATCAAGTTCTACTTAGTCAAATTCTTAGATAAACTAATTATAATGAAGGTCAAGAATAGTAAGTAAATGTATGCAATATGCTCCTAGGATGATGATGCAATGTTCTTGTAATTTCTCTTTTGTCCACTTTGTATGATCATATTTATAAATTTATTTCCTAGTTATACTATATCTCCTAGATTTTGTATTCCAATTAGGGTTAGTCATTAAATACACCATCCTAATGTGCATTTTGAATAATTTATATTTTAATTGGATCATAATGGTCAAGTAAAAAATGTAGCAAAATTTTAAATTTGAAATTAAAAAAAATGGAGGTTAGTTTGCACTTGCATATTTGAACCAAGGAAATAGGGATATTTAGGGAATTATGTATATTTTTAGGGACAAGTGATGTTAGCATTCAAGAATGGGTGATATTATTTTCTTACTTCCATTCAAAATAGACCATGATGTGGGGATACCTTTGGCACAACAAAAAAAAATAGACCATGATCTCACACACTAATTAATGCATAAAAGAGAACTAAGTTGTTATGGGACCAAAACATAGTGGAAAAGAGCATGGATATGCAGTTGTCATAATTAAATTTTCCCCCACTTTAACTTGTGAATTACTATCAAAGTAAAATCAAATAACCAACATGAAAAAAAAAGACACTCAAGGTATTTAGATTTATATAAAGTAATTGTTGGGAATTCGATCCTTGATATAGCTGAACAATAGACTAGGATATTATAGTTCATTAATATTGTGTGATCAAGTACAATTAGGTTTGATATGTTGGTGTGTAAAAGGTTATTCCCTAACTAGTTTCCTTCTAGGACCTATTCACACCTATCTCTTAAGTTTACTTAGGTCACGTTTATGGCACTCACAGAATACTTACCTCTTTGTGTCTTATAGCATATGATTGTGTCCCTTGGCTTAATCCCATTCCTTCTTAGGTCTCACCTTGCCTTTATAATAAAGGATTATCTTCTATGTGCTATACATATTGAGTATATTTTTAATATTGTATTCATGCTTGTATTCTTGTTTGTTAGAATAACATCTCTTATTTCTTCTCTCTTGTGTGTGGATGACTATTTGGTGTTATAGATTTGCTAATCTTGGTTGGTGACTTCAACATGGTATTAGAAATTTTGATGTTGTTTAGAGAAACATTCTTGTAAATTATATCAATATTTTATTTTTAGCAGCATACCTTCTTCTAATTTAAGAGATAACTAATTCTAAATCTCTCAATACTCATAGAATCTTGGCATTATGCTTCAAGGGTATGTTTAAGCCAAACGATAAAGCTTTATGCTCTACTAATAGTTGAAGGATCCAAATTTCATGGAAGTGTACATAATACTAACCCCTTCTCCTTCCTTAGAACAAGAACCATCAATATGCATAATATAGATACCATTTAATAATATTTCTTGACTCCCTAGGCTCTATTGAGAATCATCACCATCCTTTGCATTGTTTATCTTAGCCCTAAAGTTATCTATATCTATATCAATGTATTTACATAATCTATTGGTTCTCCTTGAACCTACTTTCAACACTTCCTGAGAGGTTTTGAATATCTATGATCAAATCCATTGAGAGGATTGGCCAAGAAATGAGAGATAACTATATCTCTCTTACACTTTAGGCTTTGGAAGACCTAAGGGAGTAGCCTTACCAATATTCACTAGGTTATATATGATATAAGTATTATCACAATGGCAAGTAGATAAATATTAATGCATACAAGGAGAAATTTCTTGTAATATGGCCTTATTTGTATGCACCCTTTTGTACCCTTAATGATTTGGAACAAAAAAATAAAATAAAATAAAAATAAATGGTCTATTCCTTAAGGATTTTCTCATTTATGGATTTGGATTTGGCCAACCTTCAACAATTATACCAATGCATATTCCTACAACACAGTGGAGCCTAGATGAAACTCAAATGACTAAGAAAACACTAATGCTTAAAGATAAGCCTAATGTACATGGCTCTATCTTGTAGAGCTTAGACTTCCAAATTCTATTCTACCCAAAAGATACATCTCTACTTAATAATTCATAGACCTTTCAAATGATTCACATATATTAGTCTAGAAAGGTTTCTTACCCTACCATAAACTGCACAAAGTAATGCAATTTTACAACACCTCTTAGATGCAAAATAACACATAATTGATACAAAGAACAACAAATGTGAATGCACAAATTCCTTGAATTCCCTAACATATTCAAACAAAAATGGAACAATATGAATTAATGACATAGACTATTACTTATATTGATTTCTTGAATTAGTTTTATAAAATCACAAATATTTCATATAGAAATGTAACTAAAATTATATTCATATGTACTGGTGTATTAAATTTCTACAAAAAGACTGATAAGAGTCTCCCTATAGTTCAAAGCTTGCCTAAAACTATGCCAAAGACCAACAACACCTTTTGCAATAATTATTTTTTACTCTTATAGTTATTGTAGGTTGCTAAAATTGCCACCAACCAAGGAGGGGGCCTACAAATTGATATTAAATTAGACATCCTCATATTTGAACATCGCAACAATTTCCCACATATTTTGGGGGTCATTATCCTTTATTTACACTTGAAAAACTACTTCAAATATTCCTAGAAGTGTTTTGACTAAGCTGGCTTAAAAATGTAGTTTCTCTAGCAACAAACTACCTCATATTCTATGCTAAGTTTGTGCTTTGTCTAGGATCAAATCTAAACATCCATGTCAAGTCTATGATTGTAGATTCTTCCTCTACATATAGATTCAACCCTCCACAATGTGTGTACCTCTACATTGTTGTTCACCTCATTGAACTTTTTATACTTCTCTCTTCTATGATATTTGATGATTAGTGATATCTAGAAATAGCTTGGAAAGGTTGACGTTATATTGCAAGAAGACATGTTCTCCTAAGTCAGCTTTAAAAATTTTGTGTAAAGGATTGAAGATAACATGCAAGACCTAGGATGATATATGATTATTTGTCACCCCTTTTAGGACACCAAATAGAAATAGTTTATTTAATTGATTGCTCCTTTAACATTCTAGGATGATAGAGGACTTGTGCATTCTAGATTATCAATGAATGATATTGATTGCCTTTGAATACTAGCACAATAGCATCAATGTTTGCAAAATGTGCACTTAGTCCACTAAGGGTGGGAAAACAAGTCTTGGGCTAGTCAACCAAAACTTGAATTTATATTTTAGAAAGTTAGCTTAGATGAAGTTCAGGAACTGGTCCCATGATCATAGAAATGACCAAGATTGATAAATGATCATATCTAAGTGTATAATAGTTTTATATATGATCAAGTGTACAAATATATATAATAAATGCAAGACTCATATGAATAAATTAGAATACACACATTCATTTATCAATAAATATTATATCAAATATTTCTTTAAAAAAACATAAAACTAAATACGAAATATATAAATTTCAACATTACAAAGTATTATAAATATTCAATTTGTTTCTAATTATATTAAGAATTGATCGTAATTAGCATGCTGAGAAAGAATTTGACTTGGATTTGTCCTTTTTGGATTGCATGCCGTCATCTCAACGTAAACAAAGTCAACATTTGCTAGTCAATTTTGAAGTTAAAAAGCGTGTCATTTTGTTATGGCTATACGGTATAAATTTGTCTATCTAAATAATTGAAAGAACCCATCCATAAGAAAATATTAGTGTAATAAAAGCGCAACCATGTGGCTTTGTAAAAGTGGGAAATAGTTATAATCATTTGATGTGGACTTATTTTGTTTTATGTAAATAGTTTGTTTGTTTTTTAATTTAAAATAAATTGATTTTGCAATTTATAAAAGAAATTATATAAATAATTGATATGTTTTTATTTTAATATAATAAAATAAATCAATTTTATGATTTATTGATTTTGATTGTAATGATTTAATTGAATAGATTTTTTATCGATATTATTTGACTAATATCAAAAATAAAAAATACCAATTAAATAAGTGATTCTCTTATTTAGAATACAAATTTATTCATTGATTATTATTAAAAATCATCTTAATTATTGAAAAACACATTTGCAACATTTTTCTTTTAAAATTATATTGTATGGTGTAATCTTGTTTGTAGACTACATTATATGGTACAACCTAGTCAACTACTATAAACATGTATCCATAAACATGTCTTTGGTTAAATTAGTGTCATTAAGTATTAAGTTGAAAATTATAAGATTATTAGATTAAAAAATCATTAAAGGACAATATACTATATTTAGACAAAGCATTGATGAATTAGGTAAATCATAACCAAATATTAATCAATAAGCATGTTATATTTTTTATATTAGTTGAAATAAAATCAACTTAAATTTGTCTATAATTTTAATATTATTTGAAATAAAATCAGACAAAAGTTGTCTATAATTATATGTAGGTCCAGAGTAGAGTTGGTAATGGTGTTTGTGTAAAAAGTAATAGGTTATGAGATTGAAACTTATATACATGATTGTATTCTACATATACATCAAAGTTTCACATCTTCCCCATGAGTAGAATGACAAAAAACTTGTACTTTCTTGTAGGGGCAAGATTGCAACTAAGACAAGATTGTAAATTTTTTCATAATCTAAAAGTAGTCTTGATGAATTCTCAATGTGAAGACAAACAAGAGAACACTAGTTGCACAAGATCACATAATGCAACATCAAATATTTCTATACAAGATCAATGAGATCATCCAATCATTATTCCATTTTCAAACTATAATTTTGATAATCAATTTCTTAATATGAAGAAATCAACAACAAAAACAATACTACCAACTCATTAATATAGATAAAATACCTTAATTATTCTCTAACTTCTCACTTTTAGTTTTCTATCTATTGAATTCAAATATAATGTATTTGTTTTGATAATTATTTCTATTAATATATCATTATTTACAAATATTATGGAAACAAAACCAAATTACCTCTTGTCATATAAAAAAAGTTTATCAGTGAAATTTTCTATCAAATAAAAATATTTTTATTTTATGAAATTAAAAATTAAATTATTATAAATAAAAAGGTTATAAATAATCGAATTTATTATTACTGTTTTTTAAAATCAATTATATGTGAAATTTATTATTTTAATAATATAAAGATAAAAAATATATATTAAAAAATAATTGATTATAAAGTAGGTTTACCCAACTTAAAAATATCCATAGTATATCAATATTAAAGAATCAAAAAAGTCTATATGACCTAAAAATAAACAATTAGAAAGAGAGAGGGAAACCTCCAAACCTCATAGAGCATAAGCATTTGTTCTCCTACAGATTGTGTTTTTTGAGTATAAAAAATAATTTATTTGTAATTATATTAAAAAATAGATCAATAGGAAAACCATTTGAAAATAGTAATACTAAAGTTATCCATGGTGCAATAAACATAAATAATACTACCAATTTTTTCACACCAAAAGTAAACATAATAGAAAGACTCACAAATATATAATGGAATTGTAATCAACACTAAAAATATCAATAGAATGTTTGGTCATATTCTAGATTAGGGTAATCTTGATCAGTTCTAGTATCAACTTTAATTTCATTCTAATTAAGGTTGATTTAGTAAGAAAAATAGCAACTTGATTTTCTTCCTTTCTAGTATGGTTTTACTTAACAATATCCTGATGTCTTTTATACATTCATTCAATTTCCACTACTTGAAGTTGTTAGAAAAACTACTAGGTTGATCAAACTATATCTTACATAACCCCGTGAGAGAAAATAATGCATACACACTTATAGAATAACCATAATGTGGAAAACTATAATATCATTCCTCAATAAGAGAATAAAAAAGAGGCTGTGGTGTGCACTCCATACGATTTAAAGATAGCCAAGGAGTGGAAGATTAAAAATGATGTGTCTAGGGATTCTAAACCTACAAAAAAAGACCAGACAGGGGTATGCTGGAGTTTTCCTTCGTGTGGCTGGTTTAAAGCTAATTTCGATGGTGCGGCTAAGGGAAACTCGAGATTGGCTGGAAGTGGAGGTGTGATTAGGGATTCTAATGGTTATTTTTTTAGCAAAAAGGGATATTCCCATTGGATCTCAAACTAATCACGTGGCTAAAGCTATTGGATCCTTTCATGTGATTAACTTGGCTGTTAGCAAGAATATTAAATATTTATGGCTCGAAGGAGACTCTAAAAACATTATTGATTGCCTCCTAAGGAAGTCCCCTCCTTCATGGTCTATCAAGAGTTGGATAGAAGAGGCTAAGTCCCTCCTAGCTAATTTTGACAAAGTTAAAATTACTCATGCATTTAGGGAAGCCAACAGCGTGGCTGATTTATTTGCTAACAAAGGGGTTAAACAATAAGAGCTGGTCACATGACAGAACCTCAGTGATCTTGGTGCCAACGTCAAGGCTTTAATTAATTATGATATCATGCATGGGAAAACAACAATTTATTTTGATGATGAAGGTAAGTAGGGCCAAGTACTTCAACATCATTAGATTTGATCGGGCCGCTTTTAATTTCTTAACTGGTAGTAAGAGGTGGCACATTTTGTGGGTTCTTTGGTTTGGTTGCAACATTTTATTTCAGACTTTTTTCTTTGGTAGTGAGGTGTTTGTGACAATGGGAGGAGACAGGAAAAGGGTGGAGCCGAAAACCTACAAAATGAATAAGAGGAATCCGAAGGTCTGGGAAAAAATTGAATGTGGTGGGCTACTCCCATTCATTGAGAAGCTTCATGGTCCTGATTTGAAGGCTACCAAGTACTTTGAGAAAAATTGGAACAATGGGGAAATATTTATGTTTGGTAGGTAGGTCAAGGTGGACGAGAACCTTATTGGAGAGGTGACTAGCATGTCTACTGAGGGAATGAAATTATTTCATGATAGAAGGTTGTCTAATGAAGTGGTTATCAGATTCCCTAGGAAAGAGAAAGAAAAGAACAAGCTAATAAAAGTCTCCAACAATTACTTGAAGCGGATACGATTAAATCGCTATGGAGGAAGGTGCTCAAAATCATCATGGAATACATTACTTTGGATGGTAGATTAACCAGCGTTTATGGCTACCACTTCACCTTGCTCAACCATTTCTGTCACAAGGTAAGGGTTTCTTTACCTTATTATTTGTATTGTTCCATGAGCAATAGCCTGGAGGATCATAAGAAGGATCCTAAGAAATACCCTATTCTACATTCTGGCCTTATTAGGCTCATTTATGAACACTTTCAAAATATGCCGACCTTATCCAACCCTATCCGGGCTTTGCCCTTAGATGATGAGGATACTGAGGATAGTGTTTTGAAGGATGGTAAGGAGCTTGACCCTGAGTGGAATGTTGAAAGTCCCTTGACCCCTAATTTTCGTAAGAAAACCTAGTAGGGTAATCCCCTACCCAAGAATCCTAGTGTTGTCAAAAATCCCAGCTGCTTTGTTTTGAAAGCTAAAACACCCAACCGTTTTGGTTAGAATGTCAAGCCCACCCAAAAAGAGTCCCCTGTTAACAAACTGGTCCCTTACTCTGAGGATTCCCAGGAGGAATTTTTGGAGGCCCCTAATGCTAGCCAAAACTCTCACTCATCCTTCCCTGCTTTGGATAGAGAAAATAGGCTGAAATTCCCTAGAGACCTAAACCCTGAGGGCCACTATTTTAAATCGGATCGTGAGTTTCCTAGGGATATCCTGGTTATTGCCAAGAATGGTGTTGTGGATTACTTCATAATAATGAAATGGGCCTTCCATGAAATTAAAGACCTTAATCTCAAAAATAGAGCCCTTAATGGCAAGCTGGAGGATTTGGAATTTAAAGTTAGCTCCCTTATTACTATGGAGTGTGGGAGGAAAGAGGATAGAATGAGAATGGAGGTTGAGGATAAGGAAGGAAGATTCAAATTTCTGGAAGATGAAATAGGTAAGATAAAAAATACTATGAGAACTATTATGAAGCATAATCACAGAATGGAAAAACATAATGCCATCATCATTAGTGCAATGTCTGAGAAACTAGAGAACTCACAACAGGGTTCTTTGGTTGTGGATCTGGTTGCTGATAAGGAAAAGAACAATACTGAGGATGTTGGTATTTCCAAGCGGATGAGAGCCAGTATGAAGAGGAAAACTCCTCCTACACCCCAGATGGTTTAGGTCTTGAAGAAGGGCACTCAAGAAATGCACAATCTTGAAGCTGAGGCTACTGAAGCTCTTAAGTTCTTAGGTTAGTTGGGGGTTTCTTGCCAATTTTTTTGTTTGGGTTTTTTGGGTGGCCCTTGCCGGCATTAGGTTGGTGGCTTCTATGTTTTTTGGGCTTTATTTTGATGCATCCTTTTTGTCTTTGGTGACTTTAATGCTTATTCTTACTCTCTGTAAACTCTGTGGTTTTAGGTCCCTGTAAAACCCATTTTTTCCTTTATCAAAAACCATAATGTAAAATCCAAAGACATAGTACAAGATTACATAAAATATACACTAGGAAAACATTCAAGAGGGAAAAACCCAACCTCCAAAAGCATCCACACTCTGTGTATTATTTAGCAATGAAAATCTTACAATACACTTAAAGTATCTCCACGAAACATCAAGCTCCTCCAATACATCATCATTTCAAGTTCAAACATATAACCATACATCACATGGCATGCTTCACTTATGCACTCAACAAGAGAGCTCAATACAAATGATAACCAAGTGAAACAACTAGTTGACCAACTACCCAACCAACCAACCCCAATCGTTAAATATGTGTTTATTTTTATAGAATCAATTTCATGTCACAAAACAACCAAGCGGTAAGATAAAACCATAAGTACACAAAATCATTGACCAAAATTTTTTTAGTACTAAGTCTTACCAATATTAAATGTTTTCCCATGTGTAATCCACACATAAAATATCTGACCAATATTACATACAACTTTACAAGTGAACCCAATTAAATATTTAATGTAGTTAAACAAAAATCCTAAAAAATGCACCATAAATAAATATTTATTTTATTAATTAAAATGATTCTTTCTTGTGCAAGGTGTACAATACACTTTTCTTAATAGAAGTGAGAAAACTTTCTCTTATGATCAACTAGGATTTGAGTTAAATTTTAAAATAATATTGATAAAGCGTCTTTTCATAGCATGTAAAAGAGCTTGGAGAATGGTCATAACCTTTGCAAATTTATTAGAATCTATATGAGGACTACCTAAAAATTAGAACTTCATGACAAGATTTTATTTACAAGATTTTATTTTCAAGCATCATCAACATTAATTTTAACCAAGCTTGAATGAGGGCATTCCCATTAAATAAGTTGATGATTATGAGTGTTGTGATTGGAAGAGGTAGAAGAGAGAGAAGCTATAGGAATACCAAGTTCCATTAGAACTGAAAATTCTCACCAAGAACATGGTTGATAATTTTGAATCCAAAGTTGACATGTTTCTATTAGATTAGCCATTATTCAACCCCAAACCTAACTTATATTTTCTTTTTTACAATTAAAAATGTTTTGATTTTTCTCACACTAAATATTCTAGTAGATCAAACCAAGATTGGTATCATGCAAAAGATCAAGCGTTTTTAGCCTCAAAGAAGGTTACCTGTTGATTCATAAGAGGATCTTGGATAGACTCAAAAGTATTCCATTAAATTCCAAACAAATCACACTATAAATGGTAAGAAAAATGGCATAGGGGTAAGCTTAAAGAAGATTCCTACCAAACTCTTCATCTTGAAGGTAAAGAATACATCTCTTCAAACAAATAACCCTATTTTATGAAGATTAGCTTAATGGAATTTTTTATCTAAAGGTACAAATCACATGAAAGCATTCACCTTAGCCTAACATTTAGGATGCTAGACCTTTTTCCAAATACTAAAGTTCTTAACTTCCAAGTTATCTTTTGGAAGAGTTTTATAACCAAGCTTGCATAATGTAAATCCATAACCTTTCAAAGCTCTTCAAGAAAATATGAATATCTATCTAAAGAGACCTTCTCGGTGCTAAAATATGAACTAAATGATCAATTAAAAGAAATAATTTTTTATTATATTTAGATTTCTATTCCAAATATTTCCACCATCTTATATAACAACATACTAAAAACCATAACCATAAATCTAATCAACTTCAACATATTTATTTTTAATTCAAACAAACCAAAAAATTCCACACAAAAAGAACTATATTGATCCTGAAAAGAACATAATCTCCCTTTCCCACACTCCAAAAAAGCTAGCTTTAGTTGCTACCTCATTGAATTGTCAAATTCGAAGGAATTTCTTCCTTTAACAAGCTTTTGAGTCAAACCTGTAGCAGTAACAAATTCACACTTGCAACTGAGTTTTTTAAAAAGAAATTTGAATTTCAGCGGCTGTAAAACGCGTGTGCATATATATGTAAAGTTAAAGAAATACACTGGTCGGTAGAAACAGTTGAATTTGTTGTCAGAGAAACAGGAGTTTAGTTTTTAAGTTATGCTCTCAGGTGGGTCAGAATAGAATTATTCAAAGTTGGCAAATGGCATGAAACTTAGTTAGCAAGTTGAAGCAGATCTGGGAAGAATAATAGTGTTGCTTTATACAGTCAAGTAGGCATTCAGTTTTGGGGCGGGGATGTCATGAGGTCTATTCTCCCCTAAACCCGTGGTACTGGAGGGCGTGTTGCGTCAGCACCACGAATCACATGAAAAAAAATTACCGACTCACTGCAGTTTATAAGAAGACCAATTAATTATATATCTTTAAGATAATCTATATGAAATAGAATAGTAAACTTAAAATAAGTAAAAAATTATTGTACAATAGATAGAAAAACAAAAATATTACAGTTAAACAATGATATTAGAATGTTGTGATGTTGCCACTTTAAACAATCAAAACAATCAATAAAAAATTACTACATATAAAAATAGAATGTAGATTTGAGCAAGTTTATAGTGATTAATAGAATTTGAAGTCAAACTTTTGAATAATTTGACCTTCATTTTTGGATTTTGTTTTCATTTTTTTCCCAATAAGATAAAAGTGTGAGAAAATGTATTTTTTATGTTTGAAAAATATTTATATTGATATTTTGGTATCTTTACAATAGAGGTAAAAGGATGGTAGGATTTATTTTTTATATTTCTTTTGAGTTTTATATTCATACATCATTTATTTTGACATGAAAATTGACAATTAGATTAATTTTTTTCTTATTTACTTTATGTTTTTTAATAATATTATAAGGTATTTTTTTTAATATGATAATAGAAAATTGTAATATTGGATTTTGATTTTTAATTATTTATAAATTTGTCTATGTTAATTTGGTTGAATCAAAATTTACAATTTTGGGCATTATGAGATAAAATTTTAAAAATCAAATAGATTTGGGCACAAGTGGTTTAGGGGGGCAACGACTATCCAGCCCCTAGAATGCACTTATGGGGAATGGGGATGGATGGCCATCTACCATAACTGTTGTTCTTCATTCCTCAGCGACTTTCTTCAGCGAGTTAACTTGCCTTTCTGTAGAGACAACTATAGTTAACTGTAACACCGTTTGGAGCCAATCAAACTGCAGTTTCTCCCAAAAAAAACTTACCTTTCACTCCAGTTAACTGTAACACCTTCTGTTTTAATCTCTTTTCTTTTTGGCGCTAACATTCAGCTGTTTTTTTTCCAGCGCTGAAGAAGACAAACAATTAGGTGATTTTTTATTTCTCAGAGAAGAAACTGGAGACTGCAAAACATGTTCACAGCAGGGGATTTCGAAGGCAGATTAGGGAGATCGGCGCTGATTTTTGAATTAAAAATTTTAAAATAAAAAAAAGAGTTTAAGTAAAATTAGTTTTTATAAAAAAATAATTTAAAAAATCAATTTGAATATATGCAATATTATAATCTTTTTATAAAGAGTATATCTTGAGCTAATTAAAATTTATAAATTTAATATTGAATAGTTAAAAATATAGTTTATTAAATAAGTTAAACATAGAGTTGGGGGTATTTATAGGGGCTCTTGTTTTTTTAAAAAAAGTATAAATATGACATAATATTAAAGTTATAAATGTTAAGAATTATAAACACTATACCAACCAAATTATCATAATCAATTACATCTTGAAATTATATAAAAATACTGTTGTATGAGGGATATTATCTCCTTAGCCTCTTCAAAAATCAACGTTCTAGAATACCTATCAACACATTCAAGTCAATAACCTTAACACAAACACCATCTTCACATATTAGTTATACCAATTTCTTCATTGTCCAGTACCTCCTCCACTTTTGCCTAGTTACTATAGTTTATCATCTTCTCGTATGACTTAGGCATCATCCTATCTAGTGCCAAGAAGCGGACTCCATGAAGTTATTCTTTTCTTCTCTATGCTCTACAAACAGTATCCACATAAAACATTAAGATTATGTATTCACTTGACACTTCAATCAACTCTTAGCATGTATAACCATAAGCCCTTCTAGTATCTTGTCCACATAATTATAGTACACCCTATGAAGGTGTAATTTCCTAACCCCAGGCTTATTTATGGACCTCTCCTATATAATTTGGTTTTTCCTTCACCTTCAAAATCCACACCTATCCTTCCTCTAAAAACTCTATATTAGAAAACTCTTTCAACAGAAACAATTTGAAAATTCCCAAACACAATTGAACATAAGGTATTCGTATTACAAATTATGACATATATTTCCTACATGTATACTTCTTTATTAGTTGAGTATATTTTTTCATTCCAATTTTAAGAATGTGATTGGAGCAGAAAAAATATAGGGAGAAAATACTACTCAATGATCTTAAAAGGAAATCGTTATTAGTGAAGAGAAGAAAGGTGCAACTACTATAAACATAATTTCTCTCCTAACCCTAGACAAAATCCTGAAAGAGAAAAATCAGTGAGACCCTCAGAATGTCTTACCGACCAGCAGCTGTGTTCAAAAGATCAAAGTCGTTGAGACTTTGGTTCTGTCTTGCTGACAGGAGTCATCAACAAGATATGGCTATCACTGTGAAACTCCTATCTCTTTCTGTCCGGGTAGACCTCTTGCCGATGGATTGATTCCTGGTGATCATGGGGAGACTCTTGGCGACGAGTGGCATCAGGGAGAGATGTGAACCTTCGGAGTGACTCATTTCGACAAAGTATGTCTCCTCAATGGTTTTACACATGAATACCATTAGGGTGACATGAAGGCTCAATAAGAGTTCAATAGGACAGTGATGGAAAGAGCACGAATTATGCTAAGCAATGTTGGCTTGGAGAAGAAGTTCTAGGCTAAGGAAGTTGCAACAACATGTTATTTAATAAATTGTTCTCTGAATTCCGCTCTTGTTGAGAAAACACCTTTGGAAGCATGGTCTGGAAAGAAGCCCTCTCTGAGACACATTCATGTCTTTGGCTGTGAGGCATATGCATATGTGCCAAATGAAAAAAGGTCTAAATTGGAAAACAAGGTTGTTAAATATATTTTTATTGGTTATAGTGTTGGCATAAAAGGATACAAGCTTTGGAATCCTGATATGGAGAAGGTTCTATACAACAGAAGTGTTATTTTTTGTGAGCTGAAGCCTTCTACTTTGGATCTATAGTCAAAGACAAAATCAGGAAATAAAAAGGATGTAGTTGAAATTCCTTCGACACTAGATAAAGAGGAATTGAAAATTCAAAATGTACCTAAAACTGAGAACAGCTCAAGTAGTTTTGAGAGTTCTGAAGAAGAAGAACAACCTCAGCCTCAGCTTGTGAGGAGGTCAACACGTGAAAGAAAGCAACCTAATAGGTATGGGTTTTCTTTGTTAGATTCTACTTGTGCCTATGCTTTAATTTCTAGCACAGTTGATGAGCCTAGGACTGCGAAAGAGGCATTTAGAATGTCTGATTCAAACTCTTGGTTGGAAGCCATGAATGAAGAAATGGCATCATTAGAAAAGAATGATACTTGGAGTTTGGTGCCCTTGCTTGAAGGAAGAAAAGCTTTTGGCTGCAAATGGGTATTTAAAAGGAAAATTGTTCAGGATGGTAGTGTGGAAAAGCATAAGGTGAGGTTAGTTGTGAAGGGATATTCCCAGGTAGAGGGAATTGATTATGAAGAAATATTCTCTCCTGTAGCTACGCTGACATCTATCAGATTTTTTTTGTCACTAGCAGTAGTGTATGACTTAGAGATTGAATAGATGGATGTGAAGAACGGTCACAACAGTTCAATTTCCAATGGTTCACATTCTGCTTGTCTCATTGGCTCAAAACACACCACGTAGGACAAAAATTCAGTCAAAAAATTCAAACTAAATCGCATGTCGGTGAGACACTAGACCGTGTCTCCTCGATGCCAAAATGCCTGATCACATAGATATCGGCAAGACCAAAGCTATTGGCAACACCCTAAGAAGTCAGACCGATAACAAATCAAGTCTCCCCAATATCACAAGAAAACCAATTGTCCATCAGCAAGAGTCTAGGAGATTTCATCGATAGCTAATGTCACTCTGATATGTCCATCGGCAAGACCAACACCATCGGCAAGACATCTCACCGATGTCCATTTCAGAACAATCAACAAGACCATCGTTGCCGCTAAGAGCTCATATTGAAATCATACCCGTTGGCAAGATGAAAACCATCGGCAAGAGTTCTCACCAAAGTTGCATACCCATCGGCGAGACCACAACCATCAGCAGGAGATCATACCGAATGCAAAACTGTCAGTGAGAGAAACATCCATCAGCAAGAGCTCACACCAAATACAGACCTGTCGGCGAGACCTCCACTGTCGCTTAGACTCTTATCGAGCCTTCATGTCACCCCGATGACATTCGTGTGTAAAACCATCGATGAGACATACTTTGTCGGAATGAGTCACTCTGAAGGTTCACGTCTCTCCCTGATGCCACTTGTTGCCAAGAGTCTCCCCGATGATCACTAGGAATCAATCCATCGGCAAGAGGTCTGCTCGGACAGAAAGAGATAGGAGTTTCACAGCGATAGCCATATCTTGTTGATGACTCCCGTCGGTAAGACATCTAACCAAAGTCTTAACGACTTTGATCTTTTGAACATAGCTGCTGGTTGGTAAGACATTCTGAAGGTCTCACCGATTTTTCTCTTTCAGGATTTTATCTAGGGTTAGGAGAGAAATTATGTTTATAGTAGTTGCACCTTTCTTCTTTTCACTAATAACAATTTCCTTTTAAGATCATTGAGTAGTATTTTCTCCCTATATTTTTTCTGCTCCAATCACATTCTTGAAATTGGAATGAAAAAATATACTCAACTAATAAAGAAGTATACCTGTAGGAAATATATGTCATAATTTGTAATACGAATACCTTATGTTCAATTGTGTTTGGGATTTTTCAAATTGTTTCTATTGAAAGAGTTTTCTAATATAGAGTTGTTAGAGGAAGGATAGGTATGGATTTTGAAGGTGAAGGAAAAACCAAATTATATAGGAGAGGTCCATAAATAAGCCTGGGGTTAGGAAATTACACCTTCATAGGGTGTACTATAATTATGTGGACAAGATACTAGAAGGGCTTATGGTTATACATGCTAAGAGTTGATTGAAGTGTCAAGTGAATACATAATCTTAATGTTTTATGTGGATACTGTTTGTAGAGCACAAAGAAGAAAAGAAGAACTTCATGGAGTCTGCTTCTTAGCACTAGATAGGATGATGCCTAAGTCATACGAGAAGATGATAAACTATAGTAACTAGGCACAAGTGGAGGAGGTACTGGACAATGAAGAAATTGGTATAACTAATATGTGAAGATGGTGTTTGTGTTAAGGTTATTGACTTGGATGTGTTGATAGGTATTCTAGAATGTTGATTTTTGAAGAGGCTAAGGAGATAATATCCCTCATACAACATTATTTTTATATAATTTCAAAATGTAATTGATTATGATAATTTGGTTGGTATAGTGTTTATAATTCTTAACATTTATAACTTTAATATTATGTCATATTTATAATTATCTTTTAAAAAACAAGAGCCCCTATAAATACCCCCAACTCTATGTGTAACTTATTTAATAAACTATATTTTTAACTATTCAATATTAAATTTATAAATTTTAATTAGCTCAAGATATACTCTTTATAAAAAGATTATAATATTACATATATTCAAATTAATTTTTTAAATTATTTTTTTATAAAAACTAATTTTACTTAAACTCTTTTTTTATTTTAAAATTTTTAATTCAAAAATCAGCGCCGATCTCCCTAATTTGCCTTCGAAATCCCCTGCTGTGAACATGTTTTGCAGTCTCCAGTTTCTTCTCTGAGAAATAAAAAATCACCTAATTGTTTGCCTTCTTCAGTGCTGGAAAAAAATAGCTGAATGTTGGCGCCAAAAAGAAAAGAGATTAAAACAAAAAAAACAAAAAAATAGACGGTGTTACAGTTAACTGGAGTGAAAGGAAAGTTTTTCGGGAGAAACTATAGTTTGATTGGCTCCAAAGGGTGTTACAGTTAACTATAGTTGTCTCTACAGAAAGGCAAGTTAACTCGCTGGACAAAGTCACTAAGGAATGAAGAACAATAGTTATGGTGGATGGCCATCCGTCCCCGTTCCCCATAAGTGCATTCTAGGGGCTGGATAGCCGTTGCCGTTTAGGGGTGAAGGCAATAGTTTTAACTTGGAAAAGAAATATTTAACTGAAGTCAAAAAGGTTTTTTCTAGGGAAATCCAAGTTTTCATCTACACATGCACATTGTGGAAAGGTATAGGGGACCCTATAAGGAAAACAGAAAGGAGAAGTGACAAAAGCATATCAAATAATCATTATTTGGTTACACATATGCACTTTGTCAATTGAGTCATGCCCGTGAGTTCTTGAAGCCAAGTCATAGTTTTGGGTAATTCATGGTTAAAATTAGTACACAAGAAATTTTATAAGCTTAGTTGATTAGATTGAATTTGGTCTTTAAAAATATAAAAATATTATAAGGGAATTATCAAAATGAATAGAAATCAAGATTTTATAATTTCTATATAGTTGTTTAATTATGTGTGAATTGTTCTTTAAGATTTCTGGATAAACTGTGTGCATTTTTTTACATCTACGTTTCTCTCTTTCTGCCTTCATCCTGATGATGGATCATGGAGTATGATCCGAAACGTAGATGTAAAAAAATGCACATAGTTTATCCAGAAATCTTAAAGAACACTATTATGGACTGTGGAAACAAAATGCTATGTGTGAATTACAAGTCCTATTGTGCATTTCACAACACACCCTATTTTCTTTTGAAAATTTGAGGACCCCTAGATTTTTTTTTTTGAATTATGTTTAATGCTTTTCTATAGTATCAATTATTTATCTTCCCTATAAATGTTTACTTTCACCTAAGGATAGTTTCAAGTCACTTTAAAGTCTAATTTGGGTGGTCCTTGTTTAATAATCTAGCATATTATTATAAAAAGGTCATGATTTTGAGTTGGAATTGAAAGGCTCATTTGTCCTTTTATTCTTTGCTAAAAGGTTAATAATAAAGATAAGTTGCAAAATGTTTATCTCTAGTTGGACTTAATAGTTCCATTTACGTATTTCAATTTCTATTATATTCCAACAAAACTTGAAAAACTCCAAAATCTCTTTACAAAAAACTAAGTAGAGATTTGACCTTTAAGTGGATGAGTATAATTCTTTTATAACATCCCAATGTACTTTATTTCCTTGCAAATCATTTTAAAAACCAAGGTATTAGGTTGAATGCCTTTCACAAAATATTGATCTCCAACCAAATAGGACATTAGAAATCTACATTTGCATCTGGATGCATCACCTTTTTTTGTAAAAAAAATATCATGTGAAACTAGATGTTTGAAGTAGATATGTCAACCATTCACATCCATATATGGTTGTGCTTACAAATCCCATAGAGTTGACAAAATAATTTCTTACTGGCCTAGCAAAGTTTTTATGTAGAACTATATGTTGTGTATGGATATATTTGGAATCCACCATCTACCTCCAAATACACTTACAAATCCAATAAAAGGTCATTTAAATAATTCCAAAATCAATTCCCTACCTAATCATTAATGGTGCATATCAACCATTTTTCATAATTAATCATCCCATGATTGGTCATTAACCCCAAGCTATAAATATAATTTTGTTAACAAAATTGATATATTACAACCATTTGCAAAATGGATTAAAATATCTACAAATTGAACAAGTAACATAACTAGAAATTAGTGAATTCAACTCCATTGATGCAAGAGGAGGCATTGAAAACAAGGAAGGGTAAGCAAAGAAAAGGGAAATTGAGGAAATGGTGTAAAAGAGAAATTCTTTGCTATATCTATCCCTTCAATCTACAAGTAAATTGGTAAGTAAACATGCTCCAATTCCATAAACCAAAAATTATGCTTTCTAGTGTATGATTTTGAATATTTTTATTATTTTTAATTATGTAATCTATCAAAATGTAAATCAAAAAAATCCTAGGATAATGTTGAAACATGTAAAATTAGAAAAGAAAAATAGTTTCTTTAAAATACCTAAATAATTCCCTAGGTAAATGATAAATTGGTGAAAGAGTTATTAATGAATTAGATATCCTATTGAGGACCAAATTCCTACAAAACCCTTTTTTGGGTAGCTCATGAATTTCCTTCCTTCATCAAAATTCTACTTCCACTTCCAAAATCCACATAAGAAGCTCATAAATCAATAAACTAAGAAAAAACTAAAATGTTAAGCATGAAAATCATGTAGAAAAGAATATAAGAATAGGACATTTTGATTTTCCATGTGAATATCCACTTCTTGATAAAAAAATTATCACTATGAAAACCTTATAGAAATTGAAAGTGTTATTGAACAAGACTATATCATTCAAAAAATTCATTTTTTAGTAGACTTTCTCACCAAGCTCCAAAGTATGAGTCAAATATGAAGTATGAAATTTTCATGTGAAATAATATGCACCAACCAAACATCCCAAAAATCAATATCCACATCCAAATAAAACTCTCAAACCCACAAAAGGAATTTATGCACATGAATTATCTATGAGAGGAGGTGAATTTAGTACAATTAATTCTTTCAAGTCCAAATGAAATAATGGATTATTTTTGTTTCTCATTTTATAAGATTTGATGACATCTTGAAGTAAACAAATGAAGTATGAATTCTAGGGAGTGAAACATGTTTCAAAGTTCACTTCAAAATGTTTTGACATTGTAAATCGCAATCTAGGGTATATCAACAAGGTAGATTTTAGACAAATAAATTCTAGTCCAAATAGTATTAGTAGGGTAAAAATAATAATAATTATGGATTATATAAAGTAGCCAATTTTCCACTTCACTACAATTTCCTAAATCAATAATTGAGTGTGCAAAGAATTATTATTTGAAGAAGAGATTAGTAATCTCGAGGGGGGTCTTGGGATTAAGGTGTCTCAACCTTTACAATTCCTAGTGTTAGTATTCTTAATAGCCTAGATGTGTTAATTTAATGTCATTCTTATGATGTCACTTTGTGGGACCCACCTTGGTGTGTTGACATCTTATGTGGTAGGTGAATAGGATGACATGCAACTTATATTGGTGGAAATAGGTGTTCCACTTTGTGGATCCCATTGGAGGCTTAATTTGTTACATGAACCATAATTTATAAGAGTTTATGATAGATTTTACAATAGATTATAACAATCGTAAGAGTTGGAAATAGAAGTTGTTATGATATGTGAAACCCTTTACATGAAGGAGGTGTGTCACATGTCAAATAGGGCCATTTGAATGAATGAAAATGAATTGCATGTTAAGAATAGACTTATTTTACATAAGTAGGTGAAGATAAGCACCTTGCATGTCCATATTTAGGTTTACATGCATGCATTGAAGAGGATGATAACATGTGGTATTTCTAGGCATCCATCTTGTAGCTCTATAAATATGAGTGTTTTATTGAGGAGTGTAGAGAGGAGAATTAAATTCATTGAAGGGTTATATTGTTGGATTTCCTCTACAAAAGAAACATGTAAATCTCCATGTTAAGGATTTGAGCCTATAAGTGTAAATTGTAGTTCATGCTTTTTGTTGTAAATTTATACATTGGTTCAATGCCTTGGAGTGTGGTTTTCTTACCTGAAATTATTCCCCGTGTATATTATTGTTTCTTCTCTTCTATCTATATTTCTTCTATTTTTCCTCTTTCATGTTCTTAAAGTGTTGATTTACATGTCATTATGTTGCCAAAATTTACTTAAATCTATAAGATAATTTTGTTTTTCCTCTAAGGGTTAATGTGATGGGAAGTCAACTATTAGTTTCCACTTTAAATTCATAGTAGTACATTCTTGTATCAAGTTGTTGAAAATATTATTAAGAGGAAACATAGGATATTGGAAGGTACATATTGGGTTCATCTTTCCCTTTTAGAGCAAATCTTGGTTGATTCAACTACAAATGTAATCAATAAAAATTTCCATATCCCTTTTTTTATAAGAATATTGGAACAATAAATATGGAGGAATTTGAAAAGAGCTTTAATGTAAAAATTGAAGCATACAAAAAGGAACATTAACTTATAATGGATGAAATGCCCTTAAGTAGCCATAATAAAAATTCCCAATACCCTACAAGAAATAGGGGACATAGTGATATTTTTTTAGTAGAGTACTAGGATTATCGATAGATGTCACTTTCTAAGAATGGATCTATTCTTGTTTAACTACTATTATAGATGGATGCATTTAATCATTTAGAGTTCATTATTTATAATTTACATGAGCAACTAACTAAAGTAGAAGAGATAGATATATCATATTATGAAGGAGGGGATTCGCTATTCTCAAGTCCCAAGATGAATAGGGTCTAAAGGGAGCGAATTTACCTTAGTCACCTCAATGACAAAAGATAACTTGTGACAAATGTATTGCAAAAGCATAATAAATGAGAGTTTTTGATGTGTTTCTAAGTGAAGGACTTCAGGGTCTAAAAGAGTAGATTACACTGGTCTCTAGAACAATTTGACAAGCTCTAAACCAAAGGACATCAATGTGGGATTCATATGATAGTGCAATTGTCATCTTAGGGATGTGTTGGCATCTCGTACAAATAGAAATATGAAATTGGTAACAAAAACTCATAGAATATACTATCTAGGTACCAAAATCCAAAGTCTAACTATTCTACTAAGTCAATAGAAAGTTGAAATGAAAGGAAATGACAAAGAAGGTAAGATATCAACTCACGAATGGTCCTATGCTACAAAGCCTCCTGCACAATCTTCACATGAAAATCCTACACACAAAGAGGGTGAGGAAAAGCGTTGGGGCTATTTTAGGGCTTGCCTCAATCAAACCCCTATTTTGGTGTTTCCACAGGTCTCCATGAATAACTAGATAGATAGAAAATAGATAAGATGTAAAGTAAATTAGATAAGACAGGTGATAAAAGAAAACCCAGCTATGGAGGAGAACCCATATCACAAATAAATAGGTGAGTAATAAAATCAAACCCCACTATGGAGGAGAAACCATATCACAAGTGAATTGTGTTGCAAAAAAATGTATATTTGGACATTTTTACACTCATTTGAGTCTTTCTTATGGATTTTGGCTTGATTTTTCTTAGATTTAATGTTGAAATGTGGTCAAAAAATTCACATTAGGTCTTGGACCCTTGTGAATCATTAAGAATTCTATGATGTCTTGTAAAAGTGTTGTGAATTGTTGTAACCCACTTTCACACTTTTCTATGACCTTTTCATTATAATTCACTTAAATAACTTATTTTTATCACTTACAAAGTCTTATTTCAAAGTGTTGTAAATATTTGTAACAAAATCTCATGCTTTTCTAGGCTTGTCATCTCTAATTTGACCCTTTCTTATGTTTAAATGACCCCTTAATGCACTTTCCGCCCCTACTTAATTGTGTTTTGGAGAATAACCCATTAAACATCATTAAATACACTTTAATTCCTGACACCCATTAAAATTTATCTAGTGGGACCAAGTCACCATCTGGGGCGACTTAGTCCCATTGGGCACAAAAATCAAAATTATTTTAAATTTCTGGTGGGATAGTATTCTTTAACCTTGAGGTCGGCCTGTGATGTGTTATTTTTGGGAAATTTTGTAAAATCAAGTATAAATAAAGGGTTTTCCTCTCATTTTCCCCACCAATTCATCTAATACATTCATTCAAACATTAGTGTACATACATTCATCATTCTTAAGAACTTCGGTATCATCAAGTCTACATTCATTGGAGCATCTACTTGCATATCTTCAGATTTTTACATTAAGGGTTTGGTGAGTTGTAGCATTTCATGTTGTTCATTCATCATTCTCTCTTTATTTCATTTCATTTCATTTTCAAGGGTTTGATTGCCAAATTTGGGTTTGACCAAGGCAAACCCCTATTCGCTAACCCTTAACCCTTTTTCCCCTCTTTGCATGTATGTTTTGTAGGTCTTGTATGCATATTTGTCAAAGAGAAAGGTGTTAAAAGGTGTCATCATTCCATCAAAGTCATTCAAGCCAACAAAAACCTGAAGTGAAGCTTGGAGATCACTTACAACCCGATTTCTATAAAATCAAAACCAAAAGAGAAGTGTAGACCGAGAGCTACAGATTCTTGGCCCAAATTTCTTAAGATTCACAAGTGGACTAAGTCACCATCTATGGTGAATTAGTCCCACTTTCAGTGATTTTTGCATTTCTGGATACCCTTTTGGCTGAAACCTATTCCAGTAGAATCTCCCTTAAATAGGACTAAGTCACCTAGCTTGGCGTAAGTGTCCCAATTGGCTTTAACAACAAATTCTATAGGATTCTAGAGCCTCTCTACATCACATTTCAGTTTCCAGGTGCACCTCTCTAGTTTCATTCATTTTTGCTGTTCACTTGCATTCTTAGGTCATTTTTGTATATCACAATGTGTTTTCAAACAACTTGCATTTCTTAGGTTTTGCATTAATAATCAACATCTTTCATCAATTTATTTCATTTAGAACATTGTATTTAGGAATATTTCATTCATACTTGCATTAGTTTTGAGTGGGGACATTGCCCATTTTGGCCTACCTCTCTCCTTTCATGTAAAAAACCCTAAAAGTGTTAGAGAACCATGGGTACCAAAATTGGTGTCTAAATAAATAGAAAAGCAAAATCTGTTAACAAATACACAAGACAAGATAATATAGCAAGAGAGCATTACCAACAGTCTGTGGCCCCCTCTTGGCTTGATAGATGTGATGTTGAATGTTTGCAAGAGAACCTTGGCTATTGATGAGATGTGAATCTGGTAAAGCTTCACCATAGAGAAGAGATGAAGAAGAGAAAGAAGTGAGAGAAAGTTGGAGAGAAAAACCATGAGAATCAAGATGAAAGGGAGAGTTTTGTGAAGTTGCATGGGCAAGAAGAGTTGTAAAATTTGAGATTCTTCCATGATGAAATGTGTCATGGGAAAAGTTCCCAAGATTCCCTCATTTGAACTTGAAATTTTTGGGGATGCTAGCATGTTGTGTGGATGTTTGCACTCCATGAAAGCATCCAACTCACAACTTTGCAAGAAATAAGGTAGCAGACTGCTGACACTTTGTCATTATCCCTTATGAAGTTGGAATTGTGAAATTATGACTCATTAGGTTCTTTTCATAAATGTGGCTAGGTACCATAAATACATTGTGCCAAATGTGCAAGTGTGAAATTGCTACAGGGTGCAATTTTACAACACTACATTTTTTCCCCACTTTAGTGAGCTAATTTTCAAAGAAAAATTAGTAACACTAAAGTAGAGAAGGAAACATAAGTGCAAGACTAAAAGTTTGAAAATTTTATAGATTTACATGAAAAAGGATACTGTAGAAGCTATAGAGGTTTAGGAGGCGGATATTAATGATGCCCCCAAAAATGGAGCTCAACGAGAAACTACAATGCTAGACATGAAGTTTCATTATGCAAAACTCAAATTTAAGTCAGTTCAAAAATTGGAAGAACATAGCAAGAAGAATGCTTAATTTTTTTTTGGTGGTTTGGAATAAAAATATGATGAATAGGTGAGTATATACCCCCTCCTATTTTTGCTCCCATCTAGGTGGGGTGAAAATAGGAAGGATGGAAGGACCACTTCCATTGGGGGAAAATGGGCTAAAATGACCTATATATATCCAAGTGGGCCCATAGAAGGCTCATTTTCTCTATTCACAACAAGGGATTTGTTAACTTTTGTGAGATAAAATCACACAAAATACCTCACAAATGCAACTATGTAGACCAAGGATCATGCAACTCTGGATAGTCATAGCCAAGAGAGGCTAGGTTGATGAGGTACAAGGAATTTGACCCTACTTCACACTTTTAGTGCATTTTTTTGTGTTTTTCCATTTTGAGAGTAGTGCAGGCATTCGACTGATGTGTTCTCATCTTGATAGGTCATTAGTGGCCTCCAGTTGCACTGGCGTCTATACTATGCATTTTCATCTGGAAAAAATTGACCTTGAATAATAACACATCATGTAGAAGTATAGGTGACACACCTCCATTCTATAGGCTTAGATTTTTTTTTATGTAGATACATCTGATGTGATTTTTTATTCTAGTATAGGAGTGACCTGAGCTGAGGGAGCATGGAGGTGGACATGTGTTGACCATGTTATATAATCAAGCTAAGCACATGCACCCAGACAATTAGGATCACCTATGACATGTAGGTATGTGGTGGGCCTACACCATGCTAGACATGCACGACCATCCCTTGATGTTCATGGTTCTCATGGAGCCTTGGGATGCAGACACCTCCTCCTTCCACCTGCCATGAAGAGAGGTGACTACCATCTTGGAGGATGTGCATCGAATCATTGATCTATCCATCTGCAGATGGTGAGTGCCCTATGATGAGGCAAGGATGGATCAAGAGGCCATGGAGGGTCAACAATACTATGTCAGGCATATAGAGCCAGTAGACACCATTGGTTGAATCTATATGTGTTGGTTCAAGAAGGGGTGAGTGACCATTCCACTCATCCAGATAGAAATGGTCATCAGAAACACCCTTTGAGTTGTGATAGACGGGCGAGGCTCTCACTTGCATGAGGGCCTTTTTCATTGCATTTGTGAGATGGAGGAGCACAAGAGTTCCTGTTCTTGGGGTCGAAGCATGCTTGCTCACTTTTACCACAACCTCGAGCATTATTTCCATTACGAGTTTTTTAGTCTCATAACTAGCATGTGTCTATAGGTGTGGGTGTTCGCACACATCACATTGTACCCATCTAGTTGGGTTTCCCCATAGTGTGGCTCTTGGTATACCAATGGTGCACAACTATAGATTTGAAGATCTTATTTTTTGGTGGCATCAGTTCAATTCTTTATGGTCACAATACATAAGATGGTGACCTTATAGTGGTATGGTCTAGTCCATAGGCAAGAGGCAACTATGGAACATGCAACACAATCATCTCCTAGCAGGGTGATCAGACCAGATTATATAGTTTTATATTATTGGCATAGGGTTTCTTGATAATTCAAATAGGTACAAATGATCCCTCTAATTCCCCCAAGTTACATTCCATCAATGAGGAGTGCCACCTAGCCAAGCAGTTTTCATTATCCAACCATTACATACGTCACTATTAGTGATAATAGGTCAAATAATGATGACCAACCTCTTGTCCTCACGATCGATGATGTTGGAGTAGCCCATGGGTTTAGAGCATGGTGGGTGATGATGAGCCTTACCCTGATTTTCTTGACAAATTCCCCCATGGAAAATGTTGGTTCACAAGGGTAGGGAGGAGATGATAGCGGTGATAGCAGCTGGGCAAGGAGGGAGAGCAAGTAGTGGGCGAAGAAACAGAGAGGCCTAGATAGTGGAAGATATTTTCATCGCCCCCAATTATAGTTCCAGTCTCATCAATGCCACCTTTGGCAATCATCATCTCTCCTATAGTAGCAACAACACTAGGAGTAGGACCCAACATTGTAGCCTCGAGTATGTGCAGGATCATGATGGGCCAAAAAGTGGCAATATGATGGGTATGTGGCTAACAACTTTTTTTTTCCCAAAATTGATGAAACGAAAAGGGTTTTTAAAAGATATTCTCAATTTTCCACCAATATAAATTATGCTTTACTTTGAATTTAATAAGTAATTATTATTTATTTTCTATTCAAATTACAACTAAAGTCCTAATTGATAGGTTGAGTGAAAAACATCTATAGCTTTCAAATGATATCACATTTTTTGAATCCAAAAAATGCGTCAAATTCTATGCTTTGCATACTATAGGATTAAAAAAAGAAAAATTGAATTTCATGAAGTTTTGACCAAGTTATGATGGTCAAACATATGAGTTTTTATATTTTTTTAAAGTTGTAATAAAAAATCATAATTAATTATTTACTTAGAAAAAAAATTACAAAAAATATGCATCACATTGGGACATGAGTCCTCTACTTATATCTAAAATATTATAAAAATATTATCATTTTATTGTGGTTAGGGTAGTCAAACAGACACCTACTTATTTTTTCCTGAAATTTAAGTACTACTGCATTGAAATTTCAAATTTTTACCAAATAGTTTTTTTTTTGTAAACAAACCTAGTAGTTTAGAAACTACATTCAATTTTCTACAGATTCTATTCTTACATATTTTTGAAATAATATAGATAACTTATTCAATTTTTTATATCAAGTTGCCTAACTCTAATTTTTCTAAATTTTTTACCACTTAAGGGCCTATTTTTTCCATGATGATCCTGCACATATCCCCACTCCTAATCCACACTAACAGGCCATGGATCCATGTATGAGAGTGATTCATGTTGTTTCCTTTTAGTACTTCTTATTTCAATTTATCTCATATATATGAACATGCTTTTATATGATATAGTACTAATCACAACTACTTCTCTATGGTTGCAGTCAACACAAAAGAGTGGATTTCCTTCATTGAGTGATGCATTTATGAGGTGGCCCTAGCCATGCCTATTCAAGGGAGCATCCTTGATGTGTACAGGCTAATTTCAGCAAGGCGACATGCCCACTTTTTTGATCTTGTTTTGGGGTTGAGGATCACACACAAGGAGGCATGCATGGAGATATTGTAGAGGAAAACTGATGTTGTCACTATGATTGGGTAGTAGGATTGGCATTTGAATAAGTTTCACATTGCATCGTTTGAGTGAGACCAGGCTGCGACATGGGAAAAGAGTGTCAAGAGGGAATCTAATGCCATGTAGATTCAACTCAATGACCTTGATGAGTAGGCAGTAGTTGTGAGGTTAGGTGTAGATCTATACATGTAGCAGCTTTAGGAGTTGTAGTAAGCTCGCGACTAGGAGGCCAAATTACAAGAGGAGGTGACCAAGGTATGAGGAGATGTTTGAGGATCATAGCTAAACATATCAGTGTCACGGGAACATTGGTCAATTTCTGTGACATCAATTCAGCCTCCACCTTCACTAGTGCCATCACCAAGGGCTGAAGGAGCCATGCACGAAGGGGCTAGAGGCCCATTTTGCACATGCTAGATTTTGTACACATATTATATTGTTTTGTATAGCATTATTTTGATGTACACATGCATATAGATATAAAATCACCTCATTTTGATGTAGTGGTGTGATACACGTACATGACATTTAGATATATATATGATATAAAAATTTTGTTGCATCATGGTGTTCTTTATGTGTATGTTTACTTTCATGTATGATTATGTGATAGATTGATGTTTATGGATATATGTTTAGACTGATGTTATCATGATCTAATAAATACACATGGATGTATCTTAATTAAATACAATGATGATCTACTTACCTAACCAAAAGACTTAATCAAATGCAATGCACAAATACACAACATAATAAAACATATATATATAATTCATATTTAAAGCAATTAATTACATACACATGTTCACATCATAACACAAAATTCATAGATAATCTATTGAAGAGGGAATGTCATAGCATAATGACCTATGATCAGTGAGGGATGAGCACCATGTGTATACCACATAGAAACTATGTGAAGTATTGATGAACATGCATTGAATTGACGAGTTCTTTTAGAGGAATTCTATACATAGACAATAAGCACCAACTTCATACATAAAGATGATAAAGGGCCTAACTCATTAGGGTTGAGCTTCCCCTTTTGATTAGGAAACACATTTATATTTCTCTAATTTTCATAGAGAACCAAATCACCTAGCTTGAAAGTTAAAGAAATAAAACCTTGATTATAGTGTTTTGAAACAAATCATTGATAAGATTGAAGATGATAGAGAGACTGCAATCGATGTTCATTGAGCAACTCAAGATGATACAAGCGATTAACATAGTAAGAGTCATCATCAATCAACACTTTAAGGGAAACTCTCAAAGATGGAATTTCCAACTCTAAATCCATGGTAGCCTTGTGTATAGGAGTGAATTTTTGCCCCTTATGCAAATTCCCCTTTTGCCTCTCTCCACTTTAGAAAACCAAGTTTGAAGGATTAATTACACCTAAGCCCACTGCTTTCATTCCACTTGGCACCTATTTTGAGCGTTGGGGGGGTTTCTGTTGAGGACAACCACATGGTGTGTAGACATCCACATGATGCACTTACGTCTGTGGCAGATTCCTGGAGCTGAACTTGCAGAGGCATTACACTTCTTATTGGTAGTTGACTTGTAGTACCCCCATTCGATCGACCGACCTAAATATGGCCATTTTCTTCATCTAGACTTAAAATTCTCTCCTTCTACATGCATTCCAACTTCTTCCAAGCCTTTAGACCAACTTCTTCACACTCTTCTTGCATTCCAAGCACTTCTAGCAACACTTTTGCACTCCATTGCAAAAAAAACTTCACTCCACCACTTCAGTAGAGAAAGTTTGGGACAACACCATTGCAGCAAAGGCTTGAGTACTCTCATTCTCTCCTCTATTAGCCTTGAGTGCTTTTGGTGGAGGTGGTAAGCTTCCCATTCCTCTCCTCTATTACTTGGTTGAGTAGTCACATTTACTATTTTGTAGTGTTTAAGTGTTCCTTATTATATTACTTTCTTTATCATACTCGCTTTCTTGGCTATTCATGGAGGTGGAAACACCTAATCAGGGTTCTAACTGAGGTAGGCCCCTATACAGCCACCAAATTTTTTTCCTCCTTTTTGTGTGTAGGTGGACGTGCTTTTGGAGAGCTAGTTGGCAAACAAATTTCTTTATGAGATCATTCTTGCCACCCTAACTCTCACATTTTTACTTTATCATATTAGAGAATATTTGGTTTACTTAATAGTGTTATTTTGGCCTTTTAGTGGTAGTTAGCTAGGTCGTTAGCTTGTTTTCCTAGGTTTGACCTTGTCTCTTTAGTTTTCTATTCATACAAATGCCAACACACTTGAGAGATGCCAACATGTCATGCTATCATCCAAGGACTGCGCTTCCATCCTTGGGTAGAGAGCTTCTTGAGGCATCTAGTGTTGAACCTGAAAATTGGCTCGACTAGCCCCATTCTATATTCCAGGTTAGTAGAGTGATTGAAGGACTTTATAGTCCTCATCATTCTCGTCTTGCATCTCCTAACACCCCATCAAGCAAAGGTAAGTTAGGGAAGCTTTCCGCTCTTGGTCCTCCATGACTTGGGGATTTGAACATGGTTGGTCCCCCTCTCTTACATTTTTGGTCAACCCGACATGAACCATTTTGGTTCCATTTTGTGATACTCATAGTTCCTTTCCTGATACTCTAGGAGTGTTGTAGGTGTGAGTGTTGTGAGGTTGCCACCTTACAACCCAACCTATGACCCCTAGTTGGCATAGTTGGAAGGTTTTGAAGGTGTTGCGTAATGAAACCTTAATTGGGTCGCTGTCTTATCCTTTAACCTTTAGAGACTCTATGAAAGTATCATCTAGTGCACGTAATGGCCTCCTTCCTGCACCAACTTTTCCCCTCTGTGCAACCTGTGGATAGTGGTACTAATATAACCTTCACTTCACAGGACCTTTTGATGGGTTTTAATAGGGATCCGTCTCCTCTTTATATCCCTATGCGGATCAATGGAAACATCGTAGTGGGTGTTCTCATTGATCTAACACCACAAGTAAACATAATAACTAAGGAGATTATGTTGATTAACTTCCTACATAAAGATGTGTATGATGCACCTATGAGTACCATCTACACGCATGATGGGCTTTCTGTGCCCCCTTTGGGTAGTATTGTCCTGTTGGTCTCAGTTGGACCTAAATCTATGAAACTCCTATTTGACATTATCCCTAGGTTTGAGCTCTTTAGGGTGAAGTTTGGTATCCCTTGGTTGGTGGATATGAATGCGATACCCCTAGTCGTGCATAAATATTTAAAATTTATCCACAGGGGTTCTATAAATGTAATTCATGACACTGGTTATAAACCACTGGTTCCTCATGGTAGCTACTCCTTGGACTACTCTTGGCTCATTAGTACTCTTCTGCCTAAAATGGACCTTCTGTACCAAACATATCAGAACTATCAGAAAGGGCCACTAAAGCTGAAAGTGAGATACCCTCCATCGCCTTATTCTATTTCACATAGGGCTTGCTTAAAAGTTGACAGAGTGCCACTAAGGCACAAAAGAAGGAAGGAGAGAAGTGGTCCCAAGATCCTCCTTCTTCCTCTTCCACTAGTTAGTCTAACACTTCTTCTCTCTCTATTGTGGTATCATCAGATTTTGCTCCGTGCTTGTGGGAAAATCCTACAGTTCCCACTTGGTGAAAGCTTAAGTGTCCTACATTCAAACTTCATGTTCTGTCAATGAAGCCTAGACCTATTCAATATAATAGGAAGAAGGTCTCTCATGGAGAGTCCTCTTTGTCTCGACCTCCACAGCCTGCTACCACTCCTACTCCTAAATCAATGAACGAGAAGAGACCCATTACTGAGGCTCTAAAGTTGACTCCCCCCATTGCTCCTCAACCTATTACACCTGCTCCCATTCAGGAATCCATTCCTCTTACGGAAACGAATGTAGTGGATGTTCCCATGGTTGAGTAGGAGCTTTTTGTTCCTTCACAATCTCCAGCCTCCAACTCAAAGAGTCATAGAAACTTCCTTGTGCATGAGCACAAGCACTGGTGAAAGGCTTTCTTGGCTAAGCAGGACGCCTCACAAAGGAAGGAGGAAGAGATGATCAACCTTGCTTCAGGGCCTCCTATAGTGTATTCCTCTCCCCTTCCTTTTGCTTCTCTTCAATCTAGTTTTGCATCACTTTCAACTTCTACTATGAGTATGAATGAGCCTAACCCCAAGGGGGTATATGTGTTCATTGCTCCTTTAGTGGAGCCACCTTTGTTAATCTCCATTCTGGATATCCAGCCTTTCTTGAAGCCCGTGGATATGATTAATACCTTAGTTGTATCCACTACAATTCTTTCCTCCTCTTCCTTTACACCTCTAGCCTCGTCTTTGGGGAGTTCGTCTCCTCTGACGAAGCAAAGGTGGAGTGTGGTCCTTCTAGTAGTAAAGGACGTGAGAGGAGCCCACCTTGTGAACAAGGTGGTACTGTGCTGACTGTTCTGTCCTAGTGATGGAACTAGTCTCGACTTCTCCTAAGTTTTTCATCGCTCCTAAGTCATTTGACAAGCCTAGCATTGAATCTTAGGCACAACCTTCCCCATCCACTAAAGTTAAACATGATTTTCCTATGGGGTGCATGTTTAACTCCATGGATGAAGTTTCAACCTTGTCAGTGATATTCTTGAAATTATTAACTCTAGCTCCACAAGAGCTCGACAAAGAAGACCTTGCGAGGCCTACTTCCTTGGCCCTTGTTGCAGGAGGGCCAAATGCTCCTCCTCTTAACATCCCAGCATTGTAGGTTCATCCTCCTTCCCCCTATGATTATCTAGAGTGGGAAGCGGACAACCTCTTGGTTGATGAGTGTTAGGAGGCCTCTTCTTGATCTTATGTGTGTGTGTGTTTTGTGATGTGTTCCCCTGTGATCATGTTATGTGTTCCTAGATGACCCTTGTCACCCTTGTTGGTGCTTGGATATAGGCATGGTTTTTGTGTCGTAAACCTTACTCTATTTGTATAATCATTTTTCTATGTTTTTGCTCAAGATTTTCAATAAATTGGGGATAATGCAAATCATTGGGGGTATTTATGCTTCCCTTCCGTGTTGACCCATTTTTTAAGTTTTACTTTTTTTTTCATGCATTCTTCCTAATCTTGTTGGGGATTGATGATATTTCTCCTTGCACCATGGTTACCTATTATTTATATGAGCATGGATAGATTTGACCCCACTAAAATAGATCCTCCTGTGCCCTTTGTGTTTTCTCTTTTACTCTCTCTTATCTCTCTCTTCTTTGCTTGAGTTGTCCCTCTCATGTGTGACAATGCCTTCCTTCAACATTTTCATTTTCAAAAAATGCACTTGTTACCAATGAATCTTTTCTCAAAAATCTTCAGAAATATTTCTTCAAAATCATATTCTCAACTTGGAACCTTAATGAAACTTGTTTCCTTCATCATGGGATCATAAAGAAAGGACTTGGAAACCTTCCTTTGAAGTGGGAACAACTTTGACCTTCCCCTCCACTAATTCATTTGACTAGAAAATCCAACAAAAATTTCTGAGGAAAGATGTATAATTTGATGTATTGTCGGGTACTTGTGATATTTAATGTGTAATTTTCAAATTTTTAAAATATTATCCCCGAAGTTCACTGAAATTTCGATGAACCTAAGTTTTCATCAAAATTTCAACAAAGTTTTTTTCGTCAAAATTTCAACAAAAATTTTTCGTCAAAATTTCGACAAACATGTAAAATCAAATTGTGGCCGACATAAATAAAAGTGAGTTCGCCTATTTATTGTGATAGTGTTTTGCTATTCTTGTGAATTTTCTCTACTTGCGAATTTTCTATACTTGTGACAATTTGTGGAGAACTAAGGATGATTTTCTTGGGAAAAATTAGAAAAAACTCAAGAAGATATCGCTAGGTTGGCGATAGTCATTTTCTTTTTCCAAAATTCATTTGTGAAGTCAAATTTGTACTTCCAAGTTTGAAAATCATATTTTAAAGCAACATCTCATCAGATTTCATTTTAGACTTGTGCATTTTTAGAATATCAATTCTAGATTTTGTTATGCAAGTTCAATATTCTAATTTTAGGAGTCTAACGGTTGGAAATCATAGCAAAATCAGAATTTAATAAGTTCTGGAATTAGCATTTTAAAGTGTTTTTTGGAGTCATTAACTTCAAACTATCTTCTCTTTTGTAGGGGTGGTTGCATGCCAAATTTTTTTGGTGTAAAATATCAGAATTATTAGATTTTGTTACTTATTTATGATTGAAAATTATTGCAGTGTGATTTTGATATTTTTTGAAGATCTAAATATTCAAGCTTGGTAAAGAAAAATCATGTCAGATAATATTAGTCTAGAAAAAAATGAAGAGACACTTGATAGATTGTGGGCTAGATTGAAAAAAAAGGGTGATGGGAAATGTTATTGTCCTTCCAATAATTGCAAGGGCTTAAAGACAAGAAGAATTTTAATCAAAATAGCTGAGAAACATTCTAGGTAGCATGGTCATGTTGAAGGGGGGCATGATTATCATCCATTGGTAAGTTGTTCATTATATGTGTTTATATTGATTGAATTTGTAAATGTTTATATCATTTTAACATTATATATATATATATATATATATATATATAATCACTTGATCATGCTCATGGTTTATTTATGTCCATCATTATTATAAAGGTGGGGCACCCTAGGGCATATGATATGGATTATTAAGGCCTAGAGAATGTGGTTTTTCAAGCAGAGGAACATAGAGCTGTGAATATCAAAGATGAAGTTAATGATCCTATGGAAGAAAATGATCATGCACCAGAAAACATAGTTGAAAATGATGCTACAAATACATTGATCCATGACACATTTAGTGGCATAGCTGATCATGATGATCGAGATGACTTTGATGATGTTCATGATTTACTTGTACTTGAGAAGGCATATGGGCCCCTTTATGAAGGATCTCAAACAACTCTTCTCTCTGTTGTATTGTTGTTGGTGAAATTGAAGGTTATGAATGGTTTATCCAACATAGCAATCTCACGGATGTTAGGGTATGTCATATATGTCATCTTTTTTCATCTATTTTAATTGTTGTTAGTTCATCACTAGTAAATAAAGAATAAAATATGTACCATTAATATTCTTTATATTAAAAAATTATTTTTTTGTTGTAGATTGATTGGTAAATTTTTGTTACCACCATTAAATATTTTACCTCACTCATACCAAGATTTATCTACCATTATGAAATATATTGGAATGGAGTATCAAGCAATAGATGCATGTCCCAATGATCATATTATATATCATAAACAACATGAATTTGTAATAGAATGCACAAGATGTCACATCGGTAGATATCAAATAGATCAACTAACAAAAAAGGTTCCTTGAAAGCTTCTTTGTTATATTCCCATTATTCCACATATGCAATGATTATTTAGGTGTGAAAGCTTAGCACAATTTATGGATTACCATGCATAGAATAGAAGTGGAGATGACATTCTTCAAATGCTTGCAGATGGTTCTGCATTTAGGGACATGGAGGAAAAATGGCCACACTTTAAAGAAGAACCTAGGAATCTCAGGCTTTCATTGGCAGCAGATGATGTCAATCCATTTGGAGAGCTAAGATCTATTTACTCGGTGTGGCCTGTTTTTGTTATCAACAATAACATTCCTCCATGGATGTCAATAAAGAGGGAGCACATAATGTTGGCAATGATTGTTCCAGGTATTTTTTTACATCAATTTTCTTTAACATAGTAGCATCTCATTTGTCTTATTTGTTGCATTATGACTTATATTTTTTTCATTTAATAGTCATGCACATCGATGCATATATATTGCAGTAAAATGGTTATAATAATTATGTAATATTTATGTTCATTCAACTAGGTAAGTACTAAGTTAAAGATATAAATGTATATATCGAGCCTCTTATCGACGAGTTACTAAAGTTATGGAATGGTGTCACTATGTATGACATCTCTAGACCAATAGGACAAAGACAATTTCAATTCCATGCAATGCTTGTATGGACAATTCATGATGCCCTAGGGCTAACACATTTTTGTGATATGTTATAACATTTGACTACACTTTAATGATATTTAATTTTATGAATTATATATCATGTATGTTTTTTAAATATTCTATTCATTATATATAATTATAAAAATTGACATATTTAATCCAATTATATATGATCTTGCAGGTCTTGAAACAAAGGAAAAATTTGCATGTCCTCTTTTTTGGTCCAAAGATGAAATCTCATCATTCAACAAGTTTAGGAAAGCAAGTGTTTGATGAGTATAGGCAATTCCTCTATAGAAATCATAAGTATTGAACTACTAAAAAACATATTTTCAATGGGAAAGAAGAGACTACATCAAAACCATGAAGAATGAAACCTCGCCTATGGAAGTTGGAATACAATAGAATTAATCATTAAGGTTATACATCAAATCAAATTGTTTATCTATCATATATGATATGTTTGGAATTTATATTTTTATATTGTGTTGTGTTTACTCATGCTATAATTGAAAATGATTGTCATTGTTAATTTTTTTAACTTATATGCTTCATGAAGGTCGTCAAGGCATTAATGGCCAGCTTCCACAGAGATTGAAAAGTTATCCCAGACAATTTTGTAGGTTGCCCTACTATGAGCAGCTACAAATTGTGCATTTGTTTGATACAATGCATATCAGAAAGAATATAATAGAAACGTTATGAAAAATATTGTCAAAATTTGTAGTGACATTTAGGAAGCCAATCATGCAATGAAACATGTCATTCAATTAAATAGCAATGGAGAAAACATTAATATAAGTGCCCTTCCTTGGTTATTAATGAAGCAACAAAGCAATGCTATAAAATAAGTCATACAAAAAATTTGATTTCCCACATGATTTTTTGCAAACATAAACAATATCATAACAAAGAAAGGTGAATTTGGGTCAGGGATGAAAACACATGATTGACATACCTTCATTAAGGTAATTATTCTAGTATATTATATATATATTTGTATATTGCATGTACTTTTCAGTGTATTATGTTTACTATGTTTGGAAAAATAATGAAAATATCATTTTATAATTGTTGTAGTATGCTCTACCTCTATCTCTCCTAGACAACTTTGACAACAATGTCAAGCAAGTTATATATGATCTTGGGAAATACATGAGGTAAGTAGAGATATTTGTTCAATTCATTGTATAGATATTATAATTTCCATTTGTTTTACTTGTTATGTAATAAATTGTATATTTTTGTTTAATCTCGTTAATATATTTGTGCCTTGAATCGCTTGTAGATGGCTATCATCTAAAGAAATCCATAAAGAAAATATAAATTATTGGAAGAGAAAAACTACTTATCTTATGTGTGAAATACAAAAATGTCTACCTTCGACATTTTTAAATGCACAAGAACACTACCTCATACACCAAGTTGAAGAGATTGAATTGTGTGGACCTATACACACAAGGTCAATGTGGATGGTTGAGAGGAACTTGAAATTTTTGAAGGCTTTGGTTAGAGAAAGAGCACATCCTTAGGATTCTATAGTGAAGGGATATATGGTATACCAAACCATGATGTACATTACTAAATATCTTCCTAAGTTTGTAGCAAAGATTCATGTAGATCACATTTGGGAACCCAACTCCATTAACAAATTCGAAGGGGATTGCCTGATGGGGAAAGGTAGATTGAGGAATGTGAGAGGTAATTATAAGATGGTCATGGAGATTAATTAGAATACATTTTACATTTAGTTTTTATGTTTATTGTACTTATTTAATTATTAATATTCAATATACATCAATTATAAATTAAGGTCATATACCATGGTAATTAAATAATTATATGTTGTTGTGAATTTCAAAATTTTTTGATACATAACTTGGTTGAGAGTGGGATGCACTACATTTGTATGTCACAAACAATCTTGATTACATGACTGTATGGATTGAATGATGTCAACAATCTGGTCGCACATTAACATGGGAAGGTGTGGCTTCATTGGTTAAAGAAGCTCATCATAATGGAGATTCCAATGTTACACTAAGGGAAATTGATTTAGTATATGGTTTAAGAGATAAACAAGTACATATAAATATATTAATCACCCATATTATTTAATTATTTTCAATTATATTGATGTATATATATGTTGAGTTTTTTTCTTTGCACACATTCGGCCAAGAATAAATATATTTATCAACTGATGATATTGCAATAATTTTTACATGTTTAAAATATTGCAGGTGAAACACCACAAGGCTATGTGGTGCAATGGTCATAAATTTCAAATCAAAAAGTTGGATGACATGAAGAAAACTTGTGATTCTGGGATAACTGCAGTCTTTAAGGTGACTAATGTTTCATCTAGAAGCGACATACATCCAGAATCTCATAAAATCAATACTATGGGATTTTGGATGATATACTTGAGTGTGACTTTAAGTCCTTCAAATTATTTTTTTCGTTGTCCTATGGTATAGGCTACGATTGAATGAAAATGATCTTGAGAGAATTGTTATTGAACATGATAGTGGATTTACCATGGTTAATACAAGGTCGATCGAGCGAGCTAGAAATGAGCCCTATGTTCTTCCAAGCTAATGTGAGCAGGTATTTTACTTAGAGGTTCCAGGTAAACCGGGTTGGTCATTTGTTGTTAGACATGATCTAAGAGGAAGGCCGGTAAAGTATAATGTGGTGGAAGAAGAAGATACCTAAGAACTAGAAGATGATGTAGATGATGATTAGGATCAACAATTAGTTGATGATGTGCTTGAAAAAGATGTCGAAGAGGAGGAACTAGATCATGATGATGTAGGAGTTAATTCTCATGAAGATGATATCCGTGTGGATGATGACATTATCGAAACGGATATCAATGATGATGATGATGATGATATGACCAATCCTTATAATGTCAAATTTGGATCAGATGATACAGACAAAGAGTTGGATGAAGAAGAAGATCAATGAAATTGAAATGTATGAGTTATGCAATTGTATTATCTATTTGATATTAATTTCTTGATAGAATTATATTTGACTTATGTGGTTACACAATTAATTCATGATGTTTTTAATTTTTATGCCATTACATAATTAATTCATGATGTACTTTTTAATGTTTAATTTTAAGTCATGATGTTACAACTATTGTAGCTCTCCTATAAATTTCCATATGATCATAATGAATAGTGTTTTTGGAAATTTCATGAAAGATGACACATTGATCACAGTAGTGAAATAATTGCAAAGTCGTTTATATTTTTTAGACCAATCGCCCTTCGCAATGTCATTTTTAGGATCATCTCCAATTTGATTACTAGGACACATAAGGTAGGATTTCATTGGCTTATCTTAGAGGAACATTGTGGCTTTGTGTAATGTGAGCAGATTTGGGATGGGGTAGTGGTGTAGGAGCACCTACAACTCATCTTCTATGCTTAATCATGTGATGATAATTAGGGAGGTAAATAGGTTGGTTTAGGAATTTCAAGAATGTTATATTGTGAATAAGGTCACTCAAGACCATTAGTCATGTTCTAGGTGAAGTTTTGAGTTATGAGTTTGAGTCTTGCACTAAAGAGTTTTGTAGCTTTTTTAAGGCAAATTGGAGAATTTACATGTAAAATGGTACAAGGTTAGTTTCATGTCAATAATAAGGTTATTATAAAGCCACTAACATGGTCTTAGAGGTGTCTAAGGAGTTTCAATACATTTTAAAGGTCAAAAAATTAAAACATTTCAATAGTGATGTGAACAACCTTGAAATTAGTGTGTTTTATGTTTCATGTGATCATAAAAGATTAAAAAGTCAGTTGTAGAGGTGGTTGTTCAATGGTTGAAGTGTAAATACCTTTAAAAGGCATAAAGTGATCATTGTGAAGGTTGTTGATGGTTGAGGATTTAAAATGTAAGCTCTTGACATTTGAAAATCTATGTTTTTCTTCAAATTTTTTGTATTTTTCCTATTTTGCAGCATTGTACGGTCACATATAGCCATATTTTGATGTGAAATAAATTCCATGTCATGAAGATATTATGTTGGATTTGATTTCAATCTGATTTTAGGGTAACAAACAAGGCCAAATGATTTGAACCTTCTTCTCTTCAGGTGCTGCCAAACCTAGGTGGGTCTACCTTTGTGAACTAAGTAGACTTAAGTGATGTGATTTTGTTTACATCAATCTATTCACAATGGAAATCTTATAGTGAACAAATATAATCCTAATAAAGTGTATGTGTAATATTAGAATATGTTCAGTTAACAAATGTAAAAAATAAAATGGATAAACTAAAAGATGAAATATGTGAGACCAGTGCCTTGTTGGGTGTATGGAGTCTAATGAAGATCTAGAAAAGTGTGATCTATGATGGCAATAATTCAAACTATTTGGCACACAGATGTAGTTTATAACTTGTATAAGTGTGCAAGTAAATGACTGACAAACTCTACTTGAGATAGAATGACAATCCTAGTTATGTGATTCTTCTTATTTATCCAATTAATACTCTTCAGTTATTGTGATTGACTAGAAGGGTTTAATATTTACTTGAAAGAACCAAATAATCGCATCACACAAATACAACAAATGTGTATTGGTAAACTAAATAAATGCTTGATATATCAATTTAAACAATAGAAAAGCATCAAAATGGAGACAACTAGATAACTGTATAATTCCACAAACAACTAATACCAAGATTAAGCCACAAGTTCAGACATCTTCATTAACTTCATCAAAATTCATGCATGCATCTAAGTCTTTTAAAGGAAAGTTTCATTGCAAACTATCTACTGCATCTTTCTCCTATCTACCTATATTTGTTTACATTATGAAACAGATATAAATATATCAAAATTTTGAAAGGACACGTCCTTTCAAAAATGTCTTTTGCTTAACAACAATAACAAATGATAAATTATGCTCTATTAAGCCATAAATGGAAAAATGTAATTACTAAGTTCTTAATAATCGAGATGATATTTCTAAACTATTGTGACTAACTTGAAGGATTTAATCTTTACTTGAAAGAACCAACAAATCACACCACACAGATGTAGCAAATGTGCATAGATAAACTAAACATATACATGATATATCAATTTAAATAGCATAAAATTATCAACCCTGGAGACAACTTAAGAATGTTTTCAATTAATCCAACAAACAACTGATACCAGAAATACACCAAAAAATAAAATAACTTCCATTGATTCCTTCAAAGTTTCAAACATGCATCCAAGTCTCTTGTAATGTGAACATCATTGAAAACTATTTATCATATATTTTTCCTATTCATCCTATGTCCTTTTGATATAAAAAAATGGATACTTATACATCAAATGCTTGAAAGGACACGTCCTTTTAGAAATGTCTTTTGTTTAACAACAATAAATTAAAACAAGTGATTAAGCTTTGTTTAGGCACAAGTGAATCTTTGATAAGTGATCCAAGTAGTCTTGACGCTTATGCATATCTGCATCTCCTAACGCGTTCTAAATTGTGATATCCATTTTTACTATCTTCTCGTTCTGTTCGCATGATTCATCCAACATTGTATCTTTCTCAGTAGCCTCCTTTAGGATCTCCTATAATATTGATTCACATTCACCATTCCACCTAGTTGCTTCCTTCAATCTTCCTCCATCGTCAAAGAATGCAGTGAATCCTTGTTTAGCAACATCGATTAGTCCCTGTGCATCCCCCTATAATTCTTCATGAAAATATTTGTGTTTTCTTATATGATGATTTGTAGTGTTGATTGCCACGCTATCAAGAGCATCCCTTTGGTTTATTTCCTAGAGCTTCTCTTGGATCTTGCCATCTATCCTCTTATGTTCCTTTACTGTAGTAAAATTGTGTGAATATGTTCCCCTGAAATTACTCAACCAAGTCATTAGGTTGGATTGTCTCTTTTTAATTACTACTACAAGTGCATCATATTTCCCTTGAGAATAAGCACTTGATCCTTCCCATTGATCCTTTGTCTATGAACTTTCACCATGAGTTAACCACTTAGTTGATCCCATTGTGACTCCCAACATATCTTTCAAGCGATCATTTTCTCTCATCATTCTCTCATTTTTCATCTTGTACATTTCTTTTTCTTTGATCAACATTTGTATCTGGGCCTTGTTTAGTTTTGCTATATTTATCCCAATTTCTACTATTGCCATAGGATCAAACTCTCCAATCTTCAAAGTCATAACATGCCCAAATGATTTTTCAATATCAATAATAACTGATTTTCTGTGAGGTGGATAGAGGGCCCAAATCATTAATGACCCTTCATCTGGATTATATTTAGACCCTGCATATACTTATGTCACCCCCTCAAGGTTGAGCTTATGTGTGGCATTATTATTCTTTAGAAAACTATCAAAAACCAATGCAGAAGTGAGATCCAACCTCGAAAAGATCATAACACCAGCATCTTCTAACATTTTCCTCCCTTTCTTAGGGGTCATACCCATCATCTCTCTTTCCACACTCAATTTCAAATCATTTAATAACTGCTCCTCATTACTTGGTGTGATACTGTCAACTGTTTCTCTTATTCCTTTTCCTTTCTATTTATACAAGAAATCCCTAAACTTTGGAGAATTTAAAAATTCACTATTTTCCACAAATGATTTGTATTCCATTTGTCTTGTGTCTGTGTCTAGGCTTTCTTTAGTACCCAATTCTCTAGCAGGGAATTTGTAGTCCTAGGTCCTCAATCTAGAAATCTTATTAGGTGGGATTTATGGCATATCATCTCCAGATGCCTCCTCTCTAGAAGATAGCAATTATGTATCCTACAGTTGTTGGTTATATTCTTCAATCACTCTTTCTGCTTCTTCTACTTCTAATTTCTTGATCATATCATCAAACTGATAGGGTACATGATTATACCCTCCAAAGTTTATCTTTTTTTTTAGCAAAATTAATGTATCCTTTTGGGTGAAATTTCTTTCTTGGTGGTCCTTTTTTCATGTTGTATTGCAATAAAATTTTGATATTTCAACAAACTTTCGTCATAAATTGGAGTCAAATACAATAGTGCTCATGTGGGGCAATCTTATTCCTTTTGAATTCCTTGATGAAGTGAAAATATTTCAAAAGGATCCCTTGATGATGGATCGATTTGAGAGAGAAAATATATGCTTTCACATTGTGCATCCCTTGGGTGGAACCCTTCTTCATGACAGGTTCCCGAGGGACCCCTTTGAAAGTCTTCCAAATTGTCGATGGTCTATGCAACTGTCTGCTTACTTACCTATGTGGCCACTTCCTGACTCTGCGGAGTCCACTTTCTTGGGTTTCCTCCATGTGAGAGATCTTGGGGGATACCTCCCTGCATATATGAGATCTTGTAGGGTGATTCCCTTGAGCTTCTTCCATACGAGAGATCTTGTGGGTGATTCCTCTACAGGTCTACGGGTATGTAGGGCGCTTTCTTGGGTTTCCTCCATGTGAAAGATCTTGGGGGTTACCTTCCCTACATGTTTGTGGGTTTGTAGGGTGCTTCTTTGGGTATTCTTCATGCGAGAGATCTTGAAGAATACATTCCCTATAGGTTTGCAAGTCTATAGGGTGCTTTCCTGGATTTCTACATGTGAGAGATCTTGTGGGACGCTTCTTTGGTATCCTCCATGTGAGAGTTCTTGGGGGAAACCTTCCTTGCAATTTTGTAGGCCTATAAGGTGCTTACTTCATGGGGCTTCCTTCATGTGAGAGATCTTGGGGGTTGCCTCCTTGCAGGTCCATGGGCCTATAAGACACTTTCTTTCTTCAACTTCATAGTTCTGAGAAGCTATGAAGTCCTTTGCTTGCCCTGCACCTTGAGGTTCGTCAAATCATGGTTTGCTTCCTCGACAGTTTAGGTATACATTTCTAAATTTACTCTTCGTTGATCTACTTTATGGAAGCATTCATCAGTATTTGTGCTCACTAAAGTGGGGGAAAGATGTATAGGAGTGAATTTGCATCCCTTATGAAAATTACCCTTTTGCTGCTCTCCACTTTAAAAAACCAAGTTCAAAGGATTAATTACACCTAAGCCCGCTGCTTTCATTCCACTTGGTTCATGTTTTGATTGTCAGTGGGGGAATTTCTATCTAGGATACCCACACAACTCATAGACATTCGTGCATTGCACTTACGTCCCTATCAGATTCCTGTGGCTAAACCTGTAGAGGCATTACACTTCTCATTGGCAATTGACATGTAACACCCCCTTTAGATGACCAACCTAAATATGGTTGTTTTCTTCATCTCTCCTTCAAATTCTCTCCTTCTACATGCATTCCAACTTCTTCTAAGCCTTCAAACCAACTTCTTCACACTCTTCTTACATTCCAAGCACTTCTAGCAACACTTTTGCACTCCATTACAACAACAACTTCACTCCACAACTTTAGTAGAGAAAGTTTTGGACAACACCATTGCAACAAAGGCTCCAGTACTCTCATTCTCTCCTCCATTAGCCTTGAGTGCTTTTGGTGGAGGTGGTAAGATTTCCATTCCTCTCCTCTATTACTTGGTTGAGTAAGCACATTTACTATTTTATAGTGTTATAGTGTTTTTTTATTATATTACTTTCTTTATCATACTCGCTTTCTTGGTTGTCCATGGAGGTGGAAATACCTAAACGGGGGTCTAACTAAGGCAAGCCCCTATACAACCACCCAACATTTTTCCTCCTCTTTGTGTGTAGGTGGATGTGCTTTTGGAGAGCTACCTAATGAACGATTTTTTTTGTGAGATCATTCTTGCCACCCTAACTCTCACATTTTTACTTTATCATATTAGAGAATATTTTGTTTACTTAATAGTGTATTTTGGCCCTTTATTGGTAGTTAGCTTGTTTTCCTAGGTTCAACCTTGTCTCTTTAATTTTTTGGTCGTACAGATGCCAACACACTTGAGAGATGCTAGCGTGTTGTGCTTTTATCCCAGGACCACACTTATGTCCTTGGGTAGAGAGCTTCTTGAGGTGTAGTGTTGAACCTGAAAACTGGTTCACCTAGCCCCATTCGGTATTTCGGGTTTGTAGAGTGATTGAAATACTTTATAGTCCTCATCATTCTCATCTCGCATTTCCTAACACCCCGTAAATTTGAGGTAAGTTAGGGTAGCCTTCCCCTCTTGGCCCTCCATGACCTAGGGCCTTGAATGTGGTTGGTCCCCCTCTCTTACACCTTGATACCATACACGAGGTTATATGGTATTGTACTAGTATTTGTACGAATACTCATGTTGTAGAACCACAAGGCATACTTTAATTAAGTATGCTAGTATTTACCATGTTTATTCACTACCTTTCAAAGAATTAACTCAAAAATTTTATTAGACACTTCATCTTGGCCATTAGATTGAGGATAGTATGGTGTAGAAAAGTGATGATGAATATAAAATTTTCTAGGAATTGCTTCACCTCTTTGTTCTTAAATAAAATGCCATTATCCAAAAAAGAAATGATAGTATTTAGAAGAAATCCATATATTGCTTCAATGTCCATGGATCAAAGTAGAACAACTTTGACCCATTTCACAATTTAATCAGTGGTGATAGTGATGAAGGTATATCCTTTAGAAGAAGGAGGTGATATTTTTCTAATAATATCCCACCCAAATTTTGAAAATGGCCAAGGAGAGGTATGATTTTTAAGCTCTTGGACAGGAGCCTGAATGAGGTTACTATTTTTTTAAGGAAAGAAGAGGTGTGGAGAGGCTTTCCTAATGTTAATTCCAAGAAGAGAATGCAAACATATGGTTCAATTTCAAATTATAGTTCACTAGAGATGCACAATTGAAATATAATAGACAATTAAAAACATACACAAAATCAAACACCATTATTTAATGTGGGAAAACCCTTACGGGAGAAAAACCCACACACCAAGCAAAGTCACTTTGTATTGCAGTAAATAATGTTCACATACAGAGTTATAGACTCGTGATTCTCATATGGTAAAACTACAATGTCAATTCAGGCAGTATAACATTTCCTTGATCAACCTCTTAGTCTCATCAAACTCTCCAATTCAATCACTATTACAAAATGCATACACATTACAACATTTTCCTTTCTGAGAGGATTCCACAATCAATTTGCATCACTAGACCCGTACAGGAAACATAACAATTCAGTTCCCGTTCATAACAGTAGACCAACCATCACAAAATAGTTACCATAGTGGGTCATGTCAATAAGACAATTACAAATCTCTAGCCGATCCATTTGAGTCACATCGACGAGTGAAACTCCCACCAAACCACATAGTCATCGGAGTATCAGAGAGACAAGAGACCATGTCTCATTGATCACCCATTGTCACATCTGATGGAACCCCTCTAAAAATTCTCTTGGTTCCATTTTAAATTTTGCAAATACTTGGCTTTGACCTTGGTTGCTGGCTTAGGGTTATGTTCTGCATCACTGTTTTAGGGTTTGGGTTACAAAAGCCCCTTAAAATTGACCTATGAGTCTAGAAACCCTTGGAAGTTATATTTTTTCATTTTACCTAATGCTCCTAGTCTTCGGTCATTCAAGTTTCCTCTTATTCCATTGGAATCATTGTTTTCACCGCCCCCCTAGGTTTAGGCTTGTCGATCACCTAGTACCTTTTTAGCTCTTAATTTTTCCTATGGTTGGCCTCAATTTTTGTAAAAGTTCCTGAAGTCTTAAGTTTTCATGCCCAAGGGTCAAGTTTCTCATGGGCCTAGTAGTGGCCCCTTATTTTAAATAATTTTTGTGGCATGTGAAAAATTAGGTTTTACACTGGTCATTTGATCATCGAGGACTTATCACCATCGTTCCATGTGTGCTCGCGCATTCTTATTCCTTATTATTTTATTCGCACGGGCTGTTGGGCATTAGCCACATGTCTTTTGCATTGGTAGGCCTAGTCCCCTTTGTGAAGATAGTTGGCACAATTAGAAGAAGATCAGTGGTGTGGCTTTGAGAAAAAACAACGGTAGACACTACAACATGTGTATTCATTAGGATCATTCCCGGCGTGCTTGTTCATTTTCTTTCTTCATTAAAATAATCACATGGGCTAGTGGGAAAGATGACATCTATTGCCCTATGGAGGGACCCACGAGGCTATAGGGATGGTGTGTGTTTCTTGAGAATAGAAATCAACGATCGATGATAGGTGACGTGGGTTAATCCTAACCACTCCCCACCATCCCGTGAAGGGCCCACTTGTGTCTCATGGTTTTCAGCGAGCAAGCTGGTGAATTCCACATAGAATATTTCAAAGGCTCAGATGGATTCTAGTGAAGATAAGGTGCTACTAAAATATTGGCGAAGATTGTTCTAAGATAAAAATGGCACTAAATTATAACCAATTCTTTGGCACACATATGAAATTTGGGAAATATTTTTATGGCCGTTAAATATGTTAGGTGTTGGTACATGTGGGAAGGTGAAATTGAAGTAAGGAAGAGTACAGGCTGATATTCTAAAGTTAAATCATGATTGCTCCCCATTGTTTTACTATGATGAATTGCAAGTAAATTAATTCCCATGGGCAAGTGGGTAAATGTGACACGACAGGTTTGGTTAAATGCTATGCATATGATTAATGTGCAAACTAAGTGAATGTTTATCTCACTTGAGTCTTCTGATTATGGAGAAGCATCAAGTGCATGCATTTAAATTTTTCATAATTAATCATCCTCATTGATTATCCATTTATTTATTTCAAAGTATGATTGACAATTGAGGTTCAAAATCAAAGTAATTGATTTCCAACTCTCTCACACGAGCTTTCTTGGAAAATTAATGCAAACACTCCCCAGTTTCTCTATTTAATGAAGATTGCCTGCTTGTTATTCTCACCATTTGATGTTTGCAAGAATTAAGAGTCTGGAAGTAAGTGTGTGAAGTGTTCTTAGTAATTGTAAAATTTGAGCTAGTTATTTCTAAATTGGGTGGTCTCTTCGTCCTAAGGAAATTCAATAAGTTGCTCAGTCAAGAAATGGGTAAGGTAAGTGTTCCTATCAGCCTAGTCTGAAGGTCCAAGAGACTCAACCCTCTTGATTCTTAGGGTGATTCTCCCTAGAGTAAACAAGATATGTTTGAAGTCCCTATGACTCCAAAGAAGAAAACAAGAGCTATCAAGAAGTTTGCATGGGGTGTTTTCAAGCGTGCTTATCAATGAGAAGTTGAATTATCTTAGAGGAATTGGTGAAGGGTAAGGAGAATATAATTGATAGGCTTGAGAAGGAAGCTGCAAGAAAGAATAAGTATCACCGGGCTTATATGGGACGTCATCATTCTCTCATTGAAGTCTCAGATGATTCTTCTAACAGTGGAGTTGAAACTAATTTGGGTTACTGCTAGTATCTCATGGGCATGACTGATTTGATTGATTTTGTGGATGATTTGGTGATGGCTACTCCACTTTCAATAAGGACACTGAGTGGGCATACTTACTTTGCTATTGACAAGGCAAAGTAGCACCCCGTTGCCCTTTTTGAGCTGATGCTCAATTTTTGTCCTTTGTGCTAACTCGCTTTCTTTGGCCGATGTGTTGTGATGTTGGTATCTTTTTATTTGTTCCTTTCATGTTGATGGTGAATTTTCTCAGTTTAGTGTGAACTTGTATGTTTTTGATGTTGTGATAGCAATGCCTTTTGAAGATTGGTGGGTTTTCTCTGACTAACAGTTTTTTGGAGTTTTTCTTTTTGCTTTCCCCTGTCCTACAAATGATTTCTTGTAACTAATTGGGGAATATTTTTCTCATTCTAGTGAAATTCATTTTGAAATGAAAGTGAAATGTAGGTGTAATTCAGCTCGATGCTTGTTGCTCCCTTGTCTTATAAAAGGTATTTCAAGGTTGATTACAGAGGAGGTCAATGGGTAGTTTTCATTGAAGGGGTTATACAAAGAGACAAAAATGGATACTAAACTTTCTAGTAATATGTTTTAGGGACAAATTCAATCAATATGTATATAGTTCTTTGATAAGGACAATGATAATACATATAGCAGAAGAGTATAAAGTTTCTATATGTTACTCTCCTATGTACAGGTTATAAAAACTATGAATATTATGATCAATGGTTATCTTATTTGTCTCTATTGGTTTCCAATAGATGTACTACTCTATTCTTTCTCATTAATTCAATGAATGTATGTAAATGCTTGAATATAACAGTGTGTTTGAAATAAGTCATGTATGGGGATGCTAGTAAGAAGTAAATGGTGGAGATGATAAGTGGGAATATTGTAATACAATATTTTCAAGGATATGGGTATTTTCATATATAAAATTGTTATCTAATCATGTGGGTATTTGGTTTGAATCCATTCCAAGAATATGGCACTAGTTTAGCAAAGTAATTATACTTCAATTGTGGTGACCAATTCAATAGTTGATCACAAAATCAAAATCAACTTACTTGTCAATTTTTTTTGGGTGTGTGTGAAATTTAACGAATTACATTTTCTCTTGTTTGAGTTAGGCATTGCCTTGAAGGTGGGTATGTGTAGGATCATGATGGGCCAAAAAGTGGCAATATGATGGGTATGTAGCTGATGACTATTTTTTTACCCAAAATTGATGAAATGAAAAGGGTTTTTAAAGGAGAATCTCAGCTTTCCACTGATATAAATTATACTTTACTTTGAATTTAATAAGTAATTATTATTCATTTTCTATTCAAATTATGACTAGAGTCTTGATTGATAGGCTGATTGAAAAACATCTATAGTTTTCAAACAATATCACATTTTTTGAATCCAAAACATGTGTCACATTCTATGCTTCACATACTATAGGATTACAAAAATAAAAATTGAATTTCATGAATTTTTGACCAAGTTAAGGTGGTCGCATACGAAGTTTTATATTTTTAAAAAGTTGTAATAAAAATTCATATTTAATTATTTACTTGGAAAAAATTACATCAACTCGGGCATGAGTCCTCTATTTATATCTAAAACATTATAAAAAATATTATCATTTTATTGTGGTTAGTGGTTATGCACACCTACTTCTTATTTTTCTCCGAAATTTAAGTACCACTACATTGAAATTTCAAATTTTCACCAAATAGATTTTAAAAAAAGAAAACAACCTAGTAGTTTAGAAACTACATTCAATTTTCTACAAATTCTATTCTTTCATATTTTTGAAATAATATAGATAACTTATTCAATTTTTTACGTCAATTTTCCTAACTCTGATTTTTTTAATTTTTTTGCCACTTAAGGGCCTATTTTTTCCATGATGATCCTACACATACCCAGGTTAGCCAAATATTTAGGGTTTTGTGTCTATTAAAAATTTAAGGAGAATCATTTGTCTACTCTATGTTTGATACCTAAACACACTAGTATCTCTAAACACAATTTTTAGGATTACCCTCCTAGGTTTCATAGAGCTCGAAGTGAAGAAGTAAAGGCCTAAGAACCCTTACTTATGTGTTGGGAAATCATTACCCTTATTAATAATTGAATTCTAGAAAGTTCATAGGTATGTGGTAAGAATAGTTTTGGTACATAAAAAAAAACCAACACTGATACAAGCTCCACAGTGTACCACCGACCAACCTTATTGTAATGTCGATGAGTGATTTCAGCTTCTCCCACCGATATAAAGATGTCTCATCAATATCCACTTTACCATTCCAAGTGATCCCCACTACAGAGTCAACATGGCTTGCACCATCAATTGCCTTCCTCTTGACAATGCGGGTCCCACCACATTCATTGGCATAACAAACTTTGTCGAAGAGACATCTTCCAAAGTCACAATGAACATCCATAGTCTCATCAATGAGAAATGTCAAGAATTCTACTGGAATGTCTAAGAGACATTTTCCAATGTCTTGTCGAACCATCCAGGTCTCTTTGATAGGTGCATTCAAGAATTTCACCGACATGTCGAAGAGACATTGCTCAAAGTCTTGGTGATGGTGCAATCTCTTGCCAACAAGGTAATTAAGTTGCCACAACAAAGGATTTTAGTCTGTCGAAGAGATAAAGGACAAAATCTCGCTGATGGAGAAAACTCTTGCTGAAAAAGTGAGATAAGAACACAATGTTGCCAATGTCAAACCACTAAGTTGAGACATGGTTTCCAACATGCTCTCACTTGATGAAGACTTACTGGCTTCTCCAATACTCCAGATTACTTAAATTCATAGACCCCAAGGCCCATAGAACTGGCACACCACCTCTACTTGTTTATACTCACTGGTTTCGTTAAGGCATCAATTTTTTTTCTAGAGTATCCACTTTTTGAAGACTGAACTTTCCATCCTCCACCATATCCCATACAAAATGATACTACACATCAATATGTTTTGTCCTGGCATGGAAAGTTGGATTTTTTGCTAAAAAAATAGCACTCTGACTGTCACAAAAAATAGTAATTTACCTTGGATTGAAACCAATATTAGAACACAAACGTCTAAGAGAAATGGCTTCTTTACAGGCATGTGTTGCTACCATATACTCTACCTTAGTAGTAGATAAATTCAATACAGCCTTCCGCTTGCTCATCCAACTAATTGCACCACCATTCAATGTGAAGATGTATCCACTGGTGGATCTTCTACTATCAATGTCCCCTACCCAATCAAAATCCATGTAACCTCAAATGTTGATGGATCTCTGTGACCCACTAGAGTTATCATGATAGCACAAAGCATACTGATATACCTTTTAAATATCTAAAAACTCTTTTCACAACATCCCAGTGTGGTATTCTTGGATTTTACATAAAATGGCTAAGAACTACCACTGCTTGGGCAATGTATGGCCTTGTATAGACCATTGCATAGATTAAACTATGAATTTCACTTGCATAAGGCACTTTGGTCATGTCCTCCATCTCAGTAGGATATTTTGGACAATCTTCAATAGATAGCTTCATTCCCTGCAACACTGGAACAACTAGCTACTTCCAATAAGTCATACCAAATCTCTCTAGGACAATATTGATATACTTACTTTGGTTGAGCCAATTTTTTCTACTTCCTCTATCCATTTTTATTTTCATCCCCAGAATATACCTCACTACACCTAGATCTTTCATTTCAAACTTTACTGACAATTGAGATTTTAGATCAAAAATCATAGTCCTACCATTTCCTATGAACAACATGCCATCAAAATACAAGGAAATAATAAGAACTTGATCATTTTCAGTTTTGAAGTACACAAAATGATCATATTTTGATCTTAAAAAACCCCATGACAACACAAAAGTGCCAAACTTCTGGTACCACACTCTAGGTGATTATTCTAAACCATACGCAGATTTCTTTAACTTGCAAACCAAATTTTCTTTACCTTTTTCCACAAAGTGCTTAGTCTAGGACATATAAATTTCTTCTTCAAGATCTCCATGAAGAAATTTGTTGTCTTAACATCCATTTGTTCAATCTCTAAGTCATACACTGCAAGTGACAAAAGAAATCTGATTGATGTCAACTTAGCTATAGGAGAAAATATTTCTCCATAATCAATTCCCTCTACCTAGGAATAACCTTTCACAACCAACCTAGCTTTATACTTTTCAACACTACCATCCATACTAATTTTCTTCTTAAATACTGATTTACAACCAACAAGCTTTCTATCTTTAGGACAGGGCACTAGACTCCAAGTTTCATTCTTTTTCAAAGATGTCATTTCTTCATTCATAGATTCCAACCAGGAATCTGAATCAGGAATTTCAATTGCCTCTTTTAGATTCCTAGGCTCATCAGTGCTTGTAATCAAAGCATAGGCACAATTTACATCCAACATGGAAAAACCATACCTTTCAGGTTGTGGCTTTTCACGTGTAGACCCCCTCAAAGGTTGAGGCTGAGGTTGTGGTTCTTCTTCTTTAGAACTCTTAGATCTGCTGGAACTCTCCTCAGTTTTAGGTACACTTCATAATTCCTCTTTATTTGGAGTTTAAGGAATTTCAACTACCTTTTCTTTCTTTTCTTCTTTCATCTTTGACTACAGATGTAGTGAAGAAGGTTTTAACTCATGAAAAACAACACTTTTGCTATATACAACCTTTTAGTCATAGGATTCCAAAGCTTGTATCCTTTTGAACACACTAATGCCACAACCAATGAAGATACATTTTACAGCTTTATTTTCCACTTTAGATATTTTCGCAACCAAAAAATCTTAGATGTCTTAAAGAGGGCTTCTTACCAGACCAAGCTTCCATAGGGATTTTGTCAACAAGTGCCAAAGAGGGAGATTGATTTAATAAATAACATGTTGTAGCCACAACCTCAGCCTAGAACTTCTGCTCCAGACTAGTATTTCTCAACATACTTCTCACCCTTTCCATCAATGTCATGTTCAACCTTTCAACAACTCCATTTTACTATGGAGTGTAAGGTGTTTTTTTATGCCATTTTTTTCCATGGTCTTTGTAATACCTTTCAAAATCTACAGAATAAACTCACCACCATTATTGGTCCTCAAGCATTTATTTTTTCTTCTAGTCTGATTTTCATCCAAGTTTTTAAACTCTTTAAATTGACTAAACACTTTTGATTTACTTTTTAGAAAATACAAAAATTCCCTTCTCAAATAATCATCAATAAAGGAAACATAATATCTTGATTTCGATAACGAAGGAAAATTTACTGGACCAAAAACATCAAAGTGAATATAATCTAGAACACCAAAAGATTTATGAGGACTAGAATAAAATGAAATGCAATGTTTATTTCCATATATACAATGTTCACAAAAAATGAACTCAAGGTTAAAATCATCAAGCCCTTCAACATGGTTTTTATTTTTCAAAGCTTTTAAGCATTTATCACCAATGTGGCCAAGCCTTTGATGCCAGAGCATGGTATTTTCTGCAAAGAGTTTCACCTCCAAAGAGTTTTCCCCCAGAGAAACTTCAATATCCTTCTCTACATGAGCAACCTTACTTGAATTCACAAAGAAACTATTACATTGAACAACATGTGCATCCAACTTGTACAAAGTACCAATTCGAGCACCCCTAGCTAGCACCATCGAGCCTCTAGTCATCTTACAACCACCATTTGAGAATGAAACTTGCACGCCAACATTATTCAGCTTGCTAACAAAGAGTAAATTTTGAGCTAGACCTGGTATATGCATTACACCATCAATTCCTTTGATTCTTCCATTATAAAATTTAATTTCGAATCTTCCATGGCCAAAAATTTAAGAGATGAGTCACTTGCTAGATACACCTTTCCACCAGCATACTTTTCCTACTTTGTAAGCCAATCTCTATGAGATTTCATATGAAAAGATGCACCTAAGTCAATGAGCTAGCTATCATCTAATTCTTGAGTCACCAAGGTTGCAATGAAGGCATATGCATTGGTTTGAGAAGAATCATTATCAAAAGAATTGTTTTCTTCTTCTTCTTTTTCTCCTCTTTTCAATCCTTACAAACATGACCAGGCTTGCCACAATTCTAGAATTTCATGTTAAACTTCTTTCCAGGATATTTTGATCTCCCTTCAGACTTTGACTTAGACTTCGTGTCCTTCTTTCATTTCTCCTTCTATCTACCTCAAACAATAAGGGCCTCATTTTCCATCTTAGAAGATTCCCTTTGCATCTCTTCTAACAACAATGAAGCAACCACATCTTCCATCTTGAAATTGGTTGCTGTACTCCCAATATCCATCACTAAATGATTCCACGAGTCAAGAAAAGAACATAACAAAAGCATACAATGATCCTCATCATCTTTCTTCACACCTACAGAGGTTAGCTGAGTAATGAGCATATAGAACATATTTAGATGATTGGCCACAAATGCCCCTTACTCTATTTTCAAAGAGTATAGCTTCTTCCTCAAGAATAACTTATTCACCAAGGACTTGCCTTGATAAATGTCACCAAGTTTCTTCCACAAAGAAGATGTAGACTTCTCTTCATGAACATTCAAGAATACAAAGTCTACTAGACATAGTCTTATCAACCCTTTGGATTTTCTATCTACAAGTTCCTAATCTTCTTGCTTCATGCCTAAAGGTTTAGTTCTAGAAACAACAATAGAAATATCTCTATCTACCAACAGGTCTTCCATTTTGAGTTTCCACAACTAAAATTACCACCATTAAACTTTTCAATTTCTATCTTCCTTGATGTGCCTACCATCTCAGTCTACAATTGAGATTACCAGATTACTCTACAAGACTCCCACTTCAAAATTAGCACAAAAAAACCATCTAACCCACAAGGATAACACAACTAGCCAAGCTCTAATACTACAAGTAAGGAAAGAAGAGGTGCAAAAACATTTTCCTAATGCTAATTCTAAGAAGAGAATGCATACATATGGTTCAATTTTAAATTACAGCTCACTAGGAATGCACAATTGAAACATAATAGACAATTAAAAACATACAGAAAATCAAACATAGTATTTAACATGGGAAAACCCTTACGAGAGAGAAAAAACCACACACCAAACAAAGTCACTTTGTATTGTAGTAAAAAATGTTCACATACAGAGTTATAGACTCATGCTTCTTAGATGTCAAAACTACAATGTCAATTTAGGTAGCATAACATTTCCCTGGTCAACCTCTTACTCTCATCAAACTCTCCAATTCGATCATTGTTAAAAAATGCATACACATTATAGAATTTTCCTTTATGAGAGGATTCCACAATCAATCTGCATCACCTAACCCATACAGGAAACATACAAATTTGGTTCCCATTCGTAACAACAAACCAACCATCACACAATAATTACCATATCGGGCCATGTCGATGAGACAATTACAAATCTCTCATTGATCTGTTTGAGTCACACCGTTGAGTGAAATACCCACCAAACCACATAGTTATCAGAGTATTAGTGATAAAAGAGACAATGTCTCACCGATCACCCATTGTCACACTGATACAAGCTCCACGATATACTGCTGACCAACCTTATTTTGCAATTTCGAAGAGAGATATTAGCTTCTCCTACCAATAAACAAATGTCTCATTGATATCCACTTTACCATTCCAAGTGATCCCCACTGTCAAGTCATAATTGCTTGCACCATCAATCACTTTCCTCCTGACAACATGGGTCCCACCATAGTCATCGACATAACAAAATTTGTCGAAGAGACATCTTCCAAAGTCACAATGAACATCCAAAATCTCATTGATGAGAACTATCAAGACTTCTACTGAAATGTCTAAGAGACATATGTTGAACCATCTAAGTCTCTCCAACAGGCACATTCAAGACTTTCACTGGCATGTCGAAGAGACATTGCTCAAAGTCTTGGTGATGATGCAACCTCTCACCAACAAGGTAAACAAGCCACCACAACAAAGGATTTCAATTTGTTGAGGAGACAAAGGACAAACTCTTGTCGATAGAGAAAACTCTTGCCAATAAAGTGAGAGAATAACACAATGCTACCAATGTCAAGCTAGTAAGTTGAGACACGGTTTCAACAGTGTTGCGAACTATGTTGCAAAAAAATATATTTCTTGCTTGATATGGGAGTACTTGATGATAAATTGGACTTAGCGAGGCCTTGATTTAGTGTTGTGAGGTGTTTTTCAGACCCTTGCAAACTAAATAAAATGCATTTATTAATGTCTTGTAAAGGTGTTGTAAAGTGTTGTAAAAGACTTTCACACTTTTCTATACTAATGGACCTATTTTCCCCTTAATTCAATATTGTAAAATGTATTTAATGGCATTCTCACATTAATCTATAAGGCTTGTAAATTAAACCTAATTCTAATCTAGTGTTGTAATGTGTCTTACACATTCACATAGGATGTTGTGCCCTTCTAGGCTAAGTATGGCCTCATTTTAATGATGTAAAGTGTATTTAATCACAATTTCACATTGGATTTTGTGTCCCAAGCCCTAATTACCCTTTACAGCATCATTAATAGGCTCCTATTGCCCCATATTATGCATCCTGAGGCTTAATTTGATCAAAGACCTGATAAAATCATCATAAAAGCCTAATTTCTTCATTCCCTGACAATCCAGTTGGAAAAATAACCCCTATGGGACCAAGTTGCCTATTTGGGTGAATTATTCCCATCCATGTGGGACTAAGTCGCCCATCCTGGTGACTTAGTTCCATTTGGGCTATTTTTGAGGTTTGAGCAAGAAAAATTGGGTTTTAAGTTTATTTTTCTTTCATGTCAGCCTTGGGGATCAAACTAATGGGAATTTTAGCTGGATTTCCTATAAATACAATCCTATAAACCCTAATTCATTACCTAATCATTTTCATTCATCATTTATCTTCCACCTTAAGTCAAGCAAGCTAGGGTTTTAACATTTCAAGTCATCAAGATAGCATTTTTCAGACATTCAAAGGAAGATTCTTCATCTTTTGCTACAAAAATACAAGATCAATCATCATGGAAAGTTTCTAATCCCTTAATTTCATGTTCACACTTCATCTTATTTCTCCATTTGTTTTAATTACCTAAAAGGGGTTTGACCAAGGCAAACCCCCATGCCCTAACATTCAACATTTCTCTTTCTTAAATTGTGTGTTTGCAAATTTAGGTAGTTTGAGGGTTTGAAAATTATTGAAGGATAGGTTGAAATTTTTTTGAAGACATCTTGTTTCCTAAGCCAAAATATCAACAAAAATTCAATTATAGTGTCAAAAATTAGAGTTTCAGAATCAGACACTTGTCAGGAACTGAAGTGTAGACCAAGGGCTTCCATTTCCACTTTCGGATTTTTAGAAAAGCCAAAGTGGACTAAGTCACCAATAGTGGTGACTTAGTCCTGCTACACATATTTTTCAAAGGTTCTTGTAGATCTAGATACCCATTTGGCTGAAACGGGCTCCAGTGCAGTTTTCCAGATTTGGGACTAGGTTGCCCAAAATGGCAAAAGTGTCTTGGTAGGTCAAAATTTTAGAATTAGCAGCATTTCCAGCCTCTACTCAAGTCTACAACATATTTCCAGGTGCATGCTTTCTATTTTTCTTTTCTTTTATGCTTTGATTACATTTCTATTCATCTTTCTAGGTGATTTTGCATACAACACCGTGTTTTAAAACACCTTGCATTTCCTTAGTTTTCATTCAATAATTGATCTATTTCATTATTTTTCTGCATTTAGGAATACTTCATTCATATTTTCATTAGTTTTGAGTGGGGACATTACGCATTTTGGCCCATCTCTCTCCTTTTAGGTGAAAAACCCTAGAAGTGTTAGAGAACTTGTGGGTACCATAATCGGTGTCCGCAATAACATTAAGGACACTTCTTGACAAAGGAAAATGAGTCTTTCTCCATTGCTTTCCAAAAATATCCCATGTGAATCCATTTTTGCACCAAGAATTTACCTCCAAAATTTCCATCCCTAGAGCTCGACTGGGCTTCTTGAAGGGCAAGGGGTATTTCTACCTTAGTAAGACATCAAAGAAGAAGACTATTATAATATTTTTGATAAAGAATATCAAATAGTATAATGTATCAAATTGAATTTTTTCTTATCCAATTATGAGCGTTTTTAGTTACATCGTCAAGAAAATTTCTAGTCTACAGATAATTATAAATATGAGAATACAATTCCTCCAAGTCTATGTGATCACACACTAGAGTGTGAGGTTCAAGTTGATTTGAGACAATATGAGAGTGGAGAATATAAACCATAAAGTGGTATTCTTCTATTCCATCATCTAAAAACACAAGGGAGGCTACACTTGCCATTGCATCTTCTTGTCGATTTTCTCTCATAGGAACACATTATATTGTGAAAGAAGAGAAATGATCAAGAAATGATAAGGACAAATCCCTATATTGAGATAGTTTATTTTGCTTGGCTTGATATGTTCCTATAATTTGATTTATAATAAGTTCAAAATCACCATGAATGTATAGATGTTTAATGTTCAAAGCCATCATGACATGCAAACCAACAATAAGGGCTTTGTACATAGTGATGTTGTCAGTGCAATGAAATTCCAATAAAAAAGATAGAGGAACTATGTTTCCTTCGAGTGAGATTAAAACTACACTTTCCTTAAAGCTAGCTTGACATCTCGATCCATCAAAGTATATCCCCCATATAGGTTCATGGTCTTTTGTAAAAAGGTTTTCATCTGGAAATAAATCCAAAGTAGGGAACGACTGAGATGAGGGAGCTTCTACCAATTGATCAAAAACAACTTGAACTTTTATCTCTTTATGAGTTACAAACTTGATATCAAACTCAGAAAGAAACATTACCCATTTCACCAACCTTCCAAAAATATCAATTTTAGTGAATAAATGTTTAATAAGATCACTTTTCATAATTACATGTGTTTTTGCATGAAGAAGATAATGTCATAGCTTTTTCATTGCAAAAATGAGAGCAATGAATTGTTTCTCCATGGTAGAATAATGATTCTCATAATCTACAAGAATATGGCCAATGTAGTAGACCACTCTTTCTTTACCATCATCATCATGTTGAGCTAACAAAGCTACTAGGGAATGAGGTGATGCAAAGATATGAAGCAAAAAGGGTCTATCTTGCATAGAAAAAATTAAGATAGGAGGATTGGAAAAATAACTCTTGATTGAATCAAAATCATTTTCACACTCATCATCCAATCTGAAGTGAACATATTTCTTCAAAAAATGCATGAAGGGAAGGGTACAATTAGCCAAATGAGACACAAATCTATGAACTACATGAATCTTCCCCTACAAACTACATAGTTGAGAGATGTTTCTAAGAGGAGGCATGTTAACAATCACATTAATCTTATTTTTATTGAATTCAATTCCATGATGAGAAACAATAAATCCAAAAAGTTTGTTGGCATCAACACCAAAGAAATACTTAAGAGGATTCAATCTCATCTTATAGAGTTGAATCCTTTCAAAGATAAGACAAATATTTTCAATGTGATCTTGACAAGTCATAGACTTAGCCAAGATGTCATCAACACAATCTTCTAGAATTTTGTGAATGAAATCATGAAAGATAAGAGTCAATCACAAATTTGTAAGTCACTCCTGCATTATTTAACCCAAATGACATAACTATGTAACAAAAGGTACCCCAAGGGGTAGTGAAGGTTGTCTTATACTATTCCTCTAAGTTAATACATATCTTATTATAGCCTAAGAAGCCATCAAGGAAAGAAAATAAAGCATGGTTTGTATTCAATTCTACAATCATATCAATATTAGGCAATGAAAAATCATCTTTAAGAGAAGACTTATTGAGATCACAAAAATCAATGTAAATGAAAATATGGTCATTAGGCTTGCTAACAATGATGATATCAATATTCAAGGTGAATAGTCAATAGGATAGATAAAACCAACTTTTAAAATATTCTTTATCTCAACCTTGACTAATAAGGAAACCTGGGGTTCATCTTTTAGTTCTTTTGTTTGACATACATAGCATTGGGAAATAATACAATATCTTGAACCACCATAGACTCATTAATACCAAGAATTTCCTCATATGACCAAGTGACATAATACCGATGTTCTCAAAGGAGAATGTTGTTTAGACTCTTTTGCATAAAGGTACTTTCTAATCTTAGTCACCTTTTCAAAAGACTTAGGATCCATGAGAACATTAGTAGCATCTCCTTTGAAGAGGGTACTATGGTCTTTAGGACTAGAAATAGGAACATAATCATCCACATTAGACAAAGGATCCTTCTCGCCAACACTCATAATGGATTCTCCAAATTATGCTTATTTATGCAACTAATACAAGAATCATTGTTTATGGTGATAACAAGGTAGGTGAGAGTAGATACCGTAGAATTCTTGCAATGCTTTCTTTGAAGAGAAGACATCTAGAGGAAATTCGTTAGAGACGACTTTAATTTCAATCATTTCAGGGTGAACTAGACTAAGAAGTTTGACAAAAATCATGTTGACACTCCACCATGGTTTCTACCTAGACTGTTCATGAGAGCAACCAAGCACCAAGTTATTCTTACAAGGTATACACTCTATAGGTACTTAAATTCCTTGTTCATTAAGCCCACAACCCTTATACATCCATAACCATATTTAGAGAGAAGTTTGAAACTAGGGACACAATGTGTTTGCAAATCCTAAGAAGGAGGAGGATTTACTTAAAGAGAATCTTTCAAGCAATGGGGATCGTACTCCTCTACAACATCACAATCATCCTTCTTGATTGGACTACAAAAATTAGCCTTTTTAATAGAAGCATGATCATCTTCCTTAGTAAGGGTATAATCATTATCCTTAATGAGAGCATGATTGTTTTCCTTAGTGGGAGGACAACTAGCCTTCTTGACAAAGGTGTATGAGACTATTGGAATGTCAAGGTGGATAGGGTCTCTTTATACTCCTTGATGAAAAACTGAAAAAAGTCTAAGGATTCCAATCATCACCAAGACATGCATTTCATTTAGAAGAAGAAACATAAGGGGTAGACTTAGGATTCTTCGCTTCGAGGTGATCTTCTTTAGGGAAATTCATCTTAGGAGCAACCTTCAAAGAAAGCACTGACGAAGAGGATGTCAATGCATTATAAGATAATGAAGGAATGTCATTTTTAAGAGTAGAAGGAACTAAGGCCTAACCAGTAGCTTCCATCTCACAAAAGGTGTATAGCATTAGGGTCAGCTTTGATTGTAATCACTTTATTATTAGATAAAAATTTTATACAACAGTGCAAAGTAGAAGTTATAGGACATAAAGCATGAATCCAACCTATTCTTCCCAAGAGAATGTTGTAAGGAAAAGACCCCGAAATAACATAAAACAAGGTGGGTATGATAACAGGTTCCAACCTCAAAGGAAATATTATCATGGCTAGGTCTTGACAACCAACATTATTAAATCCACAAATATAAAAAGAAGAAGCAATTAGACAAGAAGAATGAATTTTAATCTTGGTAATTTATATTAATGCTACATTTGTTGAGCATCGAATAAATGTTGAGAAGAGAAAGACTAATAGGTCAATGTTATTAATATTAATGATAATCATTAGAGGATTTGCTTGCTTCTATACTTCCAAAGGAAAGAGTTCTTTTGGAGAGAATATAATAGTTGGAAAATTCACATGAATATGATCCATCAACACATTAAAATTCGTCAACCTAGCAAAATAAGGAAAGAAGATATTTTGCAATGCTTCCTAAAGCATACCTTGATAAACTAAAGTAGACTAAATCAAGTCCCATAGTGATATCTTGATAGGAGTAACATGGAATTTCTCAACAAGATCATAGTCACTAGGTTCTTTAGCAATAGGTTTAGGTGTTGGAGGAAGATTTGGTTGAGAATGTAGTAGAGAAGTAGGAATAGAAGTAAGTTGATTTAGATTTTGTTGATTCCTTCTAGTATTGTATGTATGGTCTATGACATTATAGGGAGGAGTCATAGCTTTTAAGAATCTCGTGTAACTTGGTTCAACAAGTCAATAAAGACTAGAACATAACAAATATAATGAATCCTCTTAGGAGATGGGCTAGCCGAAGTCACACAAATGATGGGTCTCTTAGGCCTTTAAGGATATGCAAAGACTACAAATGCATTCACAGACTCTTCAACTTGTGAAGATGAACTAAATGGTTGTGATGAAAAAGTTTGTTTAGGAGATCTATGGATAGGAGAAGATGCCTCTAAGAAATCATCTAGGGAATCATATAACATATCAAAATCTTCCTTAGCAAAAGCATTATTGAAATAATTAAACTATTGAAGAAAAAGATCCGACGTGATTTGGTTCACATTGGGTTCACCAAAATGTGGAGGGGGTTTGCTACTCCCAAGTTCCAAGACAAATAGGGTCTAAAGGGTGCAAATTTCCCTCAGTCATCTCAATGAAAAAATCTCAAGTGATGAAGGAAAAAGACAAAAGAGATTGAAAAATGTAATAAAAGAGATTTTTTGATGTGTTTCTAAGTGAAGGACTTTGAGGATTGAGTGAGCAGATTACACAGGTCTTTGGAACAAGCTTACAATCTCTCAAACAAAGGATGTTAACATGGGATTCAAATTATAGTATGGCACACTGTCATCTCAGGGACACATTGGCATCTCATTTGGATAAAGAGATGTTCACTTGTAAATAAAAACTCACATAATTTTCTATCTAACTAGAATCCAAAGTCTAACTATTCTACTAAGTTGACAGAAAGCTGAAATGAAAGGAAATGACAAAGAAGATAAGATATCAACTCACATAAGGTCCCATGCTACAAATCCTCCCATTAAAGTTTCACATAGAAAATATACACAAAATGAGGATGACGAAAATTTTTGTGGCTATTTCGAGGCTTGCCTCAGTCAAACCTCCATTTTGGTGTTTCCACCTCCATAGACAACTAGATAGATAGAAAAAAGACAAGATGTAAATTAAATTAGATAAGATGTGTGATAAAAGAAAAATACAAGCCATGGAGGAGAACATTTATCACAAATAAATAGATTAGTGATAAAAGTGAACCCCACTATGGAGGAGAACATGTATCACAAGTAAATAGACAAGGAAAATATGTTAGAAAATACATAAGACAAGATAATATAATAAGAGAGCATTACCAATAGTTTGTGGCTCCCTATTGTCTTGATAGATGTGACATTGAATTCTTGCAAGAGAGTCTTGGTTGTTGATGAGACACGAATCCAGTATCTAGCTTCATTGCAGAGAAGAGATGAAGAAGAGAAAGAAGTGAGAGAGCAAGTTGGAGAGCAAAATAGTGAAAATGAATGAGAATGAAGTTGGAAAGGAGAGTTTTATGAATTTGAATGGGTGGGAAGAGCCATTACATTTGAGATTTTTCCACGATGGCACATGTCACGGGAATTTTTTCTAAAACTCCCTCATTTGAACTCAAAAAGTTTGGGGACACTAGCACGTTGCATGGATTTTCACACATTGCGTAAGCATCCAAGTCACAACTTTGGAAGAAATAAGATGGCAGACTGCTAACTCTTTTCCATTGTCCCTTATGGAGTTAAAATCATAAGAGGCTTGTCATAAATGTGGCTAAGAACCATAAATGTAGTGGGTGAAATGTGAAAATGTGAAATTGCCACAGGGTGCAATTTTATGGCACTACACATATGACATCATATTTCATATACTAATCAACTAGGAAAGCCATATATTAGGATTAGAGAGTATTTTTGAAATGGGTTCAAATCTAGGATAGGTTGTAACATATGAACATTATCCTTATTTTAAAAAATAGACATCCAATATCAATACAAAAGTGCAATTGATGTATTTTTATGTGTTTGGTAAGGCTAGTGTAGGTTCAAGACAAAGCTAAGATGTTATCATTGCAATCTATTGTGGAAGTAAGTAATCATGGCAATTATTTTATTCAGTTTCCTAAGTTTTCTTATATAAGAGTTCAAAGTTTTGTAAATGCACCTTATAGGTTATAAAGGTATCCTACCAATAAGTTGGTATTGTTAGAATTAACAATACAATTTTATGAAGTGCATAAGTTGTTGGAATTAAAATATAGGGCTAGAGTTCAATTCCCTATTCACCTTATGGATTAGCCAATATCCATCGGGTTCATGGAGGTGAAACATTTCCAAGGGATACCCTTGATTTGATAATAGAGTGGTTAAGCTCATAGTTAGCCTATTGTGTGGTTAATATAAACAAAAAATTAACATTGTATGAAGAGAGTTAGTAGTCAATCACCTAGAGCATAGAGGTTATTGATGCCAAGTACTATCCATTATTACACCCTACTATTTATTTACCAAATACAATTACCTTTATGAGTAAATATGTTTTTAATGCCTGATTATATCTTGATGAATGATATGTGCATGAATATGCATTATGATGAATTACTTTGTAAATTTTTTAATGATGCTTATATGATATATGATGAATGTGATTTATATATTATCAGCTAACTACGAATATGTTTCTCTAAGTTGGATGTAAGAAAGGTTCAAACCATCCATAGGGGGAGGGAGAATATCACCCAAGAGAGGAGGTTGGTATGGGAACCATTGGTATATCTTTATAAGTAGATGCACACACTCACTGCATAGGATAGAGGAACCTTTCGACTTAGTCTAAGATTTGTGTTGATAGGTGCTAAGCCTAAATCAATAGCTTTTTGGTTGATAGGAAAGTTAAGTTTGGATGTCTTTAACCCTCCTTATTTGTTTAGTCAATTTGAATTAACGTGTTAAAACACTTGTGATTAGCATATGTTATATATTGTGTATTTAAATATACATATATAGAATATATATGTATATATATGTGGTGGTACATATATATGTATGTATGTAGGTATGAGAATTTGTAGATAGTAATATATACATATACCCATATGTAGATACATAGTACATATGCAAACACCCAAATGGACAAATATATATGTTGTATGTACATATATATCAATATGTATATATATATATATGTATGTATGTATTATATTTAATTGGTTGTTATGTGTGTGTGTGTGTATGTATTATGTGATTGTTATATATACATATATTAATATATATAGTTAAGTGATTGTTGTTAATATATACTATAGGAATATAGCATAATTTATACATACATTATTGTTATTTTAAATACATGATAGCAAAAATATTGTAAGGCAAGGAATGCCATGTGAGGTGGGTGAACCCACAAAGTTGGTTTACAAATTTCTAGGAGATCTTGATTTTTGCTAAAATTACATATTTTTAGAAAATATAATGATTTAAGCCTTGAAAAGTTCCATTTAAATGATTTCAATTGAAGAGGGTTTGATCAAACCACCTTAGATCAAACCCCCTTGGATAGAACCCCGCTAGTTTTAAACCATACCTATAACAGAGTCTCCTTTACACCTATCAAAATGTTGATAAAAAACCACTTTTGATTTACCTTTTGGGGATCAAATGAATTCATTTAAAATTTATTTTTTGTAAGTATGTAGTCCTTATTATAAGCTTCCCAAAAACTATAATTTTAAATAAATTTAATTTAATTATTATATTTATTTTTTATTTCTTGTGAATGTAGGTTTTTCACCAAAAATCAAGCTCTCTATTCTGCATGTGGAAAAATAGAAGATTATAAAAAATTGAAAAATATAAGTGCACCAAATATTGAAGTCCTTGATCCAACAAAAAAATAAAGAATTTTGATACATACAAAAGTTGTGTTATACCTTCTCCGAATTGTTGCTTTGACTTTGAAACTTGATTAAGGAGAAAATATTCAATAAAAACTATGAAACTAATTGGAAGCACTAGATATTGTAGTTACAAATCTAAATTTGAAAAAAATATAATTTTATCCTTCATGGAAAAAAATTATGCATTATATGGTGATGTCACTCCTTAAAAATGTTGTTTACTAAAAAACTAGTTTTTGAAGGAGATATAAAAGAAGTGCAATCTAATTCCAAAATTTTGAAAAAATATATTTAGAATCTATAGACAAAATTTCACAAATCACTAGTTTGCATCATGTTCAAATTCCTCATAGTTTAGTTGCTCTAGGTGGCTGAAAGTGAAGATTTAGTTAGAAAAAAATATTTTAGTGTCTAGTTTGGCCAAAAATTGTAAACTGGTATTGTGGGATCACCCAGGCAAGTTTAAGTGGTAGCAACATTCCACAAAAAGGCAACACTCAACTATTTTTGAAAGCTATTACAAATCATAAATTTTAAATGCCATATCATGCATTAAGTATATATTAAATTTGCCATGCCAAGTTTTAAGTTTTTGACTAAGTCAAGAGGTATATTGTAACCCATGAATGGGGTAAAGGAATAAGAGTTTAAGTTGCATTTGAATTGGTTGTCTATGTGCCAATTGTAAGAATTTTTCCTACCATGTTTAAAGCCAACAAGTGGAAGGTTGTTCCCAACAAGCCATGCCAATTTGTAAAGGAGATAGAGTTGGTTAGAAAGTTATTTTTGCAACTAATTCTGTACAACTAATTCCTAGGACTAGCAAGAAATCTGAGTGGTGGCAACAAATGATAAAAATGTGGCTTTCTTTAAGGGATCAACCTCTCTCCCATTTGTAGTATAAAAGAAGAGTAGAAACTCACTATTTGGTTGTTCTTTTCATGCAATCATTTTGTGCATTCATTTTGTTATTTTGAGCAATAGCATATTTGGGAGGTAGTAAGGAGAGCACAAAGTATACGTGAATTTTGTGAGGAGATTATAGTTTTGAGAGCAAGTGCATTAGAATTTTGTATTCCAATTTGTCTTAAGTGTGAGGAAAGGTTATAATTTTGAGTTGATTATCTATATTTATCATCTATAAGCAGAGAAGAGAGTTTACAATAGAGGAGGAAGTAGTTTAAGGTTGAGCCATTGAGAACATTTGAAGCAACAGATTGTAGAAAATTCAATTGGAGCTATTTTAATCCAGGAATGGTTAAAATATCTCTTTCTCTTTCTCATTTTCATTTTGATTCTAAGCTTTACTATTGTCTAAAATTGCTTGTTCTATCTCTATGTGCAAATTATTGCTATTGGAAAGTATGTGAGTGCATGTACAAATATCTAGATTATCTATGCATACAACTATATTAGAAATACCAAAAATAAGCTAGAATAGGGAATCAAAAGAGCCTGATAATTAGTTATCATGATTATATTGCTTGATTAATATAGCAAAGAGAATCTAAAATAGGGTAATGTGATAATATCCTAATAATACAAAATTGTATTTATATTGTTTGAATGAGTTTATGTTGCTTTTCAACAAGAGTGTTTGAAATCATAATACAAGTATTTTAATCTCTACTATCTATTGAATGATATTATATTATGAATACCTATGTGTGGTATTTAAACCATGAGAAGAGGACTTATGTTCTCAAAACTTATAACTCTTGAAAGTAGGAGGATAGGTTATTCCCTTGGGATAGGGTAAACACTTGAATAATAGGTAGTTTCCAAACCCAGATTGTTACAAGCATGTAACATGGTATTGAAGAGATTGTGTCAAGCCTATTTAGTCGATTAAATTGATATTAGTGTGTCATCACTTTTGAATGAAATCTTGTTTATGATATTTAACCTTATGTGAAAACCAAGAGTAGAGTTAACCATAGGTCAATAGAGTCTCCAAGTCGAGTAGGGGTGGGTGAGCTTACAAGCTTCTTAGAAAGTAGATTGATTATATATATATCAAAACTTTGGCCAAAGTAGGTGTAAAAGTTGCTACTTGAACTTTGTCAATTCATTGTGCTTTGGGTTTGCATAGCTAGTCAGTAGTGTCATGCATGGTTGGAGGGTTTTGAAAGTTGTATGACCATGCTTGTTATGTAGGACACAACACCAGATACTTATATAGGCATTACTAGATATTTCCATACCAAACTCTTCATCAATGGATAGGGCCACTTCCAGTTAGGAAGGTGTGTGGGTGATCGCTAAATTCGTGGTTGGAGGAAAAGCACTTAGGTGATGCCCTAACTCTTGCAAATGGTAGCCAAGACTTGTGGAACAAAAGAAATGTGATCCAAATGAGGACACCTTGACTTTGAACTCTTGTACGGTATGAAATTGTAAATATATATGATTATGAATCAATTGTAATCTATATTTTAAAATATAAGTTTCATTTACTTGGAATTATGTAAAGTTATTCTATTTATTTAATGACATGTGAAAATTATTTCAATGTGCAATTATGTTATGGAAAAAAGAAAATTTAATTTCTCTATTTTTGGAAAACTGTAGTTATTCACTTTTTGAGTTAAAAATTAGGTAAAAATTGTTGAGTAAATATTGGGCATGTTACATCCATATTATGAAGAAGATAGTTGATAAAATCACTAAGGTCACAAGGTGGTATATCTTGAATGCTACTTCTTATTAGATGGATAGACTTGTTGTTAGTGACCTTAGGGTGATTGAGGTTAGAATCCACTAGTCTAGACATGTTCACTACTTGTGGAAATATCTTGTATGCCTATATGACCATTTAGGATTGAGCATGGACCTTTGATGTAGTATGGGATATGCTAAATCTCCTTCCTAGTTGTTTGATGGTGTACTTGATCCCATTGGTTTGAGGATGGATGCTCAATGTAGTATGGGATATAATGAATCATCTTCACAGTTAATCTTTGATAATCCTCATCATTACCTAAGTCCATAACCTTAAATCCTTCACAAAAATTTTCTCTGAGATAGCTTGCTAGGTCCACTTGGTTTGAGTCAATGGGATTGTGGTTCACTTGGCTAGGTTTGTTACACCCACAAGGATAATAAATGAAAACCTAGGCAACCGGGATGCTAGTCATGAATTACCAAGTTCTTCTTCTCCTCCAGGCACCTCAATTTATGATCATTACACTTTGATTATTATATCACATGGTATTATAGTTGGATAAAATTAATACTTATGTTTTTGATTGAATATGGGTTCTCCATTTTTATGTAGGTTGAATTATAATAATAATAAAATTCTCTCATGGTTTATTTTTTATTAATTTTAGACTAAAGGAATAAGTCCAACCTTAAAAAAAGCCATTTATCAATATATATATATATATATATATATATATATATGTATATACACACACATATACACATACATACATATACATACATGCATACATACATACATACATACATATATATATATATATATATATATATATATATATATATATATATATATATATATATATATATATATATATATCAAAATATACCTCTACTACTAACTAGGTACTTATAGTGTTTGTATAATAATATTTTATTTCAGGTCTATAAATAGGATTCAAGGAAAATTACACATCCCTCTCCCTTGTTCTACCTCAATACAATCATAGTTTCAATTAATACATAATTTCTAGTTTGAGGGCTTCATCTCCTTGGCCTTGAATTCATCCTCCTCCATCTTGCAACATCTAGAGAATAGAGGAATGTCCTCCTCTCTAGAATGGTGACCTAAATATTCTTTGGCTATCACCTCGATGACTAACTATAAACATATTCTCCCCTTCTTTATGGAATGCAAATACTACAAGACATAGTTGAAATGAACCTCACCTTGTTCAATTACATGACCAAAATAATCATGAAGACAAATGAACTTGTTGTAGTAGAGAGAATAGTTACAATCTAGAGACTAAGCAACATGAAAGGTATTCCACCACAATGAGAGTATCCTAGATCTAGTAATAGCTTACCCATTTCCTCAAAAGTGAACACACCAAAAGACTTTTCCAAACCCTTGGCCAACTCCTAAATCTAAACCACCCACTTCCGCAACATAGGATCTCTAATCTCTTGATCTATTATGTTATTAAATTTTTCCCACACATTTTTCCACTTGTCAAATGTACTACCAATCATGATTCCATCCCATTGTCAAGGTATTAAATTTTTTATAAAAATAATTGAAACTTTTTTTTATTAATTTAGTGAAGAAATTCAATTTTATGATCTATTGATTTTTACTATATCAATTTAATCAATTTTATTTTGATTGATGTGCAAAATATAATATATTCATTAAATAAGTGCTTCCCTTAATTTATTTAAAAACTAATTTTAAATTATATTAATTTATTATTATTAGAGATCATCTTAATCAATTCAAATACTATTCACAATATTTTTGACTTGAAATTGTGTGGCACAATATATTTTGTAGGCTATGTTATATGGTAAACCTTAGTAAATTACTGTAAAAATGTATATATAAGCATATCTTAGGTTGAATTAACATCATTAAGTATCAATTCAAAAATTATAAGATTATTAGATTAAAAAAAATTCAAAGACATGCTATGTACAATTTAGACAAAGCACTAATCAATTTGGTAAATCTTAACAAAATATTTATCAACTATCAATGTTCTATTTTTTAGATTGATTGAAATAAAATTAGTCAAAAGTTTCTTATATTTATATACACAGGAAAAGTAGAGTGGGTAAGGATGTTTGTCTTAAAAATATTAAGTTACAAGATTGAAACTTGTATATACATGATTGTATTGTATCTATACATTATTTTTTTACATCTTCATCCACTAAGAAGTATGACTACAAACTTCTACATTTTTAAGGAGCGCGATTGAAACTAAGGAAAACTTATTACAATTTCTTCCCTAGCCTCAAAGTAGCCATAATGAATTTTCAACATGACAACAAAAAACAAGACCACATTAGTTGAACAAGGTCACATAATACAACATCAAGATTTTCTATTCATGGTCACCTAGTTAATCCAACCATTTTTCCATTTTCAAATTATAATTTTAATAACCAATCTCTTTATAACAATTCAACTACAATATAAATGTTACTAACTCATTATTATAAAAAGTACCTTAATCATTCTCTTGCTACTCACTTTTCCACCTATATAATTCAAATATAATGTATATATTAATTAATTATTTCTATTATATTTAAATAATTTGTAAAGTGTTGTATAAACCCATTAAATAACCCCCTTAAAGATTCAAATAAGAATAGAAAATTAACTTTTAAAGTTCATCACATAAAAATATCTATTTAATTAAAGTTTTTATCAGGTAAAAATATTTTTATTTAAGAAATTATAAATTAAATTATGTATAAATAAAAAGTTTTAAATATTTTTAAAATTGTGGTCTTTTTATTTAATTTTTAAACTTTATTAAATAATATTATTATCATATTTTAAATTATTATTTTTATATTTATAATTTATTGTATAGATCTTTATGTACAAGATTTGTTACATAAAAAATATATTAAAAATAATTAGTTATAAAGTAGGTTTGTTTGTCTTTAAAAGACTCATGGCACCACAATTTTAAGGAATCAAGAAAATTTATGTGGACTTAAAATAGATAATCAATAAGAGAGAAGGAAACCTCCAAACCCCATAAAAAGTAATAGAAATAATGTTTTCCATAAAAAAAAAAAACAATAAAAAATTATTTAAAAATAGTAATGATAAAATTAACCATGGTAGAATAAATAAGAACACTAGAAGAATCTACACATTAGCAAGAAACACAACAACAAAAATCACAAGTCTTAAGAGAAGTGTTTGCTCATATTCTAGATAGAACATTATGTTCATGTTAATAGTCTAATTTTCTTCCCTTCTAATATGGTTCCAATTAACAACATTGAAATCATGAACATGATGATTTCTCTTCTTTCTTACATTCATTCCACTACCACTATTGAAGTGAGGAGGATTTTCTTTTGATATTATCCACCAAGATTTTAGAGCCAATTCCATAATAATATCAATAAAATGTCTGTCCTTAGCATGTAAAAAATATTGGTGAATGAACATAACTACCACAGAATTATTCAAATCAACACCAAGACTACTTGCAAACCAAAATTTGACTCTATCATTATGATCATGACAAACACATCTCATGCTATAATTTTCAAGGTTGCTTTAAAGCACCATCAATATTAATTTTAATCAAGCTTGGATTAGGGCATTTCCATTGAGCAAGTTGATAATCCTTAGGGTTGTTATTGAAAGGGGCAAACAAGAGAGAAGCTACAAGAATATCAAGTCTCATTAAAACTCTGAATTCTCACTAAGAACTCAATTGGTAATCTTCAATTCAAATTTGAATTTTTTTTTTTGGATTGACTATTATTCTACCTCAAATTTGACTTATATGGCTTGTTATACCATTGAAAATATTATAATTTTTTTCCCATTGAATATTCTAGATCAAATCAAAATTAACATAATGTAAAAGATTAAAGGCTTTTAAATTTGAAGAAGCTTGTAGTACATTCAAAAGAGAAAACCTAGGTAGACTCAAAACTATTCCATAAATTTCTCAACAAATCATATCATAAATGGTGAAGAAAAGTGGCAAAGGGGCAAAGTTGAAAGAAGATGTCTACCAAACTCTTCATCTTGAATGTAAATAATACATTTTATTGATAACAATGATATTTCTTTTATGAAAACTATTCTAATGAAGAAATTTATTGAAAGCTACAAGTCACATGAGAACATTACCCTTAAGCCAATATTTAGGACACTGGACCATTTTCCAAAACTTAGACCTCTTAACTTCCAAATTATCTTCCAAAAGAATTTTATAACCAATTTGTAAAATATAATTTCAAAACCTTTCAAATTCCATAAAAAAATCTAGATCTAGATGTCTATGAAAAGACACATTTTGAGATGATAAAATATGAGCTAAAAGATCAAGCAAGGAGAGAGAATGGTTGACGTCACTAAAGATATTTAGATTTCCATTTCTAAATATTCACACCAATTTAAATAACTACATACTTAATAAAAAACATAAAATCTAGTTCAATATTTTTATTTTTTAATCAAAAGAGACAAATTCCATCATACAGAGAAAGTTACATGGTTGCATACATCATCCAAAATGGGGCATAGTTTCCCTCCCCCACAGTCAAGAAAAGGCCATTTTTAATTGCTACCTTATTGAAATGTCAACCTCGAATGAATTTCTTCGTCTTACAGTAACAAGGTTTTGAGTCAAAACTATTGCAGTAACAAATTCACACCTTGCAAAACTTACAAAAAAAATGATATTTTAAATATTGGCGGCTGTAAAACGCGTGTGCACATATATGTAAAGTTAAAGAAATACACTGGTCGGTAGAAAGAGTTGAATTTCTTGTCAGAGAAACAGATAAAACTGCGTGATTGCCGTTCTAATCTTCCTACGTGTGAAAACAAATCCTTAAAAAAATTGGACTTGGACTTTGAATTCTTTTGGTTGTATAGTTTGCAAGACAGAAAAGCCTAAGTATGTGTAAATGAAGTAAGGCGCACGTAATCTATTCCAACTGTACGATGAGAGGAATCAAATGTGGTTATTTGAAATCCAAGAAAGATTTTAGTTTTGCAGTTTGTTCTCAGGTGGGTCAGAAAATTGAATTATTCAAAGATGCCATGAAACTTGCTTAGCAAGTTGGAGTAAATGTGGGAAGAATAATTGTGTTGCTTCGTTCACATTTTTTCAAATGATTGACTTTGGGCCTACGCACCGGCAATTTCATCTTTGAAAACCAAATTTACTGCATTCTGCGCAGCTTCCAGTTTAGATTTTTTTTTGTAATTGGACTCAACCAGTTGATACCCACACGCTCGTTCTCAGCACCTTCATAGGAATTCAAATTGTAATTCCATAGGAAAACGAAAACGATTGATTGAGCATATTGTTTATTTCTAGATTTTCCAGTCTGAAATTTAGACCTGTAAGAAGAACGCTCATGGAGATTCAGTGAAGATTTAAAACTTATAAAATTGCTCTAACATTATACTGAAAAGAATTGAACAGCAAACTGAAAAAATATTGTATTCAACTGTACGTAATTCTGTTACAATGATCTCTTATATAAAAAGTTTTAGAGACAGGCGATGAAATAAAGCCAGAGAAAGCTATAAAAACAAAGCTAAAAGTAAAGAAAGCTAAAGAAAGATGCCGAACATGCTAAGGAAAAAAATTGAATAAAGCAAACTAACTAATTATAGAAGAATACTCCACAAACAGCAGTTTATTATGCGTGAAGAGAAAAAAAAAAGAAAAAAAGAGCATCATGGAATTCCTTTGATTATGCACATCATGCACACGTCTTCAATCTCCCCCTAGATGAGCAACGAGGATGACGAATTGTCTATGCAGCCTATAAATCCATCATTTGACCGCATTTATTAATTAATTAAAAATAAAGATACAATACATTCTTTATTTTTAATTAATTAATAAATGCGGTCAAATGGTGAATTTGTAGGTTGCATAGACATTGCCCGAGGATGAAGGCCTAACTGAATTTTCAAGGCAATAAAACTGGGTGTAGGAAGATCCTTGGTAAAGATATTAGCAACTTGTTAGGACAAAACAGCAATTTCACTATCCCATTTGAACAAGTCATGTATGAAATGATGTATGATCTCAATGTGCTTCAATCTTTCATGAAATAGGATTTCTGGTCATTGCAATGGTGCTAGTGTTATCACACTAAATGGTTGTTGGATGTTTTTGAACCAAATGTAGATCCTCCAAAATCCTTGGAATCCATATGGCTTGAAAATATGTAGATGCTGCTGCAATATATTCTGCTTTTGTGGAAGAGAGAGCCACGGTTGCCTATTTTTTACTACTCCACGATACAACTCCAAAACCAAATGAGAAAACATAATCAGATGTTGATTTTCTATCATGAACCAACCTAATCAGAATCTATGTAACCAACTAGCTCAAACTTATTAGTGTGAGAATAATGAATGCCAATTTTTTTTGTGCCACTCACATACCTTAAGATTCTTTTTGCAGCACACAAATGAGACTCATGTGGGTCTTGCATGAACCGAGAGATGGGGCTCATAGCATACATAATATTAGATCTAGTTGTAGTGAGGTACATGAGGCTCCCAACCAAACTTTTGTACAAAGTAGCATCCACTTTGGAACTTGAATCTTCCTTGGTTAATTTCTCACCAAGAGCTATAGGGGTTGTAACTGCAATGCATGACACCATTCTAAACTGCTTCAATAAATCAACCACATACTTAGTTTGAGAAATAAATATACCTTCATATTTTTGGTGCACCTCCACACAGAGAAAATAATGCATGAGTCCCAAATCTGACATTTCAAATTCTTGTCTCATGTCTGCTTGAAATTTCTCCATGAAAGTTGGGCTATTACCTAGGTATAAATAAGATCATCAGTATAAAGGAAAACTATGAGAATATCATTACCAATACATTGGGCGGACATACAAGGTGGGCTCTGAGTGACTTCTTTTGAATCCCTTTTTCATGAAATAACTGTCAATTCTATCATACTAGGCACAAGGAGCTTGCTTCAACCCATAAAGAGCTTTCTTCAACTTGTAAACTAAATATTTTTTTCTTGAAATTCCATAACCCATAGGTTGTTCCACATATACTTCCTCATCAATATAACCATTAAGAAATGTTTTTTTTACATCCATTTGATAAACTAACCATTTTTATTGTGCAACAATAGCCAATATAATCTTGATTGTATCAAGTTTGGTAATTCAAGCAAAGGTTTCTAAATCATCTACTCCAGATGTTTGTGCAAATCCCTTGGCAACTATTATTTCCTTGTGGCATTCTAGTCATCAAAAATCACATACTCTTGATACAAGTATGATTAGTGGTGTAATTTGTTGAACTCCTTTTTGTCATAGCCATACTCCCCCTTCATCAAAAATCACATCCGGACTTAAACAATTCATTACTTTGTGTTAGGGTTGTAGAATCTATATCCTTTAGTTTCATTTGAGTATCCCATGAAGATACAAAGTTGGGATTTTGCATCCAACTTCTTTCACTTCTAAACTAGAACATGATCATATGTGAGACAACCAAATACTTGAAGATGAGCCATTGAAGGCTTATGACCACTTCAGGCTTCCTTTAGAGTGATGTTTTGAACTACTTTTGTGAGACTTCAATTCAAAATAAATACTGTCATTGCAACTGCTTCTCTCCAATAAAAATTTGGAAATTTTTTGGACTATAACTTCGTGCCATTTCCATAATGGTACAATTTTTCTTTTCTACAATACCACTTTTCTAAGGGGTATAAGCTGCAATAAGTTGTCTCTTGATGCCATGAGTATTACAAAAAATAGCAAACTCTTTGGAAGTGAATTCTCCCCCTACATCTATTTTGAGTATTTTGAGAGAATACCTTTTTTTTTTTCTACCAAGGCCTTAAAGTGATTGAAGCATTCAAATGCCTCAGATTTTTTCTTAAGAAAATAAACCCATGTGTGGTGAGAGAAATCATCAATCAAAGTCAAACAGTAAAGATTCTTACCCAATGATTCCTCTTGCATGTCACCACAAATATCTACATGCACAAGCTCTAGAAGAGATTTTTCCCTCCTTTATTTGTTCACCATAAAACTTCCTCAATCTAGGATAGAGAAAGATCTTAATTAATACATTATTAAAAACAATTCTTTGGCTATTGAATTCTAGTTTTATTCAAAAATGTTGGTTGTTTTTTATTAACGTAAAACAAGTTTTGAAGGGACTAGAAACCCTAAACAAAAAGGAAGTGGTAGTAAAGATAAGACAATTAACTGCCCACCCAGAAAAAATCGTAAAAAACACTAGTTGATTACTAAACCATCAGCCAATCATCCGTAGTAACATCAGCCAAAAAACAAAAAATAAAAAGATAAGCCAAACGACCCTTAAAGCAGTTCTTTAAGAATGTTTGCAAGCCCCAAATCCTTGGCCGCCAACTTTTCATGCATTTCCATAATTTCTTCCACATCATGAGCAACATCCATCTTACCTTTCTTGGTTTTACTTCGAGTACGAACACTTGGACCAACAACCAAATCAGTTGAAAGCCCATCCATACCAGCTTCCTCCCCATGATCCGAGATAGTTTGGTCACCGAACAATCCCTTCCCAGTCAACTCCATGGCCTTCTAATTAAGGAAAATAATCCCCTCGGCCAATGCTTCCAGCTTCTCCCTACTTATGTTTATGAGCATATCCAAAACCCTTAGAATTTGCCTATTTTGTCTCTCCAACACTGCCACTCTTGGTCCATAGTCATTCTTTAGAGCAGCAATTTCATCCACCATACAACCAACACTTGAATTCAAAGACTGAGACAAAGCAAAAATAAAATCCTACTCTTTCAGACTTCACAGAGTAGAGATGTTGCACCTGGCAATGGTATCATGCTTGTTATGGAGATCATGAATCTCTTGAACAAGCCACATAAGCATATTGAAATAAATATCCACCCCTTCCTTCACAAGGACCGATGCCTGCAAAAAAATTCATAACACCCCAGAACAAACCCCTACCCTAATGTGAACCACCCAGAGGTTCCTCCATATGAACATTCTCAAAACCCAACTTGGCCTTCCCCCGATCTCTAGAAGTAGAGCCCCGAGCAGAATTTTCAAGGTTTTCAACCTAATTCTTTTTACTGACCACAGGGGACCCACCACCACCCAACACCTCAACTTGAGTACTACTAGCCACCTTCTCAATATTAACATTCATTTCCTTGGCACAACCCTTACACTTCTTACCAATAGAGCCCTCAATAACACCCTCATGAATCTTTAGCTTATGTTTCACACAAGGAGTAGCTTTCGAGGAAGAAGGGAAAACATCACCCATTGACGGAGTATAATCCAGATTAGTATCAAAGCCATCAAACCAGCCCTTTGACTCATCCTCAACCTCCATACCAACATACTCTTGAAATTCAACAATATTGCATTTCCCACATTCTTTCCCCAATTTCTTAGAAATAGGGGACCAACGAGTTCTCACAATGAAATTAGCCTTTATAAACTCAACAATTAAAAGCATTAATCCTTCATGCAAAAAGGGATTCCCAGGGTTTTTTCTGTGATTTGAGATGCTTTCTTCCATAGACAGCAATAAATAGAAGGGAAAAGAAACCAGCTTACCATGGCAAAAATGGTTGAGCAGAACAAAGTGATGACCATAGAGCGTCATAAATCTACCATCCAAAGTGAAGTAGCACATTAACGCCACAATAACCACCCACCAAATTGGTTTGATCTTAGTTCGGTCATAGCCACCATAGTCCGAGCGAACCATTTTAGCCCTTTCCCTATCACAAAGAAAAGTTTTCCTAGCAGATTACAAAATATTCTTGTCCCAGTAAAATTTCCTACCTTCCATTGATAAGCCAGTCACCTCTACGATAAGATCTTCATCAATGGTAATATCCCTACCCTAAAAACTCACCATACAACCATGGCAAGCAACCACAAACTCCTTAGAGACCGAGGACTGAAAACCTTTCAGTCTCTCCAAGTAAGGAGTAACACCCCCTCTCTGCAAAATTTCCCAAACTCTAGGATTAGCCCTAGTATCATCGCAAGAGAGTGGCTCCATTCAACACCTATCCCCACCCATCATTGAGAAAATTGCAAAGCACTCACAAGACAAGGAAAAGACAATAGTCATAGAGCTACTCAAAAAGCGTGTGAAGTAATCCAGAATAGTCTAAAAGGAGATAATGCAAAGGAATCTAAAACAAATCCGCTGAAAGAAGCCACAAATTCCAATGATCATAATCTATGCGATAAGTCCCATCATAAGTTGCTAAATTCATGATTCCCACACAAGCCCAAAAACAAGGAGGTGGGAAACGAAGAAAAGTTAATTCCAATCATTAATAATTTAAGTGTGCTTAAATCAATTGGAAGGACTTCATTCTCCCCCCATGTTTTAGCCGAAGGCACACCATAATTTGCCAGTGAATCAACCATGGTATTCGCTTCCCTATAGGCATGGGAAATATAAATTTCTTCAAACTCTCCACAAAAGGAAATAACATCCACAATAAAATTATTAATGGACCAAGAAGAGGGAGTTCCTTTCTTAAGGCAATTGATAATATTCAATGAATCACCTTCGATCCAAAGTTTAGAGATCCTCAAATCCCTAGCCATCTTGATGCTATGATAGGTTGCAACTACTTCAGCAAGGTGGTTTTTTTGGATTCCCAAAGGGAGTGTCACCATTGAAACAAACCTACCATTGTGATCTCTCAACACTCCCACATAGCCAACAGGACCTAGATTATTCATCTTTCTGGGTTTCTCAAAATCCTCTTGTTTAAAGAATAAAAAATTCTTAGACTTTATCTAGGTCTCTAGTGATGGTAGCAAGGATTTCATAATTTGTTTCTTTGGAATAGTGTTTTCCCCATGATGTTGGTGGCCTATATTTTCTTTCAATCCATTAGTAATGTATTTCCCTATGTTTTAAATGGATTTATAAGGTTCTTGAATAAAATGAAGTGTGGAAATTATGATCAAGCATTGTATTAGTTCAAGTGTACCTTCCACAAGGATAGTGAGAAAATGGTGGGATTTTTGGCACTCTCCTCACCATGAGGGGGCCTTTATTTAGACTCGAGGCACTTTTGTCACTAAAATATTTTTAAAGGTGTAGGAGGTTATTAAACCTTGGATTTTCTAGGTAGGAAATGATTTTTTAAATGGGTTTTCAAACAAGTAGCAATCTATTTGATGGTCTCATATTCTTTTTTGTCAATACTACCGACTAGCCAAAGTGCCATGGATCTACACCTTGAAATATTTCAAATGAAGCATTAGAATTCTACATGATCTCATTCATAGAACCACCAAAAATTGTCTTTCTTAATTAGAGATTAAAAGAAAATTTAGGTTTTCTAACTAAGAGTATGAGACCTTTTAGGTTATTATTGATATTATTCCTACCCATATGATTCAAAAAATTGGTGTCAAACTATTAAAGCCTTACTTGAAGGATTAGGAATGGTATCTTGATTTACCATTTTGTAATTATAAACAATGTAAGGATTAGGTGGCTTTCTCATTTTCTTATGGTTGGTTAGTAGAACCATCACTTGTAGCTTTAGTCTTCCTTTAGTAATTGGAATAATAGATTCAAGTATATTTGATCAAATATAATTGAGCCTAAATTAGCCCAATAATTATATTTATTCTTTATCAAGGCCTTTCATTTGATTCCCACTTAATGTGTTGGGGTTCCTAATCCTCATTGTCCATTTTATAGTTAATTGGACTCTCAAGAATTTTTTAGGTTATGCACTAGTGTTCATGAAGCTTAGAATTATATTCATATTTATTTTAGGCCTAGATAAAATCCATTATATTTTTTCCATATCTAGATTCCAAGAAAGTAGTGTAGAAAACAAAGATATGTCATATTTTTTGGTTCTACTTCTCATGCCACCAAAAATTACCTTAGAACTCAATAAACCATGCCATTAAGTTGGATGAATTTTTCATTGATCATCTATATGGGAACTCTCAAATCCTATAAGTTGCATGCTTTGATGATCAATCAAGGCACACAATAATGTAAAGGAATGGGTAATAAGGATATGAAATTAAAAAAAAAGATAAGGAGAAAAAGGATTAAAAACCAGATTCCTCAAAAGAAGCCAATGAGACCTCTTTTTTTCAAAATTCAAGAAGCCTAAGAGAGAGAAGGTAAATTGTCCCTATTACAAAAGGCTTATTCATGATGAGCATAAAGTTAACATACATGTTGGAGAAGAATAACTGCAATGTTCCTGAGTCAATCAAGTAGAGTTTAGATGAGGGTTCTAACAAGGAAAAAGATAACAATGGGAAAGGATATGGAAAATCCCTTGTAATATTTTTTTACACATTATCCACTTGGGTTCTTGATTTAAGTGCTTTATACCATATGGTTTCATCTTAATATGTGTTCAAATCTTTGAAACCTTACTTTATATTGACTATTTTGATGGCTAAGAACACTCCTATTGAGGTGTGTGAGAGAGGGTCTCGTCATGTGAGGTATGGTATAGTTTAGTATGTTCTTCGCATACCCCCATTGTCAACTAATATCCTATCAATATTTCATAATGTCACTCACAAAGTTCACATAAGTGAATTAATTTCACTCTTAATTTAGTGGTTGTTAGTGAGATGTATACTAGTTCTATAATTATAGTGGGGAAAATGGATCACCAATATTATCTATATATATTTTCTAACTTTCTTCCTAACCCTCCTTTGACTATTTTTCTCACCCATTCCAATGAAGAACCAAGTAAGTTATGGCATGAGCAATTTGACCATCTTAACCGCAACTACTTGCAGTAGCTTAGATAATAGAACAAGGTTATAGGGTTTCCTTATATTCATTGGTATAATGGTTTTTTCCAAGGTTATGTTTGTGGTAAGTAATCTAAAGAGAATTTCAGCTAAGGGATGTCATTGAGAGATTCTAAGATATTGGAGTTAGTACATAATGATTTGGCTAGTCTATTTTCACACCCTCCTTCAATAATTCTAGATATTTTTTGACATTCATTAATAACATTTTTATGTATATACTTGGGTAAAATTTCTAAGGAAGCAAGCTAAGGTCTTTAATAATTTTTAGGACTTCAAGTATTCTAGTAGAGAATTAGTCAAAAAAACCATCAAAGTTATATGCACTTTAATAATGATGCTTATTATATCAAATATATTTTTGAGTAGTTTTGCACTTCAAAGGGGGTCAATTTGTAGTATTTTATTACATATAGTAATTAGAAAATTGGTGTTGTATAAAAAAAGAACAAGTCCTTGTTCTTGAGGAAATATTGAATTCTATGATTCACTTTGAATCTCTTACACCATAATATTGAGTAGAGGTTATTAATTATGCTTGTTATATCCAAAATTATATTCCTCATTGAGCCTTGAAGGGACCCACTCCTTATAGTGGTAAGAAAAACATCAATTAAGAACTTAAGATTTTTTGGCTCTCTTAGTTGGGCCCACATTCTTATAGAGAAAAATGTAATGCCATGGAACCACAAAGTAGGCCTTAAATATTTTTAAGTTATCTAGCTGTTGTTAAGAGTTATTGGTTGCTCCAAGCGACTGCACATGATAATTTCATTGAGAATAATGTTAATTTTCAAGAGGAATCTTTAAAATCCACTCATGTCAATTCTCCACATCCTCTTTTGACATTAGAGTCACTTATGCTAGACAACATATCTTCTAAGGTTTATATCCACCTAGATAGATTCCTAATGATGATGAGTCCTTGTCCTCCAATTAAAATGTTAATAGTGATGATGAATACTCACCTCCTTCCTCTCCCAATAATCATTCATAGTTTGGCATTTATCCTCCTCACTCTTTGACCATTGGTTCACATTGAGCTCAATAAACACTATATGTTGTAGGTGATCAAGTTATGTATCTATCAAACACTAGGTGAACTCATTCAAAAAATTAGGACTCCCAACATGTCTTCATGAGTATTTCCTTTGATTCATAGTATTTTTAAGAGGCTTCAAATATTCTTGAGTGGGATACAACTATGTAGGAGGAGAGTAGTTCCTTGATTTTGATATACACTTGGGATGTTTTCCAACTTCCTAACTGAAGGGAACTTATTTGATATACTTGGATATATTAGAAAAAAATCATAATAGATGGGTTAGTGCATAAGAATAGTGCATAGTTAGTTACAAATTTCTTTCCTCTAGGTTCATATTGTTGATTACACTAATACATTTGCACTTGTATTCAAGATGAGATCCATTTGAATAACACTTTCTATCACTACAACATATTGATGGGGGGTTCACTAAATAGATGTGAAGAGTATTTTTAATCATGGAGACCTTGAGGATGAGATATTATATACATGGAGCATCCACAAGTTTTTTCAAAGACTTTTATTTGGTTTGTACACTCTATAAATATATAGATATATGACCTCAAACAAGGAACCTAGTCTTAATACACTAAGATGGATTCTTTCCTTATAACACTTTGGTTCTCTTATTTTCATTTAGATTCAAATGTCTACATTTTGTAGCAGGATGATTTGATCCAGGTTTTTCTATTTTGATAACCTATCATTGATCATGGGGATTTCCCCATCCACCATGTGACAATGAAAATTAATCTCCATGATAGGTTTTTGATGACTAAGATGGACTTGTCACACAATTTTATCAAGATTGAGGTATCTTATTTTTCTTTTGAGATCACAACCACATAATTTAATTATTCTCTATATTTTCTCTTGATGTTTCACATGGCTAACTACAAGGCTATGTTTATTTCCTTTATTTTTGTAGTCAAACTTGAGGCTTAATGTTGTTCACCCTTTATTGAGGACACTTTCTATTAACAACTCATTAGGAGTCTCATCTATATAACTCATAAGAGACCTAAAATTGAACATATGTAATGGGCATGGCCTCTTAATTAATCAAGGAGTCCCATGAGGTATATTAGAACACAACCAATGAAATTCTCTACTACATTTAGGGTACATGCACTTTTGAGATCCTTTCTATAGTAGGAATTGATATCGACTTGGCGAGATATGCACATTCAAATTAGGTAAAAGATTCTTCTAATCACAAGATTACTTGAACTTACAACTTCTCACATTGTTCAAGCTATATTTATCGGTCAAGTAAGAAGTACCTTTTTATTGCTTTATCTTCTACTAAGGCCAAGTATTAGGGGGCTATGAATGATTCTACAAAGGATACTTATCTTTAAAATCTTCTCACTAATTTTGGTATTTAGTTTCAACATCCATCAGTAATATTTTATGGTAATAAAAGTTTTATTAGATCTCATGAAACTTGTCCCATCATCAAATAACCAAGAAAATTGAGGTCCACATACACTACATTCAAGAGCTCATTTATGTATAGCTCACTTTTTTTTGCTATTATTTGACTTCTAAGAAGATTGATGACATTTTCACCAAACCCTTCACAGAAAGAAATTATCTTCTTTTGTGAGTGTTAGTAAGGGTGTGTGAGTCTTCATCTTCTAAGGGGCTAACTAGTCCTTTAATCTCAAGGTCTATTCTCTATCTATTTTGGGGGCTATTCTCTCTTTTCTTGAGGAGGATTCTCCTTTTTAGAGGGATATTTATATACATGGGTACTTCACTAAACTTCATTTATCAAGACCCATGTTTTCACCAACCTAAGCTATCCTCAAGGGGGTCTTAGGGTAGGTTTTTATTTTTCTATTATCTAGGTTTTTCCTACACTTTTTAAGTAAGCTTGCTTAAGTTTAAAAAAGTGAATATTAGTGTCAATGTTGTGAGGTGATAGCATCTTCCATGGGAGTTCTATTTTTCATTCTTGGATGCTTTTGACATACTCTCTCTATTGGTTGTATTTTTCACTTTCTCCCTCTCACTTAGTCTATATACACTCACTCTCCTAGCTTGTAATTTCATTTTGTATCTTCATACATTGTCATACTTCTTAATGCTATTTTTCTAATTGAGAATTTACATCATTATCTAGGAGACTAACTCTCTAATGTTATGCTAATATATTAATCATATGTATTTATAGTTTTAACACTATTATTTCTCACAATCTAGATCTTGGGTTATCATCTATTTGGTAGATTCTAATAGTTTAGTAGTTTTCTTGAACGTTTCACTAATAAAAGTTATGTTGTAGGTAAGTAGTTTCATAAGAAAAACATTCTACACCGTACGCTTTAGTAAAATCTTCTATAATTTAAGTTGTAATAGAGAATTTTTTAAGCTTGTATGAGGAAAATGTTTCAATTCAAAATTTGAAATTGTTAAAAATATTACTATTTATGAATACATTCAAAAATTAATATGAATTGTGCGATAGATCTTTTATGTTAATATTTGAGATTATATTTCATGATCTATGACTACAATATACTAGACATTTGTAGATTGTAATAATAGAATATCATTGTAATATATTAGATATCTATAAATTGAAATCATGCAATATTATTCAAATTTAAATATAAACTTAAATATTAATGTAAAAAATCTAGGACACAACTGTATACTCATTGTAAACTATTACTCTTAAATGAATACAACATTTTGATTTTATATATACACATTAAAATAATAAATTTTAATTTTCCAAAAATATCACAATTATTTCTAATAATACTTCAAATTTATGAAACATTTAATTTATTGAAATACCAAGTTTAAAATATATATTATTTTTTTATATAAAATCAATTTAATTATATAAATATTAATGTCTCAAACACTTTATATTTAAAGATAAATTGAAATTTATATATATTATTTTATATTTATGAATTACAATCAACGTAACAATAATGCTAAAAATGATAAATATTATTTTAAAAAATTCAGTTCAACCGAGACGGTGCCGAGAGAGGATTTGACTTGGATTTAGTCGTCTGATACACGTGTCATATGTCTGTTTAGGCTTGCAAACTATATGACACGTGTCACAAACGCCATTTTTTAGTGCGCAAGTAAAGCGACGCGCTTTCGTATGCTTTAAAATTGATGGATTCGCAATTTGGCATATATTTGACTTGTGTGGCATCCGTCAATTTTACATTTAACTATTCTCTATTTTCTCCAAAAAGTAGTTGAAACAATTCAATTTGAAGACCAGTCAATTTTTTATTATTTGGACTGCATCTAAAATACATTGTACCAATTAAATAAGTGCTAAATAGAAATTAATCTTATTTTAAAATTTATTAGTTATTTATTATTAAGAATAATTTTAATCATTCTAAAATATTGATGACAAATGATTTTCACAGTCCATAATATTGTAGTGTGTAGTTTGTGGTTTTGATTATGTGAATTTTTTTTCCTTGAACGTTTTGGATCAAATTCTATGATCCATCATTAAGAAGATAGAAAACAAAAATTTGATTATGAATAGTAAAATTAGAAACAGTGAAAAAAAAGAAAAATTCACACAATCAAAACCAAAAACTACACATTACTGTAAAATATTATTTTTTAAAATTATTTTTAGATTAGAGTTTGCCTCAGAAAATTGAATTATTCAAAGATATCATGAAACTTGGTTATCAAGTTGGAGTAGATTTGGGATGAATAATGGCGTTGCTTCATTCACATTTTTTCAAATGATTTATTTGACTTTAGGCCTACGGATCGCCTTCCTTCCGTGCCGGCAATTTCATCTTTAAAAGTCCAATTTACTGCATTCTGCACGGCTTCCAGTTTACATTTTTGTGATTGGATTCTATCAGATAATGCCCACAAACTTGTTCTCGGAATTCCATAGAAAAACGGAATATACACGGCAAGTGGGAGAGTAGGTTGGCGAGTAAATGCAGGCAACTAGGCGAATAAATACACCGCTATTTCATTTGGCATTTAAAACACTTTTAAATATATGTTCTTTCATTTGTTATTTGTCAAAGATTGGCCGCCTAGTCAGAACTTCATTGAAAATCTTCATATGACAAGTGCTTCGGCACTTGGAACCTTGTTAGGAACTAGGCACTCATTGGGAACTCGATGAAGTTCCATAGTAAATTTGTTTCAGATTCTAGAATCATGTCAGAACCAAACACCTATGAAGAACCTTATCGGAGATTAAGAGGGAATTTGGAACCTTGATGGAGGTTCTTGGGTCCCGATTCTTCAGGAAACTCCAATGATCTCCAAAGGTCCTTATACCTCCATCTTGGAGGTTTCTTGTCTATCAAGAATTTTTGAAAAGCATCATATGAACATTTTTGGGCACTTAGAGTTCTAGTAAGAATCTTGTGGAGCGTTAAACATTCATCAAAAACTTGAGGCTAGTTGGGAACTTGAGGCCTATCAAGAACCTTATGAAGTTTTAGAACCACCACAAAGATTTGGCAAATATAACGATTTACTTTTCTTGACTTCGCCTTAATGCTCATCTCCTTTATCACTTGTTAGAGGTTCATTGGGAACTCAAAACCTAAGGTGGAGGTTTTGTCTTTCGGGTTCCATGAAATACTTTGACATTTTCTTCTTTTTCATATTACCAGTTTCTAGATGTCAAAGATCCACCACCTATCAAGAATTAGAAGTAGATGAACCACATAATTTTTTTCCATCTCATGCATGTCAAGAGCTTGACACATGTCGAGAACCTAATAAAGACTTGGAACTCTTCAAAGGTACTAGGTTCCTAAACACATCACAACAAAAGGACTTAGGAAAATTTAACAAGGGTTATAGGTGGGATTGATTGGAAGGGCATACAAGTATGGATATCCTTGAAACTCCAACAAGGTGAAAAATACACCATAACCAAGGAAAGCATCAGTATCACCTAAACTTAAACTTTTTTATGGATTTTGTACATCATTTGACACCTAGGGGACCCTATTAGGATATCTCTAATCAATTATAAATTGGGTGAAATAAGGTAAAAAACACAACTTTTAAAGTAGAGAAAAGAAAAACTGAGACACAACAAATTGAAGTGCCAACACGTCATTCAATAATATTAAGAACTACCATATTAGGTCATGTCGATATAGTTAGTAGCATATACTATAGAATATTCACCTACCAACCTACATATAACATATGTAGGGTAAAATAGAATTAAAATAACTCAAATAAATTTCAATTGGCCTAAGGATAATAGACTATGCTAGTTGGTACTAGAGAAGTATAGAGTTGGATGCTTTGAAAGGGTTTTGTTGTATTGGGCCAAAGCCCAAGGTTCTACTCAACATGTGATGTTAAACCTCATTGAATAGCACCATCATTGATCACCACTCTCCCATCACCCTAATATTGCCTAAAATGGCTAGGAAACCACTTGTTATTGGCCTATCATTCACAAAGTAGCACCACCACCTCCTCTACAATTTTCCCACTCACTCATCATAGCTTGTGAAATGCACTAAAGGAGGGAAATATTTTCTTGAGGACATAACTTTTACCTAAGGAGTTAGATATTTGCATTCTTATCTAGTGAATTAAAATCTCTTTCTGAGTACTATGTTATGGTATTAGTGGTTTTTCTATTTTTTATTTTTTAGATATAAAATGATAATCAAAATCTAGTTCTTCTCTCATTGATTTTACAAGTCATAGATTTTTCCCATGATGTCTAATTTTGGACTTCTTGCAGGCAACAAAGAGCATTTTTTTAGCACTTTATAGTGGATCAAGTTTGGAAGTGTTAACATGTGATTTGTTCACTTACATTTCTATTTGATCTATTTGTTGGTTCCTTTTATCATAATACTTTGTGTTTTTGTGGCAAATCAAATATAGAGGTGAATTGGTTTTTTTTAATGGTAAAACCTACATGTTTATATTTGGTTATATCTATTTGAAATGGTTAATGGTGCAATGTTGAATTTGTATATTTTATTATCAAATCTTTGAGTAATACAATTTTGTAAGTTGGATATACTTATTAGTTGCATCGATAACTTAGATGTGGGTCATCCATTCCATAATTATTTTAGTGTTAATGTATATTCTATTTGGTTGGCCTAGTTTGGTCACCTAGTTAATTGGTTTGGTTGTTATTATGATGCAAGGAGATATTGTTACTTGAGACTATTTTGTTGTGGAAGCTTGATGTAGGTATATTTTTTTGGTGATCATGGTGTCATGGAGGTTCCTTGTACATTTGGATCTTTGGCATGTAACATTCAACTATTTATGTGGATGCATTTTTTGTGGTGTTGGATTGATTCCTCATTGAAGTTGTTGGTTTATCTTCTATTTTTAGATATATTGATTCTTTTTTATCCTTGGAGTTTTTGGTGTTGTAGTTGAGTGTGTGTGGACCATGGGTGGTCTTTGTTTTGGAGATAATTATCATGATACCATGAGTGGACCATGAGTGTGTGTGGACCATGGGAGGTCTTTGTTTTGCAAATGATTATCATGATACCATGTGTAACTCGCTATCATGGTTCAATGGGAGCTTTGATAGTTATATATACATTTATCACTTGGTGATGGATGGTATTCTTCAATGGTTATTAGTGTCATTGAGAAACTCCTAGATCCTATTTCTTGTATGCAATGATAGTGAACTATGTGATCTTATTTTTTGTTGAAAGGAGATGGCTATCTTCATGTGATTTGGAGATGTTGACATCTTGTTAAGTATGGAGTCTTTGGTTGAAGTTTTTATTATGATTTTTTAATTTCATAAATGATATTTATTGAGAGGATGGATATCATTGTGCCATGATGGACTCTTGATTGCACGTTAAATTTTTTCCATGATACAAGTTCTCTTAAGAGAAAATATTTTTATTTGATACATAATATCTTTTTTTGAAGAGATGTATATCATGATGTCATGGAGAGTTCTTGATTCTACAATTAGATCTTTTATGGTGATTTTTGCAATTTGATTGATAGTTAGTGTGATCTTTTTTCTTGTGAAATTCTAGTTATTATGGTGTTGTATTGGAGTTTAGATGGCGTTAGATGATTGGTTGTACACCTAATTTTGATTTGGGTGAGGCTAGAGATCTTCTAATCCTGGAAATGATGTCTTGAGATGGTTACTCTTTGATGAGGTTTTAGTAGGAATTTGAGGATCCTACATATGGGTTGGATGTGAGTTCAACAAGGACCTATTTAGGAGATGATTCTATGAGAGAGTCATAATGGCTTAGTGTATTCTAGGGGAGCAATTTCTCATTCCACATTCTTAGTCTTCTTTGAAATTAATCCTCTATATATATTGTTCACCTTTTTTAAGACACATTTTGTTTTATTCTTTGTTTTCTCATGGGAATGAATCTTGAACTATGGATGTTAGTTCTAGAGATATTACTTGAGGATTCCTTGTTGGATAGGTTATTTTCTCTTTTTCTTCTTGAGAGAATGAGTCTTGGCTATGCATGTTAGTTCCATAGTTTACATACTCAAACTCGAAGAGTACTCAACAAGTCCAAAATTTTTAACTTGACAAATGCTCAACAACTTAAAAAATATTTAATTATAATATATAACTTAATATATATATAATAAACTAACTATATTTAATATATATTAAAATGTTTTATAATATATCTATAGAGTATAGAATATATAGAAATTTGAAACTTGAATAAAAAAAATTGAATCCTCTATCAACTCGTGCGATGTCGCCCTAACCACGACGCCGATAGCAGTCACAATCATGCAAGGGAATTCGTGGGTGCGTGTTAACAAGCGAAGCAGAGGGTTTAATAAATTAGAGACGCATCCAAAACGTGGGAAAACTCCACTAAAATTCACACGAAAATGAAGAAAAAACCGCGTTCAAAACACATCGAGGGTTTCCAGTGAAGAATCAACATTTTTTGCCGCGAGTATTATGCTCAAAACTAGTGATTAACTTGGTGAAAATCGACTGAAAAATTCCTGCGAGTAAAAGTTGAACATACTCGCCATGCTAAAATCTGGGTGATTAATCCGCTACTTGTCGATTACTAGTTCTATAGGGTTAATTTAAGGAGTTTAAAGGATGGTTAGGGAATGGATCTTTTGGTTTGATCAATTCCTTTAATTTTAGAGGCTTCCAATTGGGTTAGTTTATTGGTCATATGATATGCTTGATCTCTTGCTGTTGAATGGTTGGATGTTGTGGCTGATATCCTATTTGGTTTGATCTTACATATCACAGCCTGGGAACTTTGAGGTGTTGATGAAAGGAAATTCTACATGGTTTTAAAATGTATTTTTTCTCTCTATTATCTTAAATTTCTTTCAAGAGGTTCACATTTACATGACATTAAAGTTGAGGTTTGTATAGAGCCATTATCAGTACTTTTTTTTGTGTGGACATCTATTACTATTTTACTTCGTTTCTTACTTTTGGGTAATAATGTGGAGGCTCTTTAATCTCTTTTTCTTATGATGTGGAGAATTTGGGAGAAGTATGGAGACTAGTGGTGTGAGTTATTTTGTAGTAGTTCAATGAGCAGGTTTACATATCATAATGGACATTTCTTTACCTATTAGATGATATTAATAAAATTTTCTACATGCTTTATGTGAGTGTTATTAGTAAATTTTTGGATACATTGATTTATCTCATATTTGATATTACCCATACACTGAGAGTTCCATGTTGTATTTTTTATTTTATTGGATCTTCTCATTATACTATAGTATTAAGCTCTTCAAGACTTATTTATGTAGGATAGTTTATACATGAGTACTTTTGATCATGTGTTAGGTTGGACATGTTGATGTCATAAGATCTACCTATTATGATAATTATACCTTTTTCTTGAGGTATTTTTAGTTGGAAGTGTTAACTACTAGCTATGATTTCTATTCTAGTTGTGGTGATTAATTCTTTGAAGCGACTCAAGCCTTTTTATTACCATTATATTTTTATTTTTATTTGGATATCGAGTTGAGGAAAGATTCATGATTCTATATGAAAATGATTGTAGCATGTCTCTACATTAGATCTTATCTTTTATGCATTGGTATGATTGAGGATGGGAGAATTCTTGTTTGAGATTTTTTTCACCTTGATCAATGTTGCAAGTATCTTGATGGAGCACATGAATCAATTGGATGTATTGATGGTACATGTTGTCTATTAGGATTTTTCATGTGATGTTTTAGTTTAATTTTGACCCCTAATGTAATGTATATGAAAAATGGGATAATTTTGTGAAATGTGTGTTGTATGTACCATATGTGATGTTTAAAATCTAAAAAAAAATATTTAATTGTGGTGTATCTAAGGAATCTAAATACGCATGCATCACATTGGTTAGAAATTTTGGGAAACATTTTGTATTTTCTATGTAAGATTGGTATAAATATTTAATATCATTTACACATTGGGAAAATATTTAATATTGATAATTTGACTTAACAACAATTGGAAAAACATAATATCAAAAGGAAAATTAGTACCAAAAATTAAATGAGGGGGGCATGGTTTTGTAATCTTGCAATTTAGAGGCACGTGGTTTTTTTAATACCACTTGGTGGTTTTGTGCAAATTTATTTCTATAAAAGAAAGCACATGAGTAGTTGTTAACATTGGTTGTCATAACCTCTGGCATGTTGGATAAGGTCGGTGGAGCATCTCTTCAAGGTTGCATATGTGAGAAAAGGAAGTATGAATTGAGATATGTGGTTACATGATTCTTGTATGCTTGTTCACATGGATTGAAATTAGGGAGCTTGATGTTTTAGAAGCCTTGCATGGAGAGTCTACAACTTTATTGTAATACTTGTTCATGTTAAATAAAATATTGAGTTTGTGATTACTTCCAAAGGTTGAGTTTTTTTCCCTTTAAGGTTTTCCTAAGGTACACCTTTTGACATCTTGATGACATGTTTGTCTATTCTTTTGTATTGTGGATTTTGAATACTTTTTTTGCATATGTTTCTCTCTCAAGGTTATGTGAAAATTGTTATTATTATTGCAAAATTTATTTTGATTTCCCTCTTCTCTTTATACATTTATTCTTCTCAATGACTTTCACATTTTCCTCATTTTATCATATTTCCTTCTTCTGTGTTTATCATCTTCCTTCTTATCCATTTCACTACCTCATATTATTCCTCTTAATCACTATATATCTACCTTATTCACTTGGGGAATTGTCCACTTCTACTTTTTGTGAAATTTCCTCTTTGGGAAATCACCCTAATGTCCCCTCTTTCTCCATCACTATTATCTTTTTTATTTGATCATTTGGATCCATGAATACTTTTTCCCCTTATGTTCTTACTTTCCTATCATCATTAAGGGGAACAACCTCAATGCTCCCCCTCTTTTAGCCACTTTCCTTATTAAATTCTTGCCAATTTTTCCTTTCTCACCTTAACTATTTTCCTTAAATTGACTGGATCTTATCATCATCACTTTCACCAATCAATTTAAGGGATTTATAAATTCTATACCTCACACTCTTTCTTCTATACTTGATCTGACATCATGACCATGAACATTAATTAAAATAGCTATAGTTTGGGCCTAGCTTCTTATAGATGATTTTGTGGTTACCACATAACTATTAACCATATGATTTCTTTTTCCCCTCTTTAAATTTCTAGCCTAAGCACATTCGAAATGAAAACTATGTATAGCAAAGGGTGGCAACTACATAGTCATTACTTTACCATTTTTTATTTTCTGATGATTGTTTTCATCATCAACTTTTATTGATGGCCTTGCTTATCCCTATCCTATGTGGCTATCTTATATCCCTTTTCATCATTCCCATTATCCAAGTTTTAATATTTTTGGCGATGTCTTTATAAATTGTTCTATAATAACTATATTAATAGATATTTGATTTATATGAATTACTCAATATGCATGTCACATGTGATTTTTGGCATGTTGTTGATGTAACCCAAGTAGCTAGATGCTACATAATTCAAACGTTTTCCAAAACATTTATCCATTAATTTTGATTTATAAGAAAGAATGTCATTATTTATATGGATACATACTTTAATATTAATATTATGTTCTTTATCTAATTGGTTAAAACAACCCCTCCCAATAAATATTAATGCAATAAAAATGTAATCTTATATTTGGCTCGTATGGCTTTGAAATCTAATCTTTTAAATGTTATTTCTTTGTTGTATAAATTATTTTGTTATAAACTATATTAGTCAATTATTATTAAAGATTTTAAAAAAATAAAAATTATAGGTGGTATCATAAATTACCTTAAATTGTAAATTATAAGTGCTCATCTATAATATATATAGTTTAATTTATGGAGTAGTTAGGTTCTATATTATGATTTGATTTATGAATTGTGTTGCATAATATAATTTGGATAACAACTATCAACATGCATATAAATGGGGTCCATCCCATAGTGTAATGGTTAAGTGGTGGCGTTGGTGTTATTGTTGTGGCCACCAAGGTTTAAACCTTTGTTGGGCCATTGTGATCATAGGAAATATGCCTTCACTGGTCCAATGTGCTTGCAGGGTTGATGCACAACATTACTCATCTGGTATGGGCTATTGCAGGCACTATGCCTTCATTGATCCAATGTGCTTGCAGACTTGAACCACAACATTAAGGTTGTTGATGGCCTCATCTAGTATGGACTATTGCAGAAACTATGCCTTCATTGATCCAATGTGCTCACAAACTTGAACCACAACATTAAGGATGTTGATGGCCTCATTTGGTACGGACTAGATTAAAAATCCATTTTTACCGATAAGAAAAAAAAATGCACATATAAATACTTTTTAAATTACTATCATTGAATATGAAATGGAGAACTATATAATCATTACATTCAAAATAACATCTTGCATTTAAGCATTGCATTATAGTATTTATACATCAAAGTTTTACATCTTCATCACATGAATGATATGCCAACAAACTTGTGCTTTCTTTTAAGATTTTAAGAAATTGATTACAAATGAGATAAACCTAGAATTTCTCTCTCACCTCAAAGCAAACTCAATGTATTTTTCAGCAAAATTTCAGAAAATAGATATACAAGTGAAAGTGATCAAAACTGACCTTATGTAACAACAAATAACAAGAACACATAATATAATATCAAGATTTTCTATACAAAATTACCTTATTCATCTAATTACTATTACATAAATTAAATAATAACTTTTGATTAATTGCATCAAACAAACAAGTTAACAACAAAAATAATATCACCAACTCACTAAACTAGATAAACACTTCAATCATTTTCAAACTACTCTCTTTTCATTATAGAAACCCAAATTTCAGACACCAAAATAATATCTTTAAGGAAAATTCGAAGTAGGAACTCTTTGTCTTCCGAAGAGCTGAGTAATAAATGCCCAATAGCTAAAATATTAGTATCAGGTTCAATTAGGAATGAACTTCTTCGTTTCTACCGTTCAACAAGTTTCAGAGTCAAATCTGTTACAGTCACAAATCCACACTCGTAACTAAGTTTAAATCCAAATTTGCCAATACATAATTTACCACGGTGTAAGAGAAATGGAATTCAAAAACTGGTGGCTGTAAAACGCGTATATCTAAAAAAACATAGTTAAAAAAATTACTAGTCGGTAAGGAGGGCTGAATTTATTGACTCAGAAGCAAATAAAACTGCATGACTGTCGTTCTGTAGATTTATTGAACTTGGACTTGGAATTTTTCAGCTCTGAAGTTACGAAGCCAGAAAAAGCTCGGTCTGTGTAAATGAGCAACTACCTACTTAACAGCATGTTTATTAAACAATGTGCACGTTGTGTATTATATGTCAATTGTTTACTTGGGGTGGGTCCTACGTAAACGGCTATTGTGCACAAGTTGCCTGCTCTTTACGGCCGGCAGCTGTCTATGTGGAAGCGTTCTTAATTGCCACACTGATTACAACTTACGGAAGCACACGCAATCTATGCCAACTGTGCAGAGACGAATAAAAAATGGTTTACTTGAATCTGCGGATTTTAGGGTTTTGCAGTTGTGTTCTGAGGTGGAACAGAATATTGAATTATTCAAAGATGTCGTGAAACTTCGTTTGCAAGTTGCAGTACAGCAGGGAAGATTAATGGCATTGCTTCATTCTTACGCTTTATGACGTTTGACTTTAGGCGTACGCGCCGCCTTCCTTACCCACCGACTGTCCCATCTTTAAAAACCAGTTTGTTGCATTCTCCGCGGCTCCAAGTTTAGTTTTCGTTGGATTCATTCAGTTGACACCTAAAAGTTTGATCTGGGAATTGGGATAGTGAGAGGGATTCATTCAGGGAATACCCACTAGCTTGATCTCTGCATATTCAGAGGGATTCAAATTGTATGTTCCAGTGAGAAAAGAAAAAGATTGATTGTGCAGGTTGTTGATTTATAGATTCTCCAGTCTGAAACTAGACCTGCATGAAGAACGCTTATGCAGATTCAGAGGAGCCATCAAACCCCAAGCGCATAAAATTTACTAGCTCATTTCAGCAGGTAAGCTTTTCCTGAAGAAAAATTGTTTGTTTTTTCAGTTTATCTGATCTTATGTGTTGAATTGTGACAAGAATATAAAACAAAAATCTTATTTCGAGAAAATCTACTGTTTCCTTAAGAAAAATACTATTTTTTTCAGTTTTTTCAGTTTTACAGAAGCTTTTATATGCAAAATATTATATATATCTTCGTAATCTTGAAAGGCAATTCGATTTGTAATATCAGTTTAGTGAAGATTGTACTTTTTTTTCTGGCAATATTTTGTCTCATGAACAGGTTGATGTTTCTCTTGCAAATTGTCAATAAATCAATTTTTTTTAATTTCTTGACAACTAATTTGTGCTACAATATTGTATGATTCTGTGAGCCCACATTGTTTTTCCATTGTGTTTATTGCATATCTTCAGGATACAAAGCCTAAGCATTGACAATATGCAATTCATAACATTTTTTTGGTGTACATGAATTCAGATGAAGATGATCATCTTATTCTATGATTAACATATTCGTGCAAATATGTCTTATTGTAACAGGAGTGGAACCCTAAAGCATACATGGTATGTTCACAAACTCCAATGGATGAGCAGAGCTTGGGTCCATTGGGACTGAAACTGAGGAAAAGTCCGTCCTTGTTAGAACTAGTTCATTTGAGTTTAGGTCACAAGCACACAGAAACTCTAGAGGATGTGAAAAATTCGGCATGGGAAATGGCAAAGAACATTACCTTTAAGGAGAAGAAGAAAGCCTCCAACTTCCCAGCCTTGGCTCTGAGAATTGGTGCATGGGAGGTAGGTGTTTGACGAGTTCAACAACATCACTTGTTATCATTTAAGACAACATTATTCTAAATCCTACTGAGAAAATGACTGTAACAGAATGTTAATCATTTCAACTTGGGTATTTAGTGATTTTCTTTGGGCTATTATCCATTCAATTAAATTTTCTTGTTGGGTTATTGGCAGTATGTTTCAAGATACGAAGGTGACTTGGTAGCAAAATGCTATTTCTCAAAACGAAAGCTTGTTTGGGAAGGACTGGAAGGTGGGTTGAAGAGCAAAATAGAAATTCAATGGGGAGATATCTCTGGTCTTAGGGCAACCTGCCCTCAAAATGGGCCCGGCACCCTTGAAATAGAGGTATGATATGCAAATGAAATCTAAATTGACCATTTTCATAACTCTTTTAGAAATGAAAATTTACAAGTATTGCATGTCCAGTTATCCAGGCCACCCATATTCTTCAGAGAATCGGATCCCCAGCCAAGAAAGCACACAATATGGCAGGCTACCTCCGACTTCACCTCTGGTCAAGCAACCCTTTACAAGTTAGTAAATCAACCCTTGTGCACAACTATTAATTCAACTAAAATTTTGAGTTATACATCACTTAGACTTGTTCAACTTTCTTTTTGAGTAGGTGATTTTTAAACATTAAACAGTTCAACAGTGAAAGATAAAAAAAATTTCAATAAAAAACTACCATTACCCATTTGACTGCTTGAAAAAAATTAATGGATTTAGAGACTTATCAATACCTATGCTAACAGAAATTTGTTATGTTATTACAGGAGGCATTTGTTGCAATTTGCTAAAGGACAGCTTGACAGGCATTACAAGAGCCTTATTCAATCTGATGCTCGCCTGAACATGCTAAGTAAGAAAGGTTTAGGAAACAGGGATTCTCCATTATTTGAAACTGGATTTACAGACCAACGTAGTCTTTACTTCAGACTGCTGCAACAGAATATATCTCCTGTGAAACCACAGTCTGTATATGTTAACAGTGACAGTTATTTACCACCCTTAACATCTTTACCAGAGGCAGAACAAAGTAATATATCTGATGGTGAACAAATGGAGAATGAGAGTTCTTATGGCCTTTCAGTTTCCAGCAGTGAAGAGAGAAATTCATGGTCGTCAAGTAGAAAGATAAAGCTTGATGAACTTGCACGATACTTACTGGATGACAGTATACTGTAATCAAATTAACCTGACAAGCCAATTACTTACAGACCAAAAGATTGTAATTACATGATAAACAAAATTTCATTCAATAGATATGTGCATTCCAGATTAAATGGAAGCAGTTTCTCAGATTGTAATTACATGACAAACAAAATTTCATTCATAGAAAGAGATATATGTATTCCAGACTAAATGGAAGCAGTTCTCAGATTGTAATAACACGACAAACAAAATTTCATTCATAGAAAGAGATATATGTATTCCAGACTAAATGGAAGCAGTTCTCATATTGTAATTACATGACAAAAAAAATTTCATTCATAGAAAGAGATATGTGTATTCCAGATTAAATGGAAGCAGTTCACAGCTTACATGGGTGTCTATATACAACTGATGTGCCAATAAAGTCTCGAGGGAAAAAGTTAAATTTTTACTATAAGGAAATATCTGTACACCAAATATGGTTAAGCTCAGAGAATAATTTGAAATCAAATAAATATGCAAGTTTACGAAAGAAAATAATCTAATTAGATCATTCTATTTAATTATTAAATGGTATAATAGTCAAATAGTTAATAGTTGTTGGGTGGCTAAATGTTTGAGATTGTTTTATTCGTGTTTTGGTGTTAATTTGTGTCTTCTTGATGTCACACTACTTTTTTTTTAGGAGGATTTGACATTATTTTTATATTTAATTTGACATATTTTAAGTTGTCATTTCTATGAGTATTTTTATGTCAAATATAAATGACTTCAATCTTTTGTAACTCTACAATTGCTACTAGAGTTGAAGGTCTGATAATACATCTAGCAATGGCTCTCTTGTTGGAAATAATCCCAACTGCCAGCATTAACCTTACCACCATAGAATTTCAATTTTGGTTACCAGCACAAATTTTGCAAATCCTCTCACATGTGTGAGATTTCATTCTCCAGCTAAATGCATTTAAACTATATTTTGCAAATTCAAAGTGTAGGACAGATTTTGAATTAAGATTCAAATGTATATCTTTTTAGACAAGATTTCCTAGCTGGCAATATTAAATGCAATTAAATGTTTTACTTTTCCCTCCTTTGTTGGGCTCATTCGTAGCTTCCAGAATAAGTCATAGTATTTGGTTATTAGTTGTATGGAGTCATTTTTTTTTTAAGTTAGTTGAGTGGAATGAAAAATAATAGAAATGCAGAGCAGAGCAACAAATACATTTTTCTGTAGCAGCAGTTACCAGAAGCAGCCAGTGTTGTAGCAACAACCAGAAACATGGGCATTTATCTGTTTTATTTTTTGAGTATAAACAGAAAGAGCAACAGCTCTGTAATTTTCTTTTTGGTGAAAATATTGTAAGGATTTAAAAATATATGAAATATAAACTTCTGTTTGGCTCATTTTTGTGTTTAAAATTCCTGCACTCCATTCCTATTCTTTGCTCTGTTCTATTTTGTTTTGTTTCTGTTTTGTTTTCCTATCCTCTGCCTCTTCCTTCATGTGGTATCAGAGCTGAAGGTTATTAGAGCTGAAGGTTTTTCAAAAAGGATTCTCAAGAATTTAAAGTTTTCTCAGCTTAAAGAGTTTACATTCATCAATGGCAACTCCAAGCACAAGTTTGACAAACCCACAAATTCCTCAGTTCAATGGCAAGAATTATGAATATTGGTCTATCACAATGAAGGCATTATTTTGCTCTCAGGACATTTGGGAGCTTGTTGAAAATGGTTACCTAGAACCAACAGATGCAGCAACATACAATGCACTTACACAAGCAAAAAAGGATTTGTTAAGAGACAACAAGAAGAAAGATTCTAAAGCTCTCTTTTATATTTTCCAAGCAATGCATGAGAGCATCTTTCTAAGGGTTTTAGCAGTAACAAAATCTAAACAAGCCTAGGATATTCTGCAAACAGCATACCAGGGAATGGACAAGGTGAAGACAACAAAACTGCAAATGTTGAGAAGAGACTTTGAGAAAATACTCATGAAGGAGACTAAATCAATAGACTCAGTTTTTACACAAATCATTGGACTAGTTAATCAAATCAGGTATCATGGTGAGACACTTGAAGAAAGAAGAGTGGTTGAGAAAATCTTGAGAAGTTTACTTAAAAGGTTTGATCCAATTACTATTACCATAGAAGAGACAAAGGACCTCTCTCAAATTTTTGTTGATGAATTACATGCATCACTCATTTCACATGAGCATAGGTTGAGTAGAACAACAAATTAATCGTTGGAGCATGCTTTCAAGACACAAGCTACAATTAGCCATGGTAGAGGTAGAGGAAGATCAAACTCAAGAGGAAGAGGAAGAAATTCATATAGAGGTGGAAGAAGTAGCCCATCAAACACAGGTGGAAGAAGTAGTCCATCAAACTCAGGTGGAAGAGGCAGCAGCCAAAGTTTCAATCAAAATCAGCCCCAAGAACAAAGGTATGATAAATCACAAGACCAATGTCATTATTGCAAAAATATGGGCATTATTTAAGTGAATGTAGGAAGAAGCAATATGATTCTAGACAGCAAAATAAAAATTTTACAAAAGAAAATGAAAATTAGGGCAGTATATTTTTAGCCTGTAATTTTGCACAAGAATAGCAAAAGGATGTATGGTTTTTAGATTCTGGATGCAACAATCATATGACAGGGAATGCAGAACTGTTTTCTAGTTTAGATGAAAATGTAAAATCTGATGTCACATTAGGAAATGATAAAAAAGTTTCAGTTATGGGAAAAGGAAAAATTGACATTCTAACTAAAAAGGGGGAGAAAAAGTTTATTTTTGATGTCTATTATGTCCCTGGGTTAAAACATGATTTGATGAGTATTGGGCAGCTTGTTCAAAAGGGATATAGAGTATTTTTAAAAAATGGAGAATGCACAATCTTAGATAAATACCCCAACAATTAGCTTATTGCAAAAGTCCAAATGACAAACAATAGAATGTTCCCTATTAGGATACAACCAGATTTGAAGGCAAAATTTGCTAAAACACAACAACTTGTAGACAAAGAGAAAGGAACAATAGTCACCCAAACAATATTTCAAGCTGAAGTTAAGGATGAAAATTGGTTATGGCATTTAAGATTTGGACACCTAAACTTGGGAGGTTTAAACTTGTTGCCTAGAAAAAACATGCTAAGGGGATTGCCACTCATAGAGAAACCAACAAGGTTGTGTGAAGGATGTATTTTGGGAAAACAACATAGAGAATCATTTCCAATAGGAAAGTCAATGAGGGCAGCAACACCATTAGAGATTGTCCACTCAGATTTGTGTGGTCCTATGCAAACAACATCAATTGGAGGAAGATATTATTTTATGACATTCATTGATGATTACACAAGTAAAACATGGGTTTACTTTTTAAAGCATAAGGATGAAGCATTTGATTACTTTCACCAATTCAAGGCTCTTGTGGAAAAGCAAAGTAGGCAATATATCAAAGCATTGAGGATGGATAGAGGAGGTGAGTATATCTCAAATGAATTCCTAAGATTTTGTAAAGGTGATGGTATTCACAAACAATTCACTACAAGGTACACACCTCAACAAAATGGTGTAGCTGAAAGAAAAAATAGAACAATTATGGAAATGGCAAGGAGCATGCTTAAGGAAAAACATTTATCAAATAAGTATTGGGCTGAAGCTGTTTCATATGCAGTCTATATAATGAATAGATGTCCAACCAAGCGTCTAAAGAATATGATTCTGGAAGAAGCATGGAGTGGAAGGAAACATAATGTTTCTCACATGAGAGTATTTGGATGTGTGGCATATGCACATGTCCCAAATGAATTGAGAAAGAAATTGGAAAGCAAAGGAGAAAGATGCATATTTGTGGGATATAGTGAAGAATCAAAGTCATATAAACTATATAATCTAATAACCAAAAAGGTAATAATCAGCAGAGATGTACAATTTATTGAGAGGAATCATGGGATGGCAACATAGAGAAAACAGTGAATGTAACAGCAAGGATACAACAAGAAGATGGAAAAGAATTAATACCAGTAGGTATCCCTTCAAATGTTACTCCTCCTACTCCCATTCAAGCACAGCAAAGTGGTCCTCAAGTAACACCTTCAACAAGCACAAGGATGGCCTCACGAATTCAAGCAAACACACCTTCAAGTGGATAGCAAACACCAGTAGCAATAGGAACTCATAGTGCAGGCCCATCAAGTCCATGTTCTACAAGTTCAAATTCAAGTGATATGTCAAATCCAACCTTGGCAAGCAGAGAAGACAAAAAAATAGAAGTTTAAGAGACATTTATGAGCAAAATGAAGGTGAGAATAGCACAGGTTTGAATTCTCTTTATGCATTATATTCACATGTTGATGATCCAATTCATTTTGAAGATGCAATTAAAGATGAAAAATGGATAAATGCAATGGATGAAGAAATAGATGCTATAGAAAATAATAAAACATGGGATTTAGTGAGTCTTCCAAAAGGAAAAGAAGTTATAGGAGTAAAGTGGGTGTATATGACAAAATGCAATGTAGAAGGAAGAATTGAAAGGCATAAAGCAAGATTGGTTATCAAGGGATACAAACAACAACTAGGTAGAGATTATGATGAAACATATGCTCCCGTTGTAAGAATGGAAACAGTAAGGACAGTCTTAGCAATAGCAGCTCAACACCAATGGAAGGTATATCAAATGGACATAAAGTCAGCATTTTTAAATGGAGTGTTAAAAGAGGAAGTTTATATAGAGTAGCCTCCTGGATATGAGGTTCAAGGACAATAAGAAAAAGTGTATAGGCTGAAAAAGGCACTTTATGGGTTGAAGCAAGCACCGCGAGCATGGTACAACAGAATTGACACATATTTCTTGAGCAATGAATTTAGCAAAAGTGATGGTGAGCCTACTCTCTATATCAAGGAAAATGATGGTAAGATATTAATTGTTGTGTTGTATGTAGATGACTTAATATTCACAAGGAATGATGATATCCTCATTGTTGATTTCAAATAAACTATGAAAAATGAATTTGAAATGACTAATTTAGGGTTGTTAAGATACTTCCTAGGCATAGAAGTGCAACAAAAGAAAAATGGTATTTTTATTTGTCAATCAAAGTATTTAGATCAAATCTTGAAGAGGTTTAAGATGCAAAACAACAAGTCTACTCCAACACCAATAGCCATATGTCTGAAATTAAGTAAAGATGATTGCAGCAACAATGTCAATCTGACACTATACAAAAGCATGGTAGGAAGTCTAATGTATTTGACTGCAACAAGACTTGATATAATGTATGCAGTGAGTTTAATTTCAAGGTTTATGGAGACCCCAAAGGAGACACATTAGTTGGCAGCAAAAAGAATATTGAGATATGTTAATGGAACCAAAGGATATGGAATCTTGTATGGTGCAGCAAATGGCTTCAAGTTGGTTGGATACATAGACAACGATTGGGTAGGAAGTTTAGATGATAGAAAAAGCACATTAGGCTATGCATTTCATTTGGGTTTGGGAGTCATTTCATGGGCTTCCAAGAAACAACCAATTTTTTCTCTATCTACAGTTGAATCTGAGTATGTAGCAGCAACAGGGGCAACATGTCAAGCCATATGGATGAGAAGAATTTTAAAATATTTGAGGCATGAACAAGAAGGGGCAACTACAATCTATTGTGACAACAATTCAACAATTGCACTATCCAAGAATGCAGTCTTTCATAAAAGGAGCAAACATATTGATACAAGGTGTCACTTCATAAGGGAACTAATCAATGATGGTGAAATTGTTTGGAGCATTACAGGTCTGGAGAACAGTATGCTGATATTTTCACAAAGCCATTGGCAAAGGACAGTTTCGTTCATCAAAGAGACAGCTTGGGCATCATAGAAAGCAACAGTTGTGATTAAGGGGGAGTGTTGGAAATAATCCCATCTGTCAGCATTAACTCCCACCACCGTAGAATTTCAATTTTGGTTCCCAGCACAAATTTTGCAAATCCTGTCACATGTGTGAGATTTCATTATCCAGCTAAATGCATTTAAACTATATTTTGCAAATTCCAAGTGTAGGACAGATTTTGAATTAAGATTCAAATGTATATCTTTTTAGACAAGATTTCTCAGCTCGCAATATTAAATGCAATTAAATTATGCTTTTACTTTTCCCTTCTTTGTTGGCCTCATTCGTAGCTTCTAGAATAAGTCATATTTTTTGGTTATTAGTTGCATGGAGTCATTTTTTTTAAGTTAGTTGAGTGGAATGAAAAATAACAGAAGTGCAAAGCAGAGCAGCAAATACATTTTTCTGCAACAACAGTTACCAAAAGCAGCTAGTGTTGTAGCAATAACCAAAAACAAGGGAATTTATCTGTTTTATTTTCTAAGTATAAACAAAAAGAGCAGCAGCTCTGTAATTTGCTTTTTGGTGAAAATATTGTAAGCATTGAAAAATATATGAAATATGAACTTCTATTTGGCTTATTTTTGTGTTTAAAATTTCTACACTCCATTCCTATTCTCTGCTCTGTTCTATTTTGTTATGTTTCTATTTTTTTTTCCTATCCTCTACCTCTTCCTTCATCTCTCATTGAAGTATCCCAAGAATTTTATTGTCAAGGTGTTAAACAAAGTATGTTAAATTAGGTACATCCAGATGTGGTTCTTCCCATTCTAGAGTTTGATATTGCATGTCACTAGATTGAAAATTATACATTGATAAAGTACTTTGTAGGGAGGGTCCCTTTTAAAAGAATTTTGAAGAATGGGTGACCAACGCTTGTGTTCTGCATGGGATCTATTGTGGTGCCATGTAGAACCTCACATTTTTTTTTATTTTCTTTTTTTTGTTGAGGTCAACCATGTAGAGGCTATTCTCAAGCATGCACCTTGGTATGCCCATTCCACTTTTCTTATTTTGGCACCTTAAATTAGAGAGTTTTTCATTTTTAATGAGAATTTTCTTCTTTCCCATATTTGAATGGAGTTCCCTAGGTTGCTTGAGCCATGTTCGAATTTCCTAAGCAAGATAATCTCTTCTTTAGGAGTTTTTTTGTCAAACTAGACAAATATTTTAGCTCAATCTAAAAAGTGAATATATGTTAAATTTGACCTCTCCAATGATCTAAAGGAGATGGTAGGTATACAAATTGGCCAAATGAGAAACACCCAACCTATGCTCTATCTAAACTTTCCTCATACTTTTTATCATTATTAATCTACTTTAACCATAAGGTTAGAGAATTCCCTTTGGTCACTCCTCATGCCAAACCTGCTTATCAACTAGCAATTGATAACCCTCCTTAAAAATATGAAGGGTTGTCAATTATAGTTAGTGGCAATGCCAAGAATAATAATAGTGTTGGAGCTCCACCCAAGTCTTCCATTGACACTAGTAGTCAACCATAAAAAATTCAAAGTGTTATAAATTGAAAACCTCAAGATCTAGGGAATTATGTTGTTCATTCCCATGGGGAGATGTCCAAAGAGGTGTCTAAGCAAAAATTCACCAAAGTGTTGCAAGTAGTGTTAGATTTATCTTCTCACATGGAAACCATTGTCAACTTTCCTTTACTTCCTCCAATGATCCAATAAAGTACCCACAACCTTCTTTAGGCATTTGGAAGAAGGTGAATATGTGTCAAAGAAATGACAACCTACCTAACCTTTTATTAAGAAACGAAGTTTTAATTTAAAAGATTTTTTTTTTAAATAGCTATTTGGCTCTTAATGAGCTAGATAGTGAGGATATGACCCTCAACACCCACTTATGAATTTTATATCCTAGAACATTTAATATATGATATACCTCCCAAGGAAGTATTATATATGCATGTTCACTTGAAAATAATTTCTAGGTCTAAAAATTATTTGTTCATAATAAATTAAGATTTTAGTTTTAACTTTCTATTATGCATGTTATGTTATCTAGCCTACTAATATATATTTTTTTTAATAATTATTAAACGGGTTGGGTGGCATTGTCATATTTCTATCTCCTATGTAGCTTCAACGCTTATTTTAGAAAGGATATGGCCCCACCAATTGGTGATGTGGGCTCTTTTCAACATTAATAATCATTCCTTTGGATTTATTTTTGTATATGCCTTGAATGATATTGTTGAAAAAATTAACCTTTCGTAAGATTGTGTATTTAATGCTTACCACCACTAGGGTCTTGTGTAGAGATTTTAATATGATTAATATGGTCTATGATAAATGTGGAGTTTTGACTATGAGATGCACAAATAGTAAAAGAGAGGCCTAGTACTACATGCAAAATAAATTGTCATTTTTATCCTAATCTTTCCCTTTTCCATGATCATACAATTTGGTACATGTTGGCTAACTTTAGATTGAGTTTTGATATGATCTATAAGTGACTCAGTGTATCCATGTTGACTCAATATTTTTTTTCCTTTTCTAAATAGTTTTCCTTATCAATTGAGCCTTTGTCAAATATTGTCCTTTTAGACCTCTTCCAAGTGTATTTTTGCATCAAATGGAAACTTTCTAAACCCAAAGAAATAAAAAATAAATCTTTTACAAGAAAATTATTGTTATCTCATAACTTGGCCATATTAGTACATATTAAACATGTTTAGAACTTATATCTAAGTCCCATAATTAAAATGAGTAAATTTTCTTGGTGGAATGATGCTATCAAAAGCAAATCCTAATTCTTTCACATTTATGGGTGTCATTTGACTATCTTCTATTTCCACTCATACAACGCTGCACCTCAAATCTCTACCAAGCCATGACTACCTTAGAGGTGCAACGGTTTGATCTAACCACATATTTTTGTGTTTCCAGTCTTTACCACCATAATTAGGTTGCAAATAGTAATTTAACTCATGGGGCTCAAATCAAAGATTGAGTTCACTAGCTTAAAATTAGAAACAAATTCCTACAAATCATCACACATCCCAAGAAATTAAAAAATAGGGATGGTTAGTATATTTTATCAGAGCTTCCTAATATCCTCCAATATTTTGTTCAGCATTATGATAAATTTTTCATTGCCAAAGAAATTACCCCTAACTAGACCAAAAATGTATAACATTACCTAAACTTAGTGTCTTATTAAGTTTCTAACTCTCAACATACTCTTTAGGAAAAAATTCTCATAAAATATGACTTACAAGAGGCTATGTTCACTATGTTGAATGGAAAATATCATAGCTTGAGTGGATTCCCGTTTGATTTTTAAAAATCTCTTTAGGATAAATTATTGTTGCAAACCTTCATAGTTTTTTCTAAATTATTCCATGTGACAACTCTTTAGGGAGATTAATTAATAAATTTAGTACTAAGTTTATACCTAAATATAGTGACCTAAGAGATATCTACAATTGGTGCCACATAATCTTGCTTAATGTCTCTTACAAGATCATTATCAAAGCTTATTCTCTTAAGCTATGATCTCTTCTTCCCTGTATTGCCTATTCTTGTTATGAAATAACTTGTACAAGAAGAATATAATCTGAAATATGTTGCAAATACTTGATAATCATATGCCACTTCAAGGGGGCAACCTTCAAATCCACTTTGAAGGGGATACCTCCAATGGTCTTCAATAAGAACACAATACTCAACATGATGATAATAACCTACCTATACCTCCTATATATATATACCATAATTATGCCTAGGATATCACCCAAGCTGACCTAGATAACCCTATATAATCCTTATGCCAAACTAAATAACAATATAATAATGATAATATGGCTTAATTAAGAGTTAAGGTAGCCACAAGCCCACTACTCATAACACTATACACACTATATGGGTAGAGGCATAACAATGCTAAGAAAACTAGTTTCATCAAGTCATGGAACATTTGTGGCAACATTATTGTTATCTATGAAGGGATGGAATGGGCTCAATAATCCTAGTATCTAGCATTTTTTCTCAAAATATTGTTTCAAGGTATATGATCATATGCAATGGCCTTTTATTCTTTTGATGATTTAGGTACTTGTTTTTTGCCCTTATTTTATACAATATATTAAGATTCTCTTTGTAAATTTATCTACTTGCATCACGATTCATGACCAACAATCCAATTATTTGGGATCTTTTGATCTATCTACTAGGGAAACCCTTTATCCCCTATGCTTTATGTGATTTTTTTTTATGGCTTTGGCTATCTATTGTACCATGAAGGGAATTCCCTTTTCCAATTCATCTACCCTTCTCATTAATGGAAATTTTCTCAATGAATTTTTCCTTCCTTTAATTGAGGAAGAAGATAATCTCAAATAGGCCCTTTGTTGCCTCAAAATTTTCTATCAAGCATTAAGTTCAAGTGTTCAATGGTAGAAGACCCAATGTTATAGGAAATTCTTGAAGATTCCTAAGCCAATTTGGTTAGATTATTTCAATTGGAAATGGATTTTTTTTATTCAAGGGGTAAACACTTTTGTCCAGAGCTATGAACTAGAATACAACCATTCAACAATACCACCCCAATGGCATTTGAATCATGATGGAAAGAACAACAATGTCACCTTTAAACCAACACACCATGCCAATACCGACAATTGGAAATGGATTTGATCATATGGGGATATTCTCATTTTTTAAAAATTATTTTCACCTTTCAAGCTTATCCAATTGTCTTATGGAAAGTTGTTATATGCATAATTAAGAAAAATTTGGCCCACTAGGTCATGAAGCCTCTCTCCTTATTTGGAAAATTTTAAATGTGCTTTAAAATTTTGAATACTACTCATATGTATCATTCCTCTTGTTAAATTCCTTCTAATGCTTCTTATTTGAAGATTTAAAATCTTCTTAGATATTTTCTTTAGCCCTATTCCAATGGTTACAAAGTATTTCACTGCATGGCTTGGGAATTTTATGGTCTCCCTCATGATTCCAAGGGTTTATTGGAGCCTACTATAACCCCACCATTAAGGCTTAGCATTTTGTGCCAAATGGATTATTAGGTTCCTTGAAGGAAAGGATTCCTAGAAGGTCATCATATGATATTGTATTTCATCTAGATTGCCTTCTAGGTGTCTAGCTTGGAAATACCTCAAGATTCCTACTCTTCTCACTATGAAGGAGCCTATTCTAATATTTAGGGCACACTTTATTTCATAAGCATCTAGACATGCCAAGAGTCCATAAATCCTTAGACTTTTTTGGCTATCAATGGCTTCTACAATGGCCTCTCTATTAATCCATAGTCTATTTAGTGATCTCCAATTTTTTCTTGTAAAGAGAAACCTTTGGCTAAAGACCATTGGGTTCAAGCTATGAATTTTTATAAAAGAGGGATAAAAACTTTACCAAATTTATTCTATAAAGTCACCAAGAATTTTTAACCTAGCCAGAGGCTAAGATAAAATTTTGATTGTCAAATAGGACCAAGAGACCTACTAAAAAAAAATTGATGCCATTCATCCCCATAGGGTTCACAAAATTAGGATTATGACTTTCAAGACCTAATATAACCTGATTAGAAATGGTCTCTATATACACCATTTCATAATTATATACCCTATAATTGGGATATTTGTGGTTGACACCTCATTTACCCATGGTGGCCTAGTTAAATATTGGTTGGAACCTCCAACCCTCTTTAGGAACTTGGGTTAGTGCAGGATCATGGAGGTCCAAACTAGGCCTTTAAGTGGCAATGAAAATTTAGAAGAACAAATTTAAGAAACTTGACGTAAAAATTTAAATAGGCTATTAACATAATTTGATAAATATGTAAGAACATAGTTTATAGAAAATTGATTGAATGTAGTTTCTAATATATGAGTCCTTTTTGGGAAATAAGTACATCTATTTGGGTCAGTGCAGGATCATGGGGGTCCAAACTAGGCCCTTAAGTGGCAATGGAAATTTAGAAAACCAGAGTTAGGCAACTTGACATAAAAATTTGAATAATTTATTATCATAATTTGAAAAATATGTAGGAACATATTTGTAGAAAATTGAATGTGGTTTCTATGATACTATTCCTTTTTTGGAAAAAAGTAAATCTATTTGGTAAAAAATTGAAATTTCAATGAAGTAGTACTAAATTTCTAGGAAAAAATAAAAAGTAGGTGTATGTCTGACCAACCTAAGTACAAGCAAAAAATTATATATATATATATATATATATTTCAATATAAGTAGAGGACACATACCCAAATGTGCCACATTTTTTTATAATTTTTTTTGCAAGTAAATAATTAGTTATGATTTTTTTATTATTATTCTTTTTAAATATTAAAATGTGTTTGTTTGACCACCATAACTTGATCACAAATTTATGAAATTCATTTTTATTTTTTTTCTATCTTATAGTATGGGAAGCATAGAATGTGATGCATCTTTTGGATTAAAAAAATGTGAAATTGTTTAAGAATTATAGATGTTTTTCAATCAACCTATCAATCAAGACTTTAGTCAAAATGTATGTAGAAAATAAATAATAATTATCTATTTAATTCCAAATAAGGCATATCTTATATTTTTGGAATGCTGAAAAATTTCTCAATAAACCCTTTTTATTTCATCAAATTTAGATTTAAAGAAAAATTCACCAGCCACTTTTTTGTCATATCACCACGTTTTGGACCCCCATGATCCAACACTCGCCCATTTGGTGAAAATTTGAAATTTCAATGCAATAGTACTAAATGTTCAGGAAAAAATAAAAAGTAGGTGTATATCTAACCAACCGAAGTATAAGATTTTTTATTTTATTTTTAAACTTTCAATATAAGTAGAGGACATATGCCCAAATGTTTCACATTCTTTTTGTAATTTTTTTGCAAGTAAATAATTAGTTATTAATTTTTTATTAGAAATTTTTTAAAAATATTAAAAACTTGTTTGTCCTACCACCATAACCTAGTCAAAAATTTATGAAATTCAATTAATTTATTTTTATCCTATAGTATGGGAAGCATAGAATGTGTTGCACCTTTTGGATTCAAAAATTGTGAAATTGGGGTAAGTGCAAAAAGATGGGTGGCCAAAAAGTGGCCAATTTACTTTTTCATCCTGAAATAGCAAAAACGTGAGCAAGTTATAGTAAAATGTGCTTGTGTTATGGGTTGGTAGTGACCAAGCCTAGGCTCAGTCATTACCAAGCCATAACACAAGCACATTATAACATGAGTGCATTACAACATGCTCACATTATGGTTTAATTTTTTTTTAAAAGTGTATTTTGAATTCAAAAAATGTCATTTTTTGAAATAAAAAAAACTTTCCAAAATGCAAGTGCATTATAACGCTCTCACATTTTGGTCTACATTGAAAACTTTTTCTTCTCTTTTCTTGTCTCTTTCATCTTGTTATCTTTCAGGGAAACTATATACATGAAATACACATTTAACTTGACATTTACATATGGACATTTACTTTCTTATACTTTAAGTTATATTTCATGTATATAGTTTTAGGATGTTTGAGAGTGGTTTCAGATCTCTAGGAGTTATAATTCAAATTCTAGTTTTTGGAAGATCTTACAATTTTTTAGACTGCCAAATTTTAGTAATCAGCATGTCAAATATTAGTAATCAAGAGGTCAAATTTTAGTAATCAACAAGTTGTATCATCTTTCTCTTTCTCTATCTCACTCATTATTTATCCCTTATGCTCTAGACCTCTCTCTCTCTCTCCATCCCTCCCTCCATTCCTCCTTCCCTCCTTACCTCTCTAATTTTCTCTATCTCCCCCTCTCTCTTCCTTCCTCCCACCCACCTTCCCTCTCTAATTCACTCTAACCTCTCTCTCTCTCTCCACCTTCCTCCCTCCCTCTCTCTTCCTTCATCCCACCCACCTTCCCTCTCTACTTCTCTCTATCTAACCTATCCCTCTATACCTATCTCTCACCCTCCCTCCTCTCTCTCTCAATCTCTCCTTCCTCTTTCCTCCCCTCTCTCTCATTCTCTCTATCACACTTCTCTATCCCTCCCTCCTTCCCTTTCTACTTCTCTTTATCTTTCTCCATCCCTCTCTCTATCACACCTCTCTCTCCCTCCCTACCTCTCCCTCTCTCTCTACTCCTCCCTCCCTTCTCCCCCTCTCTATCTCTCCTTCCCTATATACTTCTCTCTAGATCTCTCTCCATCTCTACCTCTTCCTTCGCGTTCCCTCTCTCTCCCCCTCCCCCTCTCTCAATCTCCCAACCTTCCTCCACTTTTTGTTTCTCTTTCTCACACAAACTCTCCCTCCTCCATCTTTATCTTTAACTCTCTCCTTCCCTCTCTACTCTCTATCTCATTCTCTCTCTCCATCTCTCTCCCTCTCTCTCTAATTCTTCTTTATCTCTTATTCCCTATATACTTCTCCATCTCTCTCCATATCTCCCTCTCCCTCCCTCCTTCCCTCTATCTCCCCCTCTCTCTCAATATCCCCACCTTCCTCCTCTCTCTAAATTCTTCGCTATATACTTCTCTCTATCTCACCAATATCTCTCACTCCCTCACTCCTTACCTCTTTAATTCTCTCTATATATATCACCTCTCTCTCTATCTCACCTCTCTCTTCCTTCCTCCCACCCACCTTCCCTCTCTACTTCTCTCTATATAACCTATCCCTATTTTCCTCATTCTCTCTCCCTCCCTCCTCTCTCTCAATATCTCCACCTTCCTCCTTCCCCCTCTCTCCATCTCTCATTCTCTCTATCTCAATTCCCTCCATCCTCTCTCTATATCACCTCTCTCTATCACCTCTCCCTCCCTCCCTGTCTCTCCCTATCTCTCTCTATCTATCTCTCTATTTCTCCCTCCATCCTCCACCTTCTATATCTCTCCTTCCCTATATATACTTATCTCTATCTCTTTCTCTCAATCTCTACATCTCCCTCCCTCCTTCCCTCTCTCTCCTAGTCTTTCCTTTCTCAATCTCCCAACCACCTTCTCTCTCTCCCCATCTTTCTTTCGCTCTCTTCTTTTCTCTCTACTCTCTATCTCACCATTCTTTATTTGTCTACTTCTCCCTCACTATCTCTCCTTCCCTATATATTTCTCTCTATATCCCTCTTTCCATCTCTACCTCTCCTTCCCTCCCTCCCTCTTCCCTCTCTCCCTCTCTCTCAATCTCCCCACCTTCCTCCTCTCTCTCCTATCTTTCTCTCTCTCTCTCCCCCTCCCTCCCTCCCTCCTCTCTCTATCTCACCTCTCTCCCTCCCTCCCTCCTTCCCTCTCTAATATTATCTATCTCTCCCTTTCCCTCTCTTCCTTCCTCCCACCCACTTTCCCTCTCTACTTCTCTATGTCTAACCTATCCCTATCTACCTCTCTCTTTCACTCCCTCCTTCTATCTACCAAGAGACCCCATTTCTTTTAGGAATTTTTATTATATAATGAGCACTACCTTGTCGATGTGTCAATGCAATAGCATTGAAAAGGTAGTACTCATTGTATGAAAAAAAAATCACTATGAGACCTCATTTCTTTGACGCATTTTTTCATACAACGAGATCACATTGTATGAAAAAATGCCTCAAAGAAATGGGGTCTCACAATGATGTACATCACCATGAGACCCCAATTCTTTGAGGATTTTTTTCATACAATGAGCACTAATCTCACTATCTTGTCAATGCGTCAATGTGGTAGCATTGACAAGTAGTGCTAGTTGTATGAAAAAATGCCTCAAAGAAATGGGGTCTCACGGTGAATCCACCGTGAGACCCCATTTATTTGAGGAATTTTTTCACACAATGAGCACTACCTTGTCAATGCATCAATGTTTCAATGCGGTAGCATTGACAAGGTCGTGCTCGTTGTATGAAAAAATTCCTCGAATAAATGGGGTCTCATGGTGATGTACATCATCGTGAGGCCCCATTTCTTTGAGGAAATTTTTCATACAACGAGCGCTACCTTGGTACATCATAGTGAGACCCCATTTCTTTGAGGAATTTTTACATACAATTAGCACTACCTTGTCAATGCGTTAATGTGGTAGTATTGACAAGGTAGTCCTCGTTGTATGAAAAAACATCACTATGAGACCCCATTTCTTTGAGTCATTTTTTCATACAACGAGCACTACCTTGTTAATGCATCACCGTGAAACCCCATTTATTTGAGGAATTTTTTCATACAAGGAGCACTACCTTGTCAATGCGTCAGACCCCATTTCTTTGAGGCATTTTTTCATACAACGACCACTACCTTATCAATGATACTACATTAACACATTGACAAGGTAGTGCTTGTTGTATGAAAAATTCCTCAAAGAAATGGGATGTGAGACCCCATTTCTTTGAGGCATTTGTATACAATGAGCACTACCTTATCAATGGATCAATGCGATGCATTGACAAATTAGTGCTCATTGTATGAAAATTTCCTCAAAGAAATGGGGTCTCACATCCCATTTATTTGAGGCATTTTTTCATACAACGAGCACTACTTTTTCAATACATCAATGCGGTAGCATTAACAACATAGTGCTCATTGTATAAAAAGACATCACTATGAGACCCCATTTCTTTCAGGCATTTTTCATACAACAAGCACTACCTTGTCAATATGTCAATGCGGTAGCATTGACAAGCTAGTGCTTGTTGTATCAAAAAATTCCTCAAAGAAATGGGATCTCACAGTGATGTACATCATCGTGAGACCCCATTTATTTGAAGTATTTTTCATACAATGAGCACTAAGCTCACTACCTTGTCAATGCATCAATGTGGTAGCATTGACAAGGTAGTACTCATTGTATGAAAAACATCACCATGAGACCCCATTTCTTTGAGCCATTTTTCATACAATGAGCATTATCATCGTCGGACCCCATTTCTTTGAGACATTTTTTCGTACAAGCACTACCTTGTCAATGCGTTAATTGTTGTATGAAAAAAATGCCTCAAAGAAATGGTTTCTCACGGTGATGTACATCACTATGAGAACCCATTTCTTTGAGGAATTTTTCATACAATGACAACTAAGCTCACTACCTTGTCAGCAAATCAATGCAATAGCATTGACATGGTAGTGCTTGTTGTATGAAAAAACATCATCGTGAGACCCCATTTCTTTGAGGAATTTTTTTATACAACGAGCACTACCTTGTCAATGAGTCAATGTAGTAGCATTAAGAAGGCACTGCTCGTTGTATGAAAAAATGCCTCAAAGAAATGGAGTCTCATGGTAAACATCACTATGAGACCCAATTTCTTTGAGGCATTTTTTCATACAACAAGCACTACATTTTCAATGTGTCAATGCAATAGCATTGAGAAGATAGTACTTCTTGTATGAAAAAATGCCTCAAAGAAATGGGATCTCATCGTGGTGTACATCACTATGAGATCACATTTTTTTGAGGCATTTTTTCATACAATGAGCACTACCTTGTCAATTTTCCAATATGATAGCATTGACAAGGTAGTGTTCGTTGTATGAAAAAATGCCTCAAAGAAATGGGGTCTCACAATGATGTTTGTATGAAAATTTCCTCAAAGAAATGGGGTCAAGCATGGTGATGAAAAAATGCCTTAAAGAAATGGAGTCTCATGGTCATGTACATCACCATGAGACCCCATTTCTTTGAGGCATTTTTTCATACAATGAGCACTACCTTGTCAATGTGTCAATGTGATAGCATTAACAAGGTAGTGCTCATTGTATGAAAAAATACCTCAAAGAAATGGGGTCTTACGGTGATGTACATCACTGTGAGACCCCATTTTTTTGAGGCATGTTTTCATACAATAAGCACTAAGCTCACTACCTTGTCAATGTGTCAATGCAATAGAATTGACAAGGTAGTGCTCATTGTATGAAAAACATCACTGTGAGACCCCATTTCTTTGAGGAATTTTTTCATACAATGAGCACTACCTTTTCAATGAGTCAATGTGGTAGCATTGAGAAGGTAGTGCTCATTGTATGAAAAAATTCCTCAAAGAAATGGGATCTCATAGTGATGTACATCACCATGAGACCATTTTTTCATACAACAAGCACTACCTTGTCAAAGCATCAATGTGGTAGCATTGAGAAGGTAGTGCTTGTATGAAAAAAATGGCTCAAAGAAATGGGGTCTCATACTGATGTAGTGCATTGAGAAGGTAGTGCTCGTTGTATGAAAAAATGCCTCAAAGAAATGGGGTATCATGATGTACATCACCGTGAGATCCCATTTCTTTGAGGAATGTTTTCATACAATGAGCACTACCTTGTCAATGCGTCAATGTGGTAGCATTGACAAGGTAGTGCTCATTGTGTGAAAAAATGCCTCAGAAATGGGGTCTCGCGGTGATGTCCATCATAGTAAGACCCAATTTTTTTGAGGCATCTTTTCATACAAACATCATCATGAGACCCCATTTCTTTGAGGCATTTTTTCATACAATGAGCACTATCTTGTCAATGCTACCATGCTCATATGAAAAAATACCTCAAAGAAATGGGGTATCGCATTGATGTACATCACTGTGAGACCCCATTTCTTTGAGGCATTTTTTCATACAACAAGCACTACATTGTCAATATGTCAATGTGGTAGCATTGAAAGGTAGTCCTCGTTGTATAAAAAACATCACTATGAGATAGAGAGTAATAGAGAGAGAGTGTTAGGTAGTGATATATGGAGAGGTAGGTAGAGAGGGAGAGGGGAGATATAGATAAGTAGAGAGGTAGGGAGAGAGGGAGGGGGATGTAGTGAGGGACAGAGAGGTGAGATAGAGAGAAATAGAGAGTGATGGATGGAGAGGTAGGTAGAGAGATGGAGAGAGGAGAAAAAGATTAGAGAGGGAAGGAGAGGTAGAGAGAGAGGAGAGATAGAGAGAAGTAGAGAGGGAATGAGGGAGGGAGGGAGAGGTACGCAGGGAGAGAAAGGTGAGATAGAGATGTAGAGAGAGTGTGGTAGGGTGTGATGGATGGAGATTAGGTAGAGAGGTTGGAGGATAGAGGGAAGAAGGAAGAGGAGAGAGTATGGAGGAGAGAGAGTGAGGAGAGAGAGGTGAGATAGAGAGAAGAGAGTGGTAGGGAGTGATGGAGGAGAGGTTGGTAGAGAGAGGGAGAGGGGAGATAGAGAGAAGTAGATAGGGAAGGAGGGAGGGATGGAGAGAGAGAGGGAGAGGGGAGATAAAGATAATTAGAGATGGAATGAGGGAGTGAGGGAGAGAAATGAGATAAAAGGGTGTAGAGAGAGTGGTATGGAGTGATAGATGGAGTGGTAGGTAGAGAGTAGAGAGGGAAGAAGAGGGAAAGGTATGGATAGATATGGTGGGAGGTGAGATAGAGGTGAGACAGTGAGAAATAGAGAGATTGGTAGGTAGTGATGGATGGAGAGGTAGATAGAGAGGGAGAAGGGAGATATAGATATGTAGAGAGGGGGGAGAGGTAGTGAGGGACAGAGAGGTGAGATAGAGAGAAGTGAAGAGATTGATGGAGGGAGAGGTAGGTAGAGAGATGGAGAGAGGAGATAAAGATAAGTAGAGAGGGAAGGAGAGGTAGAGAGAGAGGAGAGATAGAGAGAAGTAGAGAGAGGAATGAGGAGTTATGGAGGGAGTAGGGAGGGAGGAGAAAGGTGAGATAGAGAGGTGTAGAGAGTGAGAGTAGGGTGTGATGGATGCAAAGGTAGGTAGAGAGGGATTGGGAGATAGAGAGTAGATAGGGAAGAAGAGAGGAGAGAGATAGAGAGAGAGGGAGGTGAGAAGAGAGGTGAGATAGAGAGAAATAGAGAGAGTGGTAGGGAGTGATGGAGGGAGAGGTAGGTAGAGAGAGGGAGAGGGGAGATAGAGAGAAGTAGAGAGGGAAGGAGGGAGGGATATGGAGAGAGAGAGAGAGAGAGGGATAGAAGGAGATATAGATAAGTAGAGAGAGGAGGGAGGTAGTGAGAGAGAAGTGAGATAGAGAGAATTAGAGGGCAAGAGAGAGAGAGAGAGGTAGTTCTTGAGATCAAGGGAGAGAGAGCCGGATAAAGGGATGGAGATAGTGAGAGAGAGGTCTAGAGTGTAAGGGACTAAAAATGAGTGAGATAGAGAGAATTAATACAAGTTGTTGATTACTAAAATTTGACCTCCTGATTATTGAAATTTGATCAAGTCTAAAAATTTGTAAGATCTTCCAAAAACTAGAATTTGCAATATAACTCCTAGAGATCCGAAACCACTCTCAAACATCCTGAAACTATATATACATGAAATATAACTTAAAGTATAAGAAATTAAATTTCCATATGTAAATTTTGAAATATTTATATTTTATTTATATATAGTTTCCCTCAAACATAACAAGAAGAAAGAGGAAAAGAAGAGAAGAAAAAAAAATCAATTTAGACCAAAAGGAAAGCGCATTATAACGTATGCTTGTGTTTTGTCAATGCATTGAAATAACACGAGCGCATTATAACGTGCTCACATTTTGTCTTGCTTTGTGAATTTCCAAGCCTTTGGCTTGGATTCGCTTTGGATTTCCAACCCAAACACTTGGAGGGCCTTCCCAATGTCCAAAGACGTGTTTTTGCATATTCTATAAAATTTCATATAATATCGTTTGTGCTAACCATCAGGTTTGCACGTGTTTCAAGGCTGAGTAAATCAAACACATGGGTAATTTTAAGCTCTCTTATCTATCTAACGATGTAATTTTTTTCACATTTTGATAATTTGAAGCTTTTGATCTTTAATTTATTTTGCTTGTGTGTCTGTTTTTGGAAAAAACCACTATTTGGTTATTTTTTTCTTTATAAATTAACCATTCATTGAAATTTCAAATAAATTACATTTTTAGAAACTAGACTCCATTCTAAACATATTTTAAAAAAATAATTTTAAATTAGTTTTCAAAATTTATAGGGGTAGCACAACAAAAATTCTATCTTTTAGGATGTGTCCACTTTGAAAATTAGTAAAAAATTAAATATTCATTAAAAATTATTGAAAAATCGGGCATAAACTATATGATGTTAGCTACTTTCTCATCAAAGAGATTTTAAAAATACCAAAAAAAAGTTAACCTTTTGAGGGAGCCACAAAATTTGCTATGTTATGTTTTTTTGATAAAAACAACACCAATTTATGTGGCTCCCTCTTTTGAACCCCTTAATCTATACCATTTTCAATAAAAATTAGTAGTTTAGAAAGAAGACTCAGAGCACTATGATCCTTGTTGTTGTTGCATTTAAAATTTTTGAGTGTAACTATCCTCAATTTCTCATCAAAGGTCAGTATTTCCTGATTTCAAAAAAAAGTGGTGACTTAAGACCCCTTTTTGGCTCCCCATCTTTTTGTGCTTGCCCATCATTTGAAAATTATAGATGTTTTTTAGTCAACCTATCAATTAGAACTTTAGTCATAATGCATGTAGAATAATAATAATAATAATCTATTAAATTCAAAATGAGGCATATCTTATATTGGTGAAAAGCTAACAAATTTCTTAATAAACCCTTTTAATTTCATCAAATTTGGATAAAATTTTCTTTTTTGTCATATCGCCACTTTTTTTACCCTTGTGATCCTGCACTCACCAACTTGGAACCATATATTCTATTAGTTATTCTTGAACCCAAGGTAGCTCATTTTTCTTGGTGTATTATTTATCAAAGACTTCTTGGATCTTGTTTTTCTCAACTAGGAGTTCTTACATGCTATTGTCTATTTTTTGGATAACCTGAGATGTTCAAGCATCTTTTTGGTTGTGTTCCAAAGCTAGAAAGCTTGGTCCTAGATTCATGACTTCTTCATGATATTCAATCCAAACCATTTTTCATGCCATACAGTTTTGCTAGGATATTGGTCATGTCTCACTATCAAATTCAACTAGAATTTGTATTCTTTCAAGCTAGAAATTCTATTTACAATATTAAAATATAGAAATTCTACTATTTTTACTAGTTGTTTTTTTATATTTATTTCTTACTTTGTACACTAAAGATATTATTTTATCTAACGTGATTATAGATATTTAGATGCAAGTGAACAATGTTGCACTTAAAGTTTCACAATTGTAGGTACTTTTAGATCACTAGGGAAATAACCCTTGTATAGTTTCTATAGTTCCATCTTTTTCCTTCCACTAGAGCTCCCATCCACACACATACAAATATGGGCATAGACATCATAATAGAAGATAATTTCAATCTAAGTCACATGGCTCTCAATTACCTTTCTAACAAGCCAAGGATCATGACTCTCATGATTGGTCACAAATTTATTTCCTACCTTTAACATCTTTATAGGGGTGTGTTGCTCCTAGTTGACCATATTCTAGTAAGTTTCCTCACATAGATCTAGACTCAAAATGTAGTAATTTCTTTCCTTCATTTTCCTTTGGTTTTTTAGTACTTGAAAAATCTTGTAACTCCCTAAAAATCACTTCTCTATAATAACTCATTTTCTAGGTTAGTGGACTCCAAAGCTTATATAAAGTTTTGTACCCTCACCATATGATACAAATATGTATTCTAAGATTTTGGATCCGAATTAGATAATTTTTTTCTAGGCACATGAACATAAGACTTGCAACTAAATACCCTTAAATGTGAAACAAAAGGCTTCAAGTAACTATTCACAATTCATAAGGTGTTTCTTCAATAAAATATGAACATGGAGATCTATTAATTAAAAATTAGCACTTGTAGAATCTATCTAAATCATTGATCTAATTACATGTACCACTCAACATACTTTTGGATCTTTCTATGAGATATCGGTTGAATCTTACTACAACCCTATTTTGTTGAGGTGGGTTTGATATAGTCTTATGTTGAAAAATGCCTACATGCTTACAAAAATCTTCAAATTTCTTGGAGTAATATTCACAACCATCATTAATTTTAGCACTCTTATTGTATGATCCATTTTCTTCTCAAATAAGTCCTTAACTTCTGTAAACTATATGAAAATTTTATATTTGACATGTATAAAATAAATATAGGTGTATTTGGAGGCATCATTAATGAGTAAAACATAAAATTAAGATTTTTACATAAAACCCACATCCATTGGAGGAATACATTTAAATTAATAATTCTAAAAATATCTTTTTTTTATAGCTCTTCCAATAAGAAATGGAGATCTATTTTATTTACCAAACACATAGTGCTCACATAAATTGAATTTTCCAACATAGTAATAAAGAAATCATCAACTATGTATTTTTTAAGGAAGAAACATGTGTGAGATTAACTTACACTAATATTGAAGGGAGTTTTGTAAAAATAACTCCAAATTTTATCTAAAAACTTATTAAAAGTAAATAAGTACATTCATAAATAGATAAAGAATGTACCCATAACACAATGGTTCACATAGAAAAAATATTTTTTGGAGAAAAACTCCACACTCCAAAACTTGCACAGTTCATTATCAAATTTGAAAGAAGGTTGCAAAACACTTGTAATATAAGTATTTATAATATTATTTCAAAAGTGCAATGTAGAAAAATGTATCCCTTTACATTTTTGTGCACTTGATTTGGAAATAATATTAAAATGGACTTAATTGTGCCTTAATTTAGTGTTGTAAAATGTATTTATTTACACTTTCACACTTATTTAGGGCTCCCCTATTTAAGTGAGCTGAATTATCCATTAATTGTCCCCTTCAATTAAAATCCAAGCCTAATTAAATTTAATTTCTAAATGGTAAAACCTGACATTCATAAATTCCATTACATAACACTCATCCCTAAAGAATGTGTGTCCTAGGTAAGTGACTTAGGACTCATTCGCCATAGGGTGAATGGGTCATCACTTAAACCTAGTACCCCCCCCTTTTTGGTATTTTTTTGGTGGTATTTTAATATTTTTAAATCCATAATTCAATGTCGGCTTGTGATATTTGAATTTTAGGAAATTAAGGTAACATACATATAAATATAAGGTTATTTCACTATGTTTCACCTAGAATTTTCAAGAGAACACTCCTAATAGAAATTTTATGAGATCAAGAGCATTTCAAGAGCATTGCAAAGCATTCAAGGGTAGTTTTATTCATCATTTGTTGCAACAATCAAGATCCAAGCATTATGTCAAATTTATGTGGAGTCATGCATATTTTTGGAGCTAATATGTTGATGTAGGTTCTACAATTCAATCAAGCATTCAAATTATCATTTCAAGATTCAAAGTCAAAATCCACATCCATTGAAGCCATTTCATGCAAGTTGCAGACCTCCATTATCAAAGTTTCATCCAATGGTTTGGTGAGTTGTGACAGAGTTGTCCCTTCATAATTCCTTTCATGCTTTTATTCATTTCAAAGTTTAATTACCAAAATGGGGTTTGACCAAGGAAAACCTCTATTCACCTAGCAAAAAAAAATTTCTCTATCTTGATGTGTGTTTGTATATTTTAGGTGGAAGATCTATTGAAGAACAAAAATTGCAAAATTGTCAAAGTTGCATTTGTTGTTACCATTCTTGCAAAATCATAGAAATTGACCTACAAACTTTATTTCTGACTTTTCGACTACTATATTTGAGATTATGGGATTACAAACACAGAGGAACAAAACCCAAAAATAGATTTCAGAGAGCCCTACCAAAGACCCATTCACCATAGGGCGAATGAGTCCTCAATTAGCATTGAAAACACACTTTTTGTGAGAGGTACACAAGATTTATCCCTTCTAGATTCTCCCTAAAGTCTGTAGGTTCCATAAATTTTATGTTTAAGCTTATAAATTCACTTTGTAGATCACAATTTGGAGTTTATTTGCTATTTTTAATCTTTCTCCCCAAAGTGCTATTTAATCTAGACCCCCGTCCTAGCAAAAAAAGGAAAGCAGTAGATTCACATCTTGGGTTGACTCACCTAAGGGTTGTTGGTCAATTCTTGGTGTGGATCTCATTTCCTAACAAAAGTAGAAGAATAGGACCCCTTTTCCCTCTTTGGATCCACTTTTCCATTTTGGGAAATTCCACCACACTATTTTTCTTTATTTCAAAAAGAATAAAAAATTGGAGTAATTTCAGTAACATTTCATCAACACCTATGTACCTACAAACTCATATATCAAACTACAACTCCAACACTCAATTTATGGGCAATTGGTAAACTAGAAACCATTTTTAAAAAAAGATGCTAGAAACCTCTAGCATTACGGTGCCCAAACTAGACACCAAATCCCAATGCCACCCATGAAAATTCCTTATTGAGCTAAAACTAGTAACTTAATATTATCTCTTTCACTTACCATAAAATATCATAATAATACGCCCAACTTTGGTTCCTATTTTGTAACTCCCACTGACCCAAAACAAATTTGAAATGGTAAAAGTAAATAGCCATCATAAAGAAGGTCAATATTCTAAAGCAACTCCTCTCTTACAAACTCTTACATGTAGTAAGATTGTGTCATAGAGGTCCTTTAAGTAGTATGCTCCAAATTTACTATGAATGAGAACCTTAATGTAATTATACAAGACTCATTATAAGGAATTGACATTGGAAAATATGCCACCTCAAAATTCCATGCCCCATTTTCATGTGAGACTAATTAAAATAATAAAAAAATACAATAAATTCTAATTAATTACAAGAAAACATAAAATAATAAATAAATAATTATAGGAACTGGTAAAGGTTGAAATGTCTTAATTCCCAATATTCCACCACTTGTAAATACCTTGAAAATGCCAAAGGGAAACACCAACACTAAAATTTAAATTCTATTGGCCAAGAGGCCCATAGAATCCATACACCATCTCAATAGAATCCATACACCATCTCAATTTCTTTATACTCATAGGTTTAGTTAATGCATTTGGGACATTTATCAAAGTCCTTACATTCTTTAATTTTACCCTTCTATATTGGAACATGTCTCTTGAAAAATAATATTACACATCTATGTGATATGTCTTCCCATGAAATTTTGGGTTCTTTGAAAAAATTTGCACTTTGATTTTCACAATAAAGAGTAATGACACCTTATTTTAACCCAATATTTTTAAACAAATTATTAAGCCATTGAATTATTTACAAGCATGAGCTAAAACCATAGCTTGTCACTTACTCACCTAACTTATTGAACTATTGAATAGAGTTAACACCTAGGAATTGGTGAATCTTTTCTATCAAAATGACTTACCCAGCCTAATCCATAAAACCACAAATATCAAGATAACTACTATCTCCTATCAAATTACCATGATAACAAAAGAAATAATTTGAGGTACCCTAAAAATATATAAAGACTCTCTTAACAACCTCCCAATGAATCCATCTAGGATTAGACATAAACATGCTAAGAACTCCCATTTCTTGGGTGATGTTTGATCTAGTATAGACCATATCACACATTAAAATTGCAATTACACTTTAGGAAGGAAATATACACATTCCTTTCATCTTAGAAGGAAATGTAGGACAATGTGTAGTAGATAATTTTTTAACAATTATCACATGAGCATAAGATGGTCTACAATACTACATGCTAAACCTCTGTAAAACTAAATTGACATAGTTACTCTAGAAAATACATAGTTTTATTTTCTTTCTCTCTCTTTTGATTTCTATCCAAAGAATGAGTTTATCCTTGATTGAGTATTTAATTTTAAATATAGCCACAAGCTAATACTTTATTCTTGAAATCAAACCATATTCCTTTTTACTCTTAAATAACATGTCATCAATAAATAAGTCAATAATTAGGAAATAATCACTATATGATTTGTAATGAACACAATAATGTGATTAAGAATTCTCAAATTCCAAACTCAAGACATATGTGTCAAAAATTTTGGTCATATATCCTTGGACTATATTTTAGGCCATACACATATTTCTTCAATTTACACACTAATGTTTCCTTACCTTTAATCATCGAGTGTTCTAACTAAATCATGTAGATATATCTTCCTATTAACATATATTTTTTACCTCTAATTTAAGCTACAACCATAGAAAAAAAAATCTAGTGATTATCATTTTTACAAATTTAAGAAACAAATTCCTAGCGTAATCTACCCCCTGAACCTAGGAGTAGCCTTTAGCAACCAATTGTACTATGTACTGCTTAATGATATCATATAAACCAATTTGATTTTTAAACATCCATTTTTCAACCAACAAGTTTGTGTCCTCTAAGAAAGGGAATGGTCAAGTTCTTGGAAATTGGAAGGTTGTCATTGATGTCAACAATGGAAATTGGTAGATTGTCATTTATGTACATTGCTTGTATAGATCAGTAGTTGCTCCAGTAATAATGATTCAAGCTGTGATCTCTCCAATACTGGAAGTTTGTTGATCTGGTATTTGTTGAAAACCTAGAATACTAAGAGGGGGGATGAATCAGTATTCCATAAAACCATTCACATAAAATCCATCTAAATAATATCATAGTTCTGACGGAAATGACAAGAGAAAACATGGAATCAAGACAACGCATCAACACACATGAACACCAATATTTTTACGTGGAAAACCCAAAATGGGAAAAAACATAGTGAGGGTTAGCTCACAATATTATATATCCAGATATAGAATATTACAATGGCTTATTATCAAGACACATTTTCCTTAAAGGCTCACAACCTGAAGTGATTTACAAAATATAGATGGTTCACTTCCAAGTGGTGAACTAGGATAGAATGCACCTTCCTTGTGTTGGGGTTCAGTTCCAGTGAAGCACAATACATAAATAAATTTTCTATATATAACACATCTATTTGCTTATTCATACAATTTCGCACATATGCAGCACACACTCTCTTCTCTATCTTACATCCCATTCCCTTCTTTTCTCTACACCTTTTCTCACCCTCAAAAGAGTCTTACATATATACATGCACATTCATATTCATTCATGTTCACTAATTAGATTGGCCTAATTAGAGAAACCCTATTTCAAATCAAAAACCAACTCTATCAACATTTTCCCTCAAAACACAGTCATCTTTGCATAAATAGTCGGTGTTGACCTAAAATAGATCCCTTTATCATTCGTAGAACATATTAAAACTTCTCAACATTAATACATAATTAGGTCAGTCAAAGCTAGATCAACACTCCAAAATATATATATGAAATCCATCAAACGTGTAACACAAAAACTTGTTAACACATTGAATTCTTCTTTAGATGAAATCAAACTACTTATCTTCAACACCGCATGGCATGATAAATAATTATGATAAAATGTGGAATCTCCCATATTGGTGTAATGTATAGAAACTCACTGTAGTCTTCAAAGAAAAATACTGTCATTCATGTCTTCCAAATGCTTTCATATATCATTATGAAACTCCAATGTAGAATGCATCTTGTAGTCTCAAATTTATGTACAAAGTCATGTAGTGATATCTTTTTATGAGATAGAATCCAATCCAAAAAATTGACGTACAGAGCTAGTGTATAAGCATGACATTGTTACGCAAGCTACTAGTAACTATACCTTTTCAACCATACAACCTTGTCAAATGAAACCTTGTAATTGGATGCAACTAATGTCAAGATAGAACATATTATTAGCTTATGATTAAATTCAAAATAAGATAATATAGATCAAAATATCAGATCAATAGATTTCCATTACCAGAGTAGCTAAATACTGAAAAGCATTGAATTCCATTGTGGAAAAACCCAAATTCCTCTATCTATTGACATCAATGACAACCTCTCAATTTCCAAAAATCTCCCCCTTTGTCATTAATGGAAACACATGATGTGAAAACCATCAAAAACCATCAAAATATCTCTTCCCAATTTGAAAAATTTCTCCTCAAAAATTGTTCACAAAACTTTTCAATTTTCACATACCTTTTCTTTGTTTCCCCATGATACCTCTCTTTTTGAAATTTTTCCTCCCCCTTTGATATCAATGGCAAAGGAAATAAAAAAAATGCTTTAACAGTTCCTTTTGCATACCTGAATACTCCCCCTAAGGAGTACATCCAAAATAGCATCTATGAGTGATCAACCTGAGGTTGTAGTTCCTTGAAGTTTGTTGAGAATATTTGTCCATGAGGATCTCCCCTCATCCCAAATCCTTTATTCCTTTGAAAATTCTTTGCATGTAGATCTATTTGAGATCAATTAAGATGTATTTTCCTTCAACCATAGTTTTGGGAATAACATTTGATTTTAGAGTTTTGTCAGCCAGAGAAAGAACATAATAGATAGGTGAGCAATTAATCTCGATTAGGTCTCTAAACTTCTCGTACTATTTAATAGGATCTCCCCTTTCTCTTTATGCAAAGAAAGGTATTCCTCATGTAGTTTTGTCAAACCGTACGAAGTCTGATAATCCAAATCAAGAGCCAGGTCAAAGGTGCTAGATGCAAATTTGATCTGGGTTTCAATTGTGTTCTCAATATTCTTGAGTCTTTGAATTTCATTAGGAAAAGTCCAATAGGATGTGAATAAACTCATGAACTCTTCCTTGCACTCTTGAACTTCCTTGAGTCATTCAAGTACCATGTTGTGAGTAGACTTTCACTTCCCTACAATTTCCAACAATCCTTTATCTTCAACCCAAGAGACCATGTCACTTACTACTTTATTCTTTAATTCATTGAATCTATTAGTTAATGAACTTGTTCTTTCCCTAGTAGACAATGAAGAACTAGTGACCATATGAGGAGCTAACTAAAAAATGTGTCCTTCTAGCTAGTTGCTTAAGTCTTCTTGGAGCGGGTTCAACCTGAGCAACTAATGCATCAACCTTAGTGACTTTCCTCTTTTCTCTAGTAGCAGAAATTGATTTATTGGAGACTAACTTAGACTCTTCAAAAGCTTTAGCTACTTCAGTGTAGGTTTCAAACCTAGGTATGTTGGGGTCCTGAGGGCTGTTAATCAACATATCAATACAACCAATAGCATAATTCTTCTCGATCTCATATCCTAACTCAGGAATCCATGAGTTTCTTGTTTTAACTTTATTGATAATGTAGTTATTAGTGTTTACCAAAAATGTTATATCATTCTTGTATTTTTTAACTAATTTTCTCTTGGAACTCTCCTCCTATTGTTTATTTTCCTTTGGAATTTTCCAAAGAGTGTAGCAAGGGAATCTCCTTGTGCATCCAAATCCCCAATGTTTCTCATAAGTTCCTTGATCTGATGAGTGACCAGTATGGTATTTACCCAAATAACTTCACCTATTTCAGGAATCTCCTTCATAAAATAGAAACATAAAATCAATTTACCATACCTGAATGTACATTTCTTCTTCTTGATACCTCTCAAATTCTCCAACAACTATTGCTAGAGCAATTCACAAAGGTCGTATTCTATTATGTTCTCAACCATATTCAATGTAAGGTCAATTGCAATGGTGGAGACATCATTGTTACCAATAAAAAATTGTGAAATAACTAGATTTGCATATTGAACTATCGGGTTAGTGAATCTAGCACGTGTTCCTTATTAAACCTTTTCCTTTAACAAAATTACATTCAAAAGTCAATTTGAAGGATGATAAGCTAGTAACATCCTTGATTACTTCTTTGGTTATCATATATGAGTTTTCAAGCCACACACATTCACCATGAAATTTGTTGAGAGCTAGACTGATACACCTTTCTTCATTACTAAAGTTCAGAAAATTGTTCAATACATCCAATTTCATTTTTGTGAGTATGTTGTATTCTGGTTTTAGATTAAAATCATTTCTAGTTAATTCTTCAATCCACAACATGCAAGCTTTTCCATATGTATATTCTTCAACTTTTCCATGAGTATATACCCCAACCTCTTCAATTGGTATAACACCAAGAGGGGTATCCGAAAAAGCACCCAAAGGATCAAGTTCTAAAGTTTTAACTGGGTACATTTTAAACTTTGGTTCTGGTTTCACTGAATTGGCTATGATTCGAGGTATATCCATCATATTTAAAAAAGATTGATAATTAATTCAAATGAAATAGTATATAGCAATAGTGACTTACCTCTTTATTTCCAACCAACACCAAATTCTAAATTTCTATTGTATAAAATTGTTTGGGTTTCTTCAAGCTTCCTTTGCATGCTTCTCTTCTTTCACAATTTCTTTTCATCAAATGTGTCTTCCTTAACATATTTAAATTTAATTCTTTCATCCCAAATGCTTGTGAAATAAATGCTATAGATCACAATTTGATGACCTCAAAATTAGTGTATACTTCCATCCTTTCAAATTCTACGGAATTCATTCTTCACACATGTGTTCTAAAACTTTCTTTCGCATGAAATTTTAAATTTGTAACCTTAATAAATGCACTTCTATCATGATATGAAATCATATATCAAAAGAGGGGCTATTGAATTTTCTGATTATTGCTCCCCCTTAGCCACTACCTGGATCAATTTTTGATGAGAGTATCTATACCGAAGGATGACACAGATGAAATCAATACTTCTAATTCTGCTTGTTTTTTAGATTCTTCTTCCTTTCTCTAGATCCTTTCCATTTCCTTCTTAATTTCTATTGGATCAATCTTAATGACTAGTTCAATTCTCTTCACTGGATTGTTACTTCTCATAATTATGATTTTTTAGTCTCTAGAAAAATATCCCAGATTGCTACATTTATAAAAAAAGAACATTCTTCCATCCAATTTGTCTTTTATCCAATCTATATTTGCATTGGTTAGCTTTATGTATAAATCAATTATAGTGATAACAATACCCATTGAATGAATAAATCATATTATTCAACTTCTTATTTCTACATTCTTTAGCTTTATGTTCAATCCTCTTGCATTCAAAACATTGTCCAGAGAATGATAAAGTATTTTCATTCATTCCATCATTTTGTTTTTCTTTCTTTTCACAATATTTTTCCCTGTGTCCAAACTTATTGTAACAATAATAGACACCATTAAAACATAAATACCTTTGGGCATTAGGTTTTCTGATAGGAGTCCTTTTGGTATTTGTCACTAGATTCTTGAATTGTCCATCATTGCTTTGAGTCTTTCTGTCAAGAAATTGATTTTCATTTGAAATTTTTCCTTCATTAAATCCCAAATTACTTTTATCCATAGAGGGTCTCTGTCCTACAATTAGTTCATCCAACATTGTAGAACTTGTAACAAATTTATCCTCATGTAATTTTTCCTTTTCCGGATCTAATTTCAAAATCGCCACTTCTTGCTCAAACTTTGCATATTCATCCATCTTCCTTTGAATTTCAGCTTTCTAATAATCTTCAAGTTTTCTCTTTTCTTCCAGCTATTATTTTAGTCTGATGATATCCCCATTTGCTTTCTTTAATTGATCACTAACTTCTCCATATTTTTATTTCATATTTTTAATGCACTCATCTGCTTCCTTCAGCTTATCCTTCAAATCTTCATTTCCTTTTGTATGTTCAACAAAGATCACTTCTAGAGGAATAAGAATTTTTTTGTCTTCCATATATTTGAATTTAAGGACCTTCTCCAAGTTGTTAGAATTCTTTAGAGGAACCAAACTTTGATACCAATTTTTGAACACCCAAAATACTGAGAGGGGGGTGAATCAGTATTCCATAAAACCACTCATATAAAATCCATCTAAACAATATCATAGTTCAGACTGAAATGACAAGAGAAAACATGGAATCATGAAAATATATCAACACACATGAGGACCAATATTTTTATGTGAAAAACCCAAAATGGGAAAAACCACGGTGAGGGTTAGCTCACAATATAATATATCTGGATATAGAATATTACAATGGTTCACTATCAGGACACACTGTCCTTAAAGGCTCACAACCTAAAGTGATTTACAAAATAGAGAATGGTTCACTTCCAAGTGATTAATTGAGTTAGAATGCGCCTTCCTTGTGTTGGGTTCAATTTCGGTGAAGCACAATATATAAATAAAGTTTTTTTTTGTATACAACATATCTGTCTTCTTATTCATGCAATTTCGCACATATTCAACACACACTCTCTTCTTTGTCTTACATCCCATTCCCTTCTTTTCTCTACACCTTTTTCTCACCCTCAAAAGATTCTTGCATATATACATGCACATTCATATTCATTCATGTTCACTAATTAGGTCGGCCTAATTAGAGAAACCCTATTTCAAATCAAAAACCAACTCTATCAACATTTTCCCTCAAAACACAATCATCTTTGCATAAATAGTCAATGTGGACCTAAAATAGATCCCTTTATCATTCGTAGAACATATTAAAACTTCTCAGCATTAATACATAATTAGGTCAGTCAAAGCTAGATCAACACTCCAAAAACTATATATTCAATCCATCAAACGTGTAACACAAAAAATTGTTAACACATTAAATTCTCCTTTAGATGACATCAAACTACTTATCTTCAACACCACATGGCATGATAAACAATTATGAGAAAATGTGGAATCTCCCACATTAGTGTACTATATAGTAACTCACTATAGTCTTTAGAGTAGAATACTCTCATTCATATCTTCCAAATGCCTTCATCTATCATCATGAAACTCTAATGTAGAATGCATCTTGTAGTCTTAGATCTATGTACAAAGTCTTGTAGTGATATCTTTTTTTGAGATAGAATCCAGACCAAAAAATTGACGTACAAAGCCAGTGTATAAGCATGACACTGTTACCCAAGCTACTAGTAACTGTACCTTTTCAATCATACAACCTTGTCAATTGAAACCTTGTAAGTGAATGCAATTGATGTCAAGATTGAACATATTATCAGCTTTTGAGTAAATCTTACATTGAAATAATATAATCAAAATAAAAATATTAGATCAATAGATTTCCATTATCGAAGTAGTTAAATATTGACAAACATCATAATTCCATTATGGCAAAAATCCAAATTCCTCTATATGTTGACATCAATGACAACCTCTCAATTTCCAATAGTATTTTGGTTTGGATTATCTTATTTTGTAAGAGTCGATCAGAAGTTGATATTATGTTCTATCTTGACATCATTTGCATCCACTAACAATATCTCAGTTGATTTGGCTATACGATTGGAAAGATATAGTTACCAATAGTTTGCAAAATGGTGTTTTGCTTATGTACTAGTTCAGTACATCAATTTTTTGGTCCGGATTCTACCTCAAAGAAATATATCTCTATATTATTTTTTATATTGATTTGTGACTACAAGATGCATCTTACACTAAAATTTTATGATGATATGTGAACACATTCAAAAGATATGGCTAATAGTGTTCTACTTTGAGACTGTAGTAATTTTATGTACAATGTATTGATGTGGGAGATTTTGCATTTGCTCATGATTAATTATTTTGTCTTGCAGAGTTGAGGATAAGTTACCTAATGTTTTCTAAAGGAGAATTCAATGTTCTAACATGTTTTTGATATTACATGTTTGATGAATTGCATATACGTTTGGAGTTTGGATGTTTTAGGTCTAACTCTGGGATACCTAATTATGAATTTGAATCAAGAAGATTAAATATGTGTTTTGAATGCTAAATGGATCCATGTTAGGTCCATGCTAACTTATATACCATATATTAGATGCTTGTGTTGGGTGCGAAGATGAATATTACTTTGAGGACAATACCGACAGAGTTGGTTTTTGATTTAAATGGGTTTTTCTAATTAGGCCGACCTAATTAGTGAAAGTGAATGTATATGGTATATATGTAAGACATTTTTGTGAAGAAGAGTGAGTAAGAAAGCATGCAAAGATGTGAAATAAAAAAATGATGAAATTTAGAGAATGCAAATGTATGAAATTGTATGTATAAGCAGACATAATTGTTGTGTATATTGTATAGAGAAGTGTTTTGTATTCAATACTTCATCGGAACTGAATTCCAGCACAAGGTGCATTCTATCTTATTCCATCCCTTAGCAGTGAACCATACTCTATTTTGTAAATTATTTTAGGCTATGAGCCTTCAAGGTTAGTGTGTCCTGGTAGTGAGCCCTTGTAATATTCTATATCTAGATATATTATATTGTGAGTTAATCCTCACTATATTTTTTCCCATTTTGGGTTTTCCATGTAAAAATATTGGTCTTCATGTGTATTTTCATCTTGTGTTGATTCCATTCTTTCACTAATTGTTAAAGTTAGAGTTGTGTTATTGCTTGGAATACTGATTCACCCTCCCTCTCAATATTCCAATTGTTTAACACAAGTCTCATGTATCATTCTTCTTAAAGGCCAACATCTCTTCATCCATGGTAATTTTTCATAACTCTACATCATTCCCACCCAATGTATCTTACACATATTTTGGTACATAAATATTATTATTAAAAATAAATATAAATCTCTAATCATTAGGTGAATACCTTTCTAGTGGTTGTATATGCCCAATACACCTTTGAACAAGTTGAGGTGGAGGCTATTCATCTTCTTTTGAAGATTTAAATCTTGATGAGATCTTATCAACACCTTGTCTCACTTGTGGCCTCAATTCAAATTTCTCGAGTGTAGAAGGAAGTTGAATCAAATATTTCAATGCATGTTGTCATGGCTGTAATACACTGGAGAAATGATTAATTTCTCTAAAGTTTATAATTTTATTGTATGTTAACTTTTATCTAAAAAGATCCTAAAGATTGTATTATTTCACACCATAACTTTAATTAATGAAGATACATTTCATAGCATTTTTATCTAAATTTGTTTGCTTCTCACTTGGCATTGAGAGGAAATTGGCAACCATCCAAGAAAAATTCCACATAACCCAAATAGATAAAACCATCCAACCCAAAATTCATCCATCACTCATGTATTATTCAACAATAAAATCACCACAATACATATTTAGAGTCTATATGAACACTTTTAAAACATCAAGCTCTCTACATCTAATACCACACATCTCATGCCATGCTTCAAACCCTCACAAATGCAAACAAGAGATGCTCTCAACCGCTTGGCCAAAAATTGCCAACTAGCCAACCTTAGACAACTACCCATGTTCTTTCTTTTATAGACATAAGGTTGCACAAAACCACCAAGTGGTATTACTTAAAACCATGTGACTAATTCCATGAGATTATAAAACCATTAAATCCATATTAAATTTTTGGTATTAAGTTAAATCCCAATATTAAATAATTTTCCAATGTATAACCCCACATTTAATATTTATCACAATGTTACTATTAGCATATTACATTGTGTTGTAGTTACATTATGTTGTGGAAGAGGTAATGGTTTATATAATTAACCAAACTATCATAAACAACCACCAAACTATTTCTTAAGCAACTATCACTTGCTCACCTCTTGTATAGATACATTGCTTTACATCAATAGAAAAAAATGAAGTTTTTATGTATTTTCCACCATTTGGTATCAGAGCGAGTGATGATGGGTGGCAATGATCTTTTATAAATTGGTGTGAGATTCTTCTTAGAGCCCATGGATTTGCATATATAGTGTCAGGGAATATTACAAGATATGGCGTAAATAGCATGGTTGATTCCCAAAGGAGATGCCCAGTTGATTGTGCTCTTCCATTTGAAAGTAAACAATTATTACTTGTCTGACTCAATGGTGCATAGTTGGTGTTAAATATGAAAAATAATGAACTGAAGAAAAATCATTGAAAGTTATTTATAGAGGTGTGTGCAACCTTGAAGATCTCATAGTCCAAGCATTTTGGAGCAACAACAAATAATAAAGGCAATGAAAGACTCCAGTGTATGAAAGAAGGTGATTTGAAATTGGTGCACACCATAATTTGTTCAAGAATTCATGGTATGTGTTAGGATGTTAGTTTTAAGTAAAAGTTCCCTAGCGCTTGATGCAATGTATAACTGCCATCCCTGTCATCACAAAGCCATGAGTCATTTGGTAGATCCACAAAAGTGCCACAAGCTTCTGAGAGTGAAGATAGTGGGAACTGTCAAATTAATATGTGGGAATATTATTTGCTCATGTGAAAATTTTATATCATGATATTTCAAAAGAACAATACCATTGTGATGATTGTTGCATATGCAACAAATATAGTAGTTGTTATTCAGTTGGTTTGCATAAGGCACACTATTATGTAGCAAACTCAATACATCATAATTGTCCTATTTGTTTTGAGTATCTTTTTTATTCCAACAAGATGATGCACATTTTGATGATGGGTCTAGATGGTGGTAAGACTACTATTTCATACAATTCGAAACTTGATGTTATTGTTTCTTCCATTCCCACTATTGGTTTCAATGTTGAGACTATTGAGTTGCAAGATGTTGTTCTAGTCATTGCAAAGAATGTTATATGTTGTATACATATGGGAGATGTGGTTACTGTTCATGAATATCCTGATAGTAAATGTAATCCAAAGAGGGGAATTTTTTTGGCTATGTCAAGGGTCATTACATTAGAAATAAGAACATTGTAATTTTCATTCAGATTAGGGTTATCTTTACAACATCTAACAAGGCCTCTAAAGACTCATCAAAGATATCAAATGAATAAACTATAACAGGGTCATACCAGAGGCTGGTGGCACCATAGGTTGGAGGAAATTCCATCATCTCAAGTTAGCTTCTCGCTTTGAGATGATGCTTTGCATGAGAAGCAATTTTGGCTTTAATTTTTTTTATTTTCCTTATTGTTACTGACACATTTGAAGAATACATATATTGTGAAGTTTTTTTTTGGAGACAAGTAAGGTGTTTGGTTTAGAGCTCAATGTGGATGTTTGTCCAATGAGCACTTGAGGTTGTGATCTGAATTATAACCTTATGAGGGTCATTATACAACTTGATGGAGCCATGTGTTTAGAGAGCTCAATATGGATTATTGTCGAATAATTAGAGGAATCTGTGATCTAGGAGCTCATAGGAGGAAGAACTCAAGAATTCAACTAGGGGATACACCTTTATGAGGGTTAAGAGACAGATTGATAGAGATCCAACTAATTCAGGATTTGCTTCTTCAAGGAAGATCTTCACAAATATGTATTTATATTTTAATTAGCAAGTTTTGTTATGCAACTCTTAAGGGGGGGGCCTTAGAAAAAGGGTTTCTCAATTTTCATGGGTACCTTTGTAGGAGCAATGTAATAAGGGGGGGAATGTTAGCATATTACATTGTCATGTGGTTACAATGTGTTGTAGAAGAGGTAACTATGTATACTGCAGACACTTAAAATTTCCTTGAATGGTATTACACACTTGAATCTGGTCACTAACATTGTCTCGTCCTGAAATTCATCTTCTTTTCACCTATTTAATTAAATGCATAATTTTCATCTATTAATCTAATTAATGTTATTAGGCTGAGTCACCCCCTTTCACATTCACCTTTCATCCTCTTTAATTGAATAGTACAAATTATTTAATTTAAACACCTTATGTCCTCTCATTTAATTGAATAATCCTAAATTATTGAATTAAATGTCATTTGCATCCTATTTTTATTAAATAAATTAATTATTTAATGAGCATCCTAAATATTCTTCAACTTGCACAATTTAAAAAACTTTATTTTAATTAACTAATTACTAATTTTCCTCACCTATCCACTTGCATAGGGAATATTCCAAAGGAATATTCTTCTATTTGGCTCCAAAAACTAGAATATTTTTTCCTAACAAACTTTCTAACAACTTTGAAAGTGTGTTTGTTTGAATCATTGTAAGCCCTTGATTTTTTTTTTGATCCATGTGATCTTTGATTCTCATCCATGGATGAGGATCCTTGATCCATGTCTTCACCCTTGATTTCATCTTGATGATTGATTGACCAAATCAATCTTATCCCTTCATTCGCCATTTTCTCCTATAAATACCTCACATTTTGGAGAGAAATGGATCCACTTCCATCAAAGAAAAGTTATGCTACTCATTTGAATACTATCTTTATTCATCCTTTCATCCATTATCAAGATTTTTCATCTTTCTCATCCACCCATATCATAGTTTCATCCATTTTAGATCAAGATTCCATCCATGGAGTTCAATTAGATGCTCATTTTTTCCAAGGGACTAGGAAAGGGTCATTATTCCATATCAATATGACACCACTCCCCCAATGGGATAAGGTTTTGAGTTCTAGATTAGGTTTCTTTTACGCTTTCATGTTTATTTCATGCTTAGTTTAATGGTTAATTTGTTTTTGAAGCTTTCAAACATCTCATTGGGATTGTAGCTTAGTGGGTTAAATATGTTTTAAATTCATTAGGATCTAGTGTATTTAACTTATACTATGACTATGATCACATTTTGGTGCTAGAAGGAGGAATTTTCTAACTTTATTTGATGAATTTCTCTTAATTTTCCATGTGTTGCAGGTTCTAGGGAAATAGTGACACATTTAATAGCTATAGCGACACTACAGAGACACATCAAAATATAGCAACATATGCTAAAAAGATACATCGAAATATAGTGATATGCTATAGAGACACATAGGAATATAGTGACATATTTGATTCAAATATAGCGATGCATTTAAACTACGGTGACACCTTTTAAATATAGCAACACACTTATATTTTTGAGTAATATCATGATTTTGAATAGGGTGACATGGTCCACATAGTGATGCTATTGATGTCACTACTTTTGTGTAGAGCAACACAATCAGATTTCACCAGAGCGACACACTTTTCCTTCAACAACACATTTGACAATGACAATGATGCATTTGAATATAGTGATGATTTTTACTAGTTAAAAATAGAGATTCAATTTTCATGTGTATTTTAAATTTTTCAATTTCATATACTCCTTGATCTTTTACTAACATCTTGTTTTTCTTTTTGAGGGTAATTGAATTTGTAGATTTTTACCCTAACTTGTTGGGGTCATAACTTTCTACTTGGTGCTCAAAATTCAAATCTGTTTGCACCATTGGAAAGGTCTTTAAGAGGTCTCCAAGGCAACTGATTTTTAGGGACTGACACAAGTTTCAACCCCAAATTCCACTTTGAAGGCCTTCAAAACCACAATTGACTAGAACCTAGAAAATATCAAAAAAAATTAAAATTTTGGATTTTTTATTTTTCTTAGTTTTGGTTGTTGTAAAAGTGTTTTGATACTTAGGGGATGATATAACCCCTCATATGCTACTTTCTTTCATGTTTTAGGACTAGTAAATTTCCATTGGGTTTTAAAACTTACAATCTTAGGACAACTACCTTTCAATTGGTCTTAAAATTCACAAATGCTTTAAGTCTTTTTAAAGTTGGTTAAAATTGAACTTGTACAACCTTATTGTGTAATATTGGTTAAAATTAAACAAAAAAAACACTTCCATTGGTGCTTAAAATGAATTCATTTTGCAATATGGGTTAAATGAATGAGTTTTTGACGTTCTTGCTTTGCTTGAGTATACCTGTAGTGCATATCCACTCACCTTGCCCTTTGTGTGATCTTGAGAAATAGAATTTTTCTTATTATGAGAGGGCCTACTAATGAGATACATCCCACAATGGATAACTCATCTAAGTGACTATCGATCAAAGAAAATTTACTGACAGGATATATAAAGGTTGCAAACTTGAAAAATAGTAGCTTCAATCTATGGTGATAACATACCATTCCTAATCTAACTCTGAAGGTATTATCAGGCTAGAAGGGAACGACTAAAGCACCTTATGTGGTCAGTAGATAACCTAGTATTCATCTTGGTGTTCTTGATTTTTTTTTCATTAAAAACATTTGTGTAGTAGCCAACCTTGTCTTTCCAAAGTGTTCTTTAAAGTGGTACAATGGAATTTACGTCCAAGAAGTTACTTACCAAGTATGATTTATGGTTTAGGCACAAAGGATTAAAGAGAATGGACTCTTTTTCTTTTATTCCCTCCATAAGTTGCATGTAAAATCATCCCTTTGAGGCATGAGATAAGCCCACCAAGAAGAAAATACCGACTTGAGCTAGGATTGTTATTGCTTGTTGAGTCAGTTTTACACTTTCCTGGATTTCAAAACAACTTAAATAAACATCAACATGTTCATGACATTTCAAACCCTTTGGACTTAGTGTGAAGACCTTTGAAAATTCCTATATTTTTACTTTTCCTTAAGGATTTTATCTTTAGAGGCTTCTAAATATTTGGACTTATATCTTAATTCACACTTTCCAAAGTTAACATAGGGAACTATGGCCTTAGCTTCTTGATTTTCACATAATGGACTTTGTGGAATGAAAAATTTGTTAAGTCATAGACATTTTAGTTTGAAATTAATTAAAAATTTCTTGATGCTAAAAACAATCTCACTAAATAAAATCTTGAAACCAAATGAACACACCACACATTAGGCTTATTGTTGAAACACATTGACCCCCAAGCAACAAAGTGAAACAAGGAAAGCATTGCCCAACATTGAGTATCAAGTTTCTATGATCAAAAGATTGAGGTAAAGCATGTTTCTCACCATGTTGGTCTTGTAAAAAAAGGTCCCTTTTAGGTTAACATATTTTGGGCCAAAAATTTCATCCATCTTCATCACATTTTATATTTCGTGCTTCACAAACAACTTTAGAAACTTTGGGCACATCAACACTTTAGACTTACTCTATTATCAAACTGATCCCCTAACTTAGTTATATGTGTGTAACTGAATCATTTTCCATACACTTAGTTGAGTTAGTCATCATCCTTTTGAACTAGTCTATCTTAAAGGTCACATGTTTACCTTTAGATTTACAAGTTCATTAGCACCTTTTTTCCAAGACATCAAATCTTAAGTCTAAAGTGTTGTCCAAAAGTTTAGAAAGATCATCCTCCATATCACTCACCCCTTTCATCATCCACTCACACCATTGGTCCAACACACCTTAGAGGTTCACTTTTGCAACAAGATCAAAACACAAGAGAGACATGGAGCAAAATAAATATTTATCTACCATGAGTAACACAAACCAACAAAGCCTTGGAATGAATGATCTTAATTCTAGAGGTTTCACAATTCCACCCTACAATCCATACATGGGGTCATCATATCGTACAAAATACAATGACACAACAAACGTGGATATGCCAAATCAAAACTTTAGAACATCTTGTCACATGATAGATTTAAATCAATTTCAAAACTTACCAATCTATCAACCAAATGATCAAAGTGTGATTCCTCATCAAAAAAAGATTAGCTCACCAAGTCAATACATGTCAAACATGAACATACGAAATGTAAACATATCAAATATGAACATGTCAAATCCACACTTGGTGAACTATGGGATAGGTAGATTCACACCTCAAAACATCACTCAATATCCACAAAATCAACCACATCCTCAAAATCCATACCAAAATCAACTACATCAAGGGTTTCAAAATCAATATCTACAACATCAATTTTCCCTAAATTCACTTACCAAAATAGTTGATACACTTCTTCAACAAACATCTCCACCTCCAAATCAATACACTCTTTGTCAAAATGATCAAAACATTGATTTGTATCCATAACACCAACCAACACATCTCCAACATCAAGGTATTGGATATCAAGAAGGACAACATCAACAACAAGATCTATCATTAAAACAACATGATCAATCACAAAAAGATCAAACACAACAATCACAAGCTTCACAAGATAACAACACCATCACCAAACATAAATACACTCCTTTAAGGGATCCAATTGAATCAACATTAAACACGTTATTCCAAGCTAAACTTATCAATCTTCCAAAGTCATTAAATGGGGGTGAACCTAGCATCAAGTTATCATGGTGTGATGACAAGGCTTATTGTAAATACCATAGCACAAAAGGTCTTGACACATCATATTGTATAAAACTCAAGAACCTCATCCAAGACCTCATTGATCAAGGAACAATAACAATTGATGATAATGATCAAGATTTAATCTTAGATTATCATATTGACAATTTCTCTACCTCATCCAATGAGAAAATCAACATACCTCAAGATACTCTTCATAATCATGATCAAAATACCTCACCAATATCTAACAATGATCCATTTCAAGAAAGCTTAACATCATTTGACCTCATGGTTGAAGACATTGACAAGGTTTCTACCACAATTTTTGAGGATAAAATTCAAGATTCATCCACCATTGATCATGTTGACAATGTCTTTACATCAACCAATGAGTTAGATGGCATACATAAATAATTTATTCCAAAGCATGATCAACATCTTTCACTAAAGTCTAGCAATGGTCCTTTCCAAGACATATTGACATCATTTGACCTCATGGTAGCCGATATTGAAGAAATCCTTAATTCAACACTTGATTCAAATTCACTTGAATATCAAGAAAATATTGATCCAATACAAATGCATAATTGAGACATTCAAGAACCCTTTGCAAAAAATCCATCCTTTGAAATTGATCCATGTCAAGAACATAAACCAAAGCATATTGAAGATAACACCATAAAGAGTAAAGATCAAGGATCCATATCTCCAAGATACTACCATGATCTAATGGGTATTCTTTGTTCCATACAAAATGTCACAAATAATGATCATATCCATATATCACATACTCCCCATCTACCCATGTGATGCTTATTCCTAATTGACATGTAGATGATCTTCATCCAAAACAAGATTCTCATACTCTTGATATCATTACCAAGGAACAAGAGTATCCTAGTCTTAATATCTTTACACATGATCAAGGTATAGTAGAATCCATAGATATATCAAAAATTTATCATGAAGAAGACCGCTACATGGATGGTGAATCAAAAACATCATTTAAAGAGCAAGGAGAAATGAATCATGGGAAGACTCCCATATGGATTGTAAAGCATCATCATCTATTGAATAAGTATCAGAATCAAACACATCCTCCATACAGATTGAAGAAAGTGAGTATGAGGATATCAAGCATTATCAAAAATCAACAAAGATAAACAATCTTGAACAACAAGGAAATGGTTTGTCAGCAGTAGAACCAAATCATGTTAGTAATACTCCTATAATACTAGGGGAAACTTTATCTAGTGAAAACACCAACATGGGGAGCATAAAGAGTCATTTTGATGAAATGGCTACCAACCCTTCAACCATGTTCATATCATGAATCATCGTCCATGGATCTTTCCACCCACTAATTAGGATTGGCCACAAGAAAGAGATCTATATCAAAGAAAAGAGAAAATTATTGAAGAAAAAGAATTAGCAAAGAAAAACAAACAAGAAAAATTTAAATGGATACCAAAGCAAAGTAAATAAAATCATACCTATCACACTTCATTAGTCAAAGAGACTATGGAAAAAAATAAAAAAGATAATCTCATCCATCAAAATTGTCCATCAATACAAAAGAAAGCTTCAATAGTGACCTGCAAGGTATATCAAGAAGTTGGTCCCAATCAAATCTTCTTATCCACCCATCATTTCTCATCATCCCAAGTTTGGAGAATTAAATATTTCAAACTATCAACCAACCCATCTGCATCTCATATCCCTCAATGCATTCCGCCATCCACTTCAATATCCATGGCATCCAACTCTCGTATTGACTGTGTATTGGTAGCAACTCTTTATTGTAAAGACTCTAAGGTCACTCTATCATGATGTGTGTATCTAGGTTTATGGTTAACTCTGGTATCAATAAAGAAGACAAAAAAATCTAGGCATTGCATTCAAGAGCCTGCATCTTAACAAAACAACTCCTCCAAGTAGGATATTGTTGGCACATCATGACAACAACAACTATATCACCACCAACAACATCTACATCAACACCACCAGGTGGTTCAACATGAGCATAAACTTTCCAAAAAATCAAAAAAAACAAAAAATCAAGATAATAGTCAAGAGAAAAATCATCCTCTAGTGAAAACCACTTTGGTGGCACTTTGGACAAGTACCATGATGAAAACCTAGAAAACAAGCATCATAAGTAGAATTCAGCATCTATGTGCACCCTTTCAGGTGGAAGCATCTCATCCCATCCATAATAAATCCCACAATCAAGGAACCCTTCATTATCTAATCCATTTTCATCCAATTTAACTTATCTTGATCTTGGAAAAGGTTTGGTATGTACCTCACACTTGCTTATGGCAAACATCTTGACATGGGTCACTATCATTGGTTTTATCCTAACCAGCATTATTTGAGCCATGAGGCATTTTCTAAAGAGGCATACTCTATCCAAAATGTTATCTTATCACAAGATAATCCTTGGCATCCTTCACATACCCATCCATCAATCCATTCATTTATCCATTCATCCACCCATATCATTCAATAAATTGCTAGACAATGGGGGTAGATACTTACATCTTACTTTGAGAATAAATCTTGAGCTATATCTTATAACTCATGTTGTGACCTAAACATTTACTAAACATAAAATCAAATTGGTCAAATCATTTGTAATCAAAAATCTAAATCACTAGCCCATGGCACATTTTGATGAGAAGATGTTCCTTATCAATTTTTATCTTTTATCAAACATCAATCCAAACAATCAATATCAGTTGCATCTACCTTGCACTTCAATGTCACATCAAATCATTCTAATAGATTTTGTTCCAATCCTAGTTCAAAATCTTGATCTATCTTATCCAATCAATCCATCATCATCTTGGGATATATCATTTCCAAATCATTGTGTTGTTCAACACTATCTTTGTATTGTTGAGCATCCTCAATAATGTTATCACTATTTATTAGTAATCTATCAATCATATCAATCAATCCTAGCTTTGTTTTCAACAAAAATCCCAAAAAAATCACTAATATAATCACACATATCCATATCCAAATCATCAAAATCGTACAAAAATTCAAAACATCCAAAACACATCAAAATCCCTAAATAGGTTAAAATATCAAAAAATCAAAAGAATTACCTTGTTGAACTATGTTGTCTTTGAGCTTGAACACAAGAAATTCCATCACTGATGTGCCCCTGAGACACCCTAGGTTAGTCCTTTAGGAGCCTATCATAATAAAATGACAATCCATCAAGTGTTCATATCTCATCAATAAAAAAGTCAAAGTCAGTTGAACTACATTGTCTCTAAGCTTGAACATAGGCAAGGCCATCACTGATGTGCCCTCGAGACCCCCTAGGTTAGTCCTTTAGGATTTCGTCATAATAAACTGACAATCCATCAAGTGTTCATATCTCATCAATAAACAAGCCAAAGTCAATCAAACTACATGGTCTCTCCATTGATAATGTAGGAAAGGATAATCTTTGATAATCCCTCAAGGCTGTAGTTTAGTCCCTCTTAGGTCTTGGTCAAAACTCAAAAAACAAAAAAAATATTGGAAAATCTCAAAAACCTTAAATAGACTCAAATAATCGAAAACCAAAACATTCACATAACTTTCACAAAAGACTAAGGAAAAACTCAAAACATTAGAAAACATCAAAAACATTGAAATATTCCAAAAAATTCAAAACCAACCATCCCATTTTTCTTTCACTTGCAATAAAATTCCATTTATAATAAATCGATCATCACACTCACCCTTTGGTAACACAAACAGAAAAAAATACAACAATCAACAAAAGTAGAACCTTTCAACGTAACAATTAAACTCTTGATCACTATCAAACATGTCAATCAAACCTTATACCAACAACCTTTCAAACAACCTATCAACTTTCCACCATACACTAACATGTCCTAGGATGCATCTCTCCTTCAATGGGAATTATCATTGGAAATCATTTTGGATATTTATCCTCAAAACACACCCTTAGGTAAGAGATATAGATAATATTGATTTTTTTTCATTTTGATCTTGTCTTATGATTTATCTTGCTGACCCATTTTGAGGACTTCTCAATGATGTCTATCAAAATGATTTAGAGAGAAAGGAATGGGGCATTGATCATTATATTTCATTTGTTGTGCTTGTGGGATGTTCTTGTAAAATAACCTTGGTGAATACTTGCTTAGTTGTGTGTAGGGAGGTTGTTTGGAGTAGAATATTGACTATTGCATATGCTTTGGTCCAAAATGTTCTAAACTTCTAAACTATATTCCAACAAGGTTTTCATATGTCAAGGTGTGAGCAAGGATTATCCTATCTATTTGCAAAGTCAAAGTCCATCACACCAGATACAACAACATCCTGGTTATCAATACCTTCATGCATATGTCTATGTGTTATATCAAAAATAAGGAATGATGAAGTATCCCAATCCCTAAAACAAGCATATCATCTTTCTCATCATTGTATCTAATAAAGTCTCAATGAATCATAGCTTCTTGGACTTGTGAATCAATTTTAAAATCAATGGCTAATCCATCTCATTCTTCTATCCATCTTGTTCTATCTTATTCCTCTATCTTTACTAACAGTTTTATCCAAGTATTGAATATGTGTGATATATCAAAATATACATGACGCTACCCATGGTCGATGACTGTTTATACATCATAAAATCCATCTACATCAAACATCTGAGCTTTCTAAGAAGTATCTTTTGTCCTCTCTAAGCTGACCTAATGTTGAACCTTTGTTGCGATCTTGACCCAAAAATTGAAATTTCTACCCAATCTCTCAAGGGGACAGGGTAACAACTTAATCCCTTCCATTGGGGCAATAGTGGGGTATCTAAAAATGAGATTGTAAAAAAAATTTGATCTGAGTAGCAACGTTAATCTAAAAAGCGCCAGTCTTTGAACCAATGTAACAAGTACCTCGCTTCAAAGAGGGGGAAAATGTAGACACTTAAAATTGTCTTGAATGGTATTACACACTTGAATTTGGTCACTAACATCATTTCATCTTGAAATTCATCTTCTTTTCACCTATTTAATTAAATAAGCCTAGTTATTTAATTAAATGCATCATTTTCAACTATTAATCTAATTAATGTTATTAGGTTAATTCACCCCCTTTCACATTCACCTTTCATCCTGTTTAATTGGATAGTGCAAATTATTTAATTTAAACACCTTATGTCCTCTCATTTAATTGAATAATCTTAAATTATTGAATTAAATGTCATTTGCATCCTCTTTTCATTAAATAAATTAATTATTTAATGAGCATCCTAAATATTCCTCAACCTGCACAATTAAAAATAAATGTTTCAATTAAATAATTACTAATTTTCCTCACCCATCCACTTGCATAGAATATTCTTCTATTTGGCTCCAAAAATGGAATATTTTTTCCTAACAAACTTTCTAACAAATTTGAAAGTGTTTTTGTTTGAATCATTGTGAGTCGTTGAATTTTTTTTGATCTTGTGATCTTTGATTTTCATCCATTGATGAGGATCCTTGATCCATGTCTTCACCCTTGATTTCATCTTGACCATTAATTGACCAAATCAATCTTATCCCTTCATTCACCATTTTCTCCAATAAATATCTCACATTTTGGAGAGAAATGGATCCACTTCCATCAAATAAAAGTCATGATGCTTGTTTAAATTATATCTTTATTCATCCTTGCATCCATTATCAAGATTTTTCATCTTTCTCATCCACCCATAATATAGTTTCATCCATTTTAGATAAAAATTTCATCCATGGAGTTCAATTAGATGCTCATTTTATCCAAGGGATTGGGAAAGGGTCTTTATTCTATATCAATATGACACCACTCCCCCAATGGGATAATTTTTGGAGTTCTAGATTAGATTTCTTTTACGCTTTCATGTTTATTTCATGCTTATTTTAATGGTTACTTGGTTTTTTGAAGCTTTTGAACATCTCATTGGGATTGTAGCTTAGTGGGTTAAATATTGCTTAAATTCATTAGGATCTGGTGTATTTAACTCATACTATGACTATGATCACATATACAGTTAACCAAAAAAATTCCTAACCAACCACTACTTGCTCACCTCTTGTATAAATGCATTGCTTTACATCAATAAAATAATGAATTTTGTGTATTTTCCAATAGATAAATACAACACATAAAGTGGCCCCAATAATTCCAACCTTGTGTGATGCACACATCCTTAGATCCCCTAGGTGTACCACAAATAATAATAAATTATATTATAAAATTATGCAAGGTGGAACACACACCTTTTCCTAATATTTTTCCACTTTTTGTATATATTATATAAGGGGTAAAAAATTAAAGTCAAACATCAACAAGAGAACAATCCCTATAGCCACATATACCATCAAGGAATCAAATTGAGCTCCATGTGCTCCATCAAGATACCTACAACAAGAATCAAGGTGACCACCATCTCAAAAATGAATTCTCTCATCTTTCATCATTCCAATACACAAATTATATAAGAACTCATCCAAAAATATATCACACTAACTATCACATAGAAGCATAAGTCCTACCTCCAACTGATATCCCAAAACACAAACACTCAATCCATAGGTAACAAATAGGCATCAAATAGTTGCAAAGAAAACAATCGCCATAGCTGAAATAGTACCCACAACAAATTATAACACGTCCAACTATCCATACCTCAAAGGTATACACATCATATCAAGTAAACCTCTTGACATCAATATATCTAACCCATAGCATGGAATCACAATCTTCATATATCAAACCTATCAAAAAAGAACATATAAATCCAAGAACTCCCACTACATAGGTAATTCCAAATCTAAAAATGATCAAGGCATCCAAAGATCCACTAATAGTATCACATAGAGGGTGTAACCAATATCATGTAATACCAAGGAATATCCACAAAGATATGTGAAACCTGCAAACAAATCTACTACAATTTAACTCTCACCACTAGTCTCCATAGCTCTCCCAAGTTCTCCACACTCAATAAAAGAAAGAGATCAAAAAGTCTATGTTTTCACCAAAAAACAATGAATTATAAATTGTAAACATGACCACAAACATAATGATCATCATAGCTCCACACAAAACCTCAAATCCAATGTCATGTGAATATAAATATCCAGGAAGAAGAAAAAGAAGAAAAGGTGAAAATTCATATCAAAACCTATAGCATATCCTTCTACATACACCTCTAAATGATAAGTTGTGATAAGTGTGATCTACGCCATAAAATCCCAAAGAGAATAGCATTATCTACATATAACCATAACCAAGATGTATGCATCTCAAACCAAAGGAATATCAAACCAAATAATTCATTCCTAGGCCAAGGGAATATGCTCAATAACATCTCCTAAACTCAACTTCAATGAATTAACTCAAAATGCATAAGGAGATAAACATTCCAAAACTCCTCAAATGAACCCCCCACAACTATAAAACCATCTTAAGAATGAATATTCCATCCTCCATCATGCGAGTGCATAAATATAAGAACTCATCCAAAGAGATGCACACTAAGGATCACATAGAAGCATAAGTTATACCTCCAACCAATATCCCAAAACAAAAACAATCAATATAGAGGTAACCAATATACATCAATACCTATGAAGAAAACAATCACCATAGCTAAAATAGCACCCACAACAAATGCTAACACATACAACTATCCATACCTCAAAGGTATACAAATCATATCAGGTAAATCTCATATCATCAACATATCCAACCCATAACATGCAATCAAAAGCTCCATGTATCAAACATGTCAATAAAGAACATATACATCTAGGAACTCCCACTACATAGGTAATGTAAAATATGAAAATTATCAAAGTATCCAAATATCCACCAATAAAATCACATAGAAGATGTAATCAACATCATGTAGTACCAATGAAGATCCACAATGAAATGTAAAACTTGCAAACCAATATATTGCAATACATCTCTCACCACTAGTCTCTATAGCTCTCCCAATCTACACTTAACAAAAGAAATATATCAAGAAGCCTTCATGGTGTCACCAAAAAAATAATGGAGTAAAATAGCAACACATGACCACAAACATAGTAATCACCATAGCTCCACACAAACCTCAACTCCAATGTCATGTGAATGCAAACATATAGGAAGAAGAACAAGACCAAAGAGAGAAATTGTAAATCAAATCATGTACTATTTCCTCCTAAACACACCTATAAATTCTCTAGTTGTGACAAGTATGATCTCCTTCATAAAACCCCAAAAAGAGTAGTATTATCCACATATAGCCATGATCAAGATGTATGCATCTCAAACCAAATCCATTTCTAACCAATGGAATAAGCCTAATAACATTTCCTAAACTCAAAATCAATGAATGAACTCATAATGCATAAGGAGATAAACATGCCAACACTCCTCAAATGAACCCCCACAACTAGAAATCTATAACTCAAGGTCCATATACATGAGAAGATAAATCATCAAATAACTCATACTAAAAAAATCCTCAAATGAGTCATCCAGAACCAGTCAACATGACTCAAGACTCATTCCCATGAAAAAAAAAACATGAAAATAATACATTTGAAAACAAGAATGGGAAAATACCTCTCAGATGATTATGCACTTAGTAGACCAATATTAGGGAATGAGAATGCTCCTCTAGGATAACCAAGCCATCGTGACTCACTTCAAGAACATTCTCCTTATAGGTCCACGTTGAACTCACATCCAACCAAGGTGTAAGCTCCTTGGAATTCCAACTAAAAAATCCAAAGAGTAAGCATATCAACACATGTCTCTAATCCTAAGAGATCTCCTAGCCTCACCTATATATCCAAGTATCCATTAGAAATTATAATCGATCAATCCATTTTAAACTAAAAATGAAACATAGAACTATCATGAAGCTCCCAAGAAAATGACCAATGTACTCAATACATAGAACCAACAAGATCAATATCAAATCTCCAACCTTGAGGATCATAAACTCTCCATGACATCATGATCTCACATCTCCTCAAAATAATATGATATGCTCCAATGAATATACCATGCTCCCAAGGGCACTTGTATCATGTCAATACTCTAAATGGTAATGAAGAGAAAACCAAGACACAATACCAAAACTATCCTATCAAACAAGGATCTCTTGTCAATTGAAAAATCATAACCAACATATCAACCAAAGACTCCAAGGGCCCTCCATGGTACTAGGATGTCAAAATCTCTAAACCACATGAAGATAAGCATATCCTATCAATGAAACCTAGGAAGTTAATGAACTCTCGATGTAGATAAAACGAGATCCAAGATCCCATCCATGACACCAAAAAAATAATGTAGAAGATCATTCATCATCAAATTATGAATCCACCTCACTACCACAAGCTCCCACTAAACCATGATACCAAGCTCTCCATGGCATCATGAAAACCATATCATAAATGAAGATCCTCCATGGCCCTAATGCAATCAAATAAATTAACACCAAGAGCTCCCAAAGGGAGAGTAAAACCACGATCTCCAAAACTAAGAAGATACAACAATGCCAAAACATCACTATCAAAATATCCCATTGAATATTATAATCAAGTTATCTATGACATTGTTATAACCATATCCTTAATGAAGATCAAACAAAGAATAGGTCTCACAACCAAAGAAATCAATTATAACACTAGGATCTCCTAAAAGGAAAAGTAAAACCATAATCCTCAAACCAAGGAGATACACCACCACAGACAATTAGGAACCAATCCAACACCACCAACAATGCAACTACATAAAAAATTATATCAGGACAAAGTCCTAAAGGCAAAAGGAACATCCATGACATTGTGATCACTACTAAATGTACCAACATCAAACCCCACTATGTCACACATGTCTACATCACATACTCAACGAGCATAGGTCCCACATCAATATTGTACTTGGTAACACAATCTCTCCATCTAAAAGTGACTAAAAAACCAAAAAAAGTGACTAAAACAAGATACAAATTTGAATCTATAAAAACATTTAAATATGTAGGCACAAACAACCCACTTTTGAGTCATATATGCAACCTACAACACTACACAACCTGTAGATCTCACAATTCAACATACAAATTCAATAATATATTGATAATCTTAACAAATAAGGGTAATAAAAGATGTACATGTGAGTATAAAATTTGACATAAACACCAAATCACCAATATTCAATCTTCCATAAGCTCACAAAACTACCATAGTCAACAAGAACTCATAAACATATTGTATGAAAATAACAACAAATAAATCATGCAAAAACATCTCCAAACCTAAACTAATATGTATTGCTCTAAATAAGATTTTCATCAACTATAAGAAGTTTAAAATGTGACTCTATATGCACAAGTTATGACCTCTCTAAGTCTCAAAATAACATCTAAATTCTAAAAATAATTTGTTTATCAAAACAATAAAATCTAGAAAAACCATTGATACCACAATGTATTTCTCGGAATCACTGTTCCAACAACTATAAGAAGTCAAAATTATAACTCCTAAGGTGAAAGTTATGCCTCCTGGAAAATATATTCCCAATTAGACCTATTGTGGTAGCTACAAGGTGGCCCTCAGGTTGCCTTACCAATGGTAATAGTGTGCTACCACTACCTGAGTGGTGCCATTGGTGGTGGACTTGAGAATACATTAAGTTGAGTTTAAAAATTTTAAATCAACATAATTTTATTGGAACCCCATTGGGAGGCTAGGTCAACTTTGAATAGTTCCCCATAAGACTAGGGGCCTAGGAGCTAGGGGCCTAAGCTTGTTAGCCCTAGTCACTGGCCTTGAATTTGACTATCAGCCAATAAGGGCTTGATAAGGTCATAGCCCATAGGTCAGCCCCTATGGTTGACTCAAGCCTACAAGGCATAGGGTACAAGGGAGGGGGTGTTTGCAAACCCCCATATTTTTTAAAAATGTTGCATAGGAAAACTTTTTTTTTTTAACATGCAAAACAAACTATATGGTCATACAACAGGGGCAAGGGGAGCAATCTTTTTTCCTTTTTCATATTTTCCAAAATGGGCCAAATTTTATGTCAATCTTCATCTCTTGGGACTCTTGGATCCAACATTGAGGTATGTTTCATCCCAGGGGGTCATTTGTGTTACGAAACGTGGGAAGGATGAGGAGATTAATTACCAATTATATGCAAATTTAATAAATGAAACAAAAGGAATGAAATTATAGAAATGAGATGAGACAACAAGGTTAACGTGGTTCACTCTTTTTCTTGGGCTATGTCCACAAACAACAATCCATTCTATTAAAATTATAGAAAAATTTAATTGCATTTACTTGCAAGAATAAGCTATGTATCCATTCGGGGTGGTGGGCCTAGCTTGATTGGCAAAAGCATCATGTTATAGGAAAGAGGTCACAAGATCTAGTCTCCCCACCATCCCTGTGGTACCGAAGGGCATGTTGCACCAGCGTCATCGGTCACGTGAATTTTTTTTACCAATCGTACTACAGTTTAGAGGGGGATGGATACCCAACTGATTCATGCAATCTAAAAATAAAAATCTATGTATACATTCACCAATTAAATGTGAATACTCCTAATATTATATGCATATAAAAATGCCTCACGTGTTGTTGTGTGTACTCTACACTAAACCATGATTGTCCACCTTCATCCTGCACTATTCATACTATCTCTTGAATACACCTTGTTGCAAGCTTCAAACACTTTATGTCTCAAATATTCATTTCTAATTTACATGACCATTGGGAATTCCAATCTATAGTAAGCAAAAAAAATATTATTTTCAAGTGGTTACAAATTGGTTATTTAACCAAATTACAATACAAATCTATAGTGAATTTCCCTTAATAAAAATATGCAATTTTTGCTTTGGGGGAGCTCCCCCATAACCCTAGTGTGGGCTTCACCCCTAGGCCCCTACTGAGGGGGTGGTCCCCCTGAACCCCATAGAAGAGGCTCTACCCCCCTGCACTCTCCTGTTAATTAATTTGGGGGAGGGAACACATCAAGAAAAGTGGCCAAAATGTTAACACCAAGTCTGATCAGACTCTATAGACCAACAATCTATGAGCCTTCCCCTACAAAACCTTCATGGGGAACACCCAAAAAAACCCTTTTTATAACAAATATTCATAAACTTACATCTACAAAAAATGATGATAAATCAGTATCCTCAAAACCCCAAATCTACAAAAAAGCTTGCACAAAAAGCCTCATACCTCAAGGAAATGTCTTCATTCTTGCATGCAAAGCCTTAGATTCTACTATGTACCAAGTCTACTCTAAGAAGGGTTATACCAACTACAACCATGGCTCTAATGCCAAGGGAGATGAAATATGTAGTTGTAATCATTGAAAATTGACCACTTTCATTTGGTCAATTTACCCCTAATTCGATCAATTTTATATCCTCTATATTAATAAATTAATTCCATATTAGTTAAATTAATATTCAATTATCTCAAACTTTGTCCTAATCTATTTCTTCTATTATCCATAAATCATATCCTAAAGTAAATAATTACCTTTAAATATTTTCCCCCATCCTATCTATCCTACCTTACCCCTTCTATCCCATAAACTAAATACATAAATCATATTCATTTATGTAATCCCTCTCACCTCATGTAACATCCTCCAACTCCCCCACTTGCACTAATCCTAATCCTAATCCCCCACCTAACCTACCCACTAACCACTTGTACACACTTAATCTATGATTAAATGTGTCAACCCTCCCCATCACATCAATCACATGGGTCATGTGCCCCCAAGGGTACAATATCCCTCTCAATCCCTCTCATTGTGCCACTTGGCATAATATTGTGGCTTGAGAGATCTCCTCTCATCTCAACCCTTGATTTCCATCAAGCAATCCTAGCCCTTCATCTATTTCCCTCCTATCCTATATATTCAACCATTAACCATTTTATCAAGGATCTCACTCATTTTATCATTGGAGCGTCATTATGGTATCAAAATTTCATGAGCACACATCCAAATCGACAATCATGGGAAAATATACTCAATAGGAGGCCCATTACATCACTTTTAGCTTTCTTTTGCCTAATCTTGAGTGTTGTTTGTTTGATTGGTTTTTAGTAGTTAAGTCATTCACTTTTCACACAAATTTCACTCCACATAACAACCACCCAAGACACTTTCCACATAACTAAAATAAAGAAAATAATGCAAACCAATATTCAAAATCCATATGCAAAATAATAGACAACATACCGTCAAAGATGACACAATATATACCTTGGAAAAACCCTCACAAAGAAAAAGCTATCCTAGACAAAATTATCCATCACTCGTGTATTATTTAGTGATGAAATCATTACAATACATCTTCAGAGTCTCAATGAATAACCTTGAAATATCAATCTCTCTACATGCACTCCATGTGAAAAATCATGCAACTACACATCCCGTGACATGCTTCAACCCTCATAAATGCAAATATGCTCTCAACCCTTGACCCAAAATATCCAACTAGCCAACCTTAGACAACTACATATGTTCTTGCTTTTATAGGCATAATCTTTCACAAATCCACCAAGTGGTATTACATAAAATCATGTGACTAATACCATGATCTTGCAAAACCATTAACCCCCACATTTACTTTTTTATACTAAGTTTTCCCAATATTAAATATTTACCCAATGTGTTACCCTGCATTAAATATTTATCACAATCCTACATACAACTCATAAAGTGGCCCTAAGAATGCTAACCCCATGCAATACACACATCCCTAGATACCCTAGGTGCACCAATAATAATAATAAATTATATTATAGAATTATGCAAGGTGGAAAAAACACCATTTCCTAATAGAATCCAAAATAGAATCATGGAAGTATTTAATTTCATAAATAATTTATGATACAATAACCTCCTTGTGATTTAGAAAGGTGCTACTTTAATGGTGACTAAATTTGTAGTATTTAAAACCTTATAAGTTCTTCACATCTTATATTCATGTGGAGAGAAGAAATTATCAACCTTTAGAATGACCCAATTACTTACTATAATTTTACTAAGAACAAGATATCATCATTGGAATACATTATAATGACATGCAATCCACTTGATGGATGGTCTGGATTATGCATATTTATATAGCCCATTTTCTTAGTCCTTGCATTTTTTTTAAATGTTTGGTTTAGTGGTGTTTTGTCTTGAGGTTTAAATTCCTATTAAGGCATGGGCTTGTTGTCTTTACTAGAGTTTTTAGGGGAATATTTTATCAAAATAAATATCTTTATTTTCCAAATTTTATATGTTTGTGCCAAAATCAAGATAGAAGACTCTATGCTAAAACAAGAGACACATGAAATTACATAAAAAAATGGAAAAGATAGCTCTCTATTTTGGTGCCAAATTTTTTTGAAAGAAAAAAATCCAATTTGAAGGAAAAATTCACATTGAAGCGAAGTTCTAGGGTTTTCAATCCACTGGTTGTGAGCTTAAAGGAATTGTGTGATGGAAAGGAAAAATGCTTTAGATGAAATACCACATTGCAAGAGGAGTTTTAGTATTTTTGAGATGCAACAACAAGTTGAAAGAAGGTATCTACAAGTCCATTGGCACTTCCTCCATGCATTCAAGGTTCGACAAGATGCATGTTTTGAATGGTATGCTCTTACACCAATAAACCTATCTACTATTTGAAGATTTATAAGGTTCTTTAACAAGGAAATATCAAGGCCTTTTGAAAGCATTTAGGGTTTTAGACAATTATATTCAGATGCATAACGAGTCCTAAATATTCAGTGATAAATTAGAGATCTATAATAATGAACAATAATGATAGTTCAAAACCCTAGAGAAAAGCTAAGACAAGGTTTTGAGAAACAGTTGAAGGACAGTGACATTCATCAATAGAGGTAGTCACCTTGAAAAAAGATCAAGAGCCATTTTAAAGGGAAAATTTTAGACAATGGTATGCAATGTTGAAAAGGATTGTCAAGAAATAATGGACATCCTTTAAAAAGAAATATTTATCATAATACCCTAACACTATCCCTCTGAATAGGATAGTCACACTAAAAACATAGTCACAAAGTCTTTTTAACTGTAATAAATGCAAAGAATAGGTCATAGTCACCATCAAAAGATGTACAAAGGGTAGTCACTTTGAAAACCACAAAAGGAGGACAATGAAGTGAAAATCAAGTGATAGGGAAATAATATTAAGCATGAAAGTCCCTATTCCTTAAGAAAATGAAACATGTAGGGTCATATGAGGTCACAGTTAATAAGGAATTGTTACCATGGAAAAGATGAAAATCAATGAGAGGACTGAGGACAAATAGTTCATTAGAGTGATAGTCATATCCATGAATAAAGTCTTAAAGGCACAAAATACTATGTGAATATGATTAAGAACCAAATTATCTTAGGAATTTGATAGATTGGATGAGGAAAAACTTATGTCCATGTTTAATGACATTGAGCCTTTCATTAAAATCCAATCAAACCAATCTTCTAATTGTTAGTGTTTAGGAAAATTGGAGCAATAAACATTAACAATTATATGTAAATTAAATAACCTAGACATAACAATGAATAATAACACAAAAGAGATCAACATAGAATTTAACATGTTTCACCCAATATGGGCTACATCCACAAAAACTTAGCCATCCAATGATTTTATTATCTAGTGCAAAACAGATTACAATCTCACGAGCACCAGTCCACAACATACATTCTAGCCGCTTATAACAAGCTTTTTGGAACCTTCTAGAATTATGTTTGTACAAGGTCTTTTTTCATTTGATGTGTTAATGGGAAAACCTTGACGTTTCAGCAAGAAAACCTTGATGTGTTAATGAAAAAAAATTTGCATGATCAGTCACCATATACCAACACTAATCCTCCAACTCATCAGACATTTTCTCTGGGTAATAGATGTTCAGAAAAATAGGAAACCTCTAAGAATCACTCCACTCCATCTTATTACAAGAGACCATTATAGGATCAAGGACAGTCAGAAGTTCTACTTCCAAAGACGCAGTCCACCACAAGGATGAAGTGGCAGTAAAAAATGTATAATATAGAAGGTAGTCAGGGCAGAGTATAGACAATAAAATCACCTTAAGATCATTAAGTGTAGCATATCAAAATAATAGAGGATAGATATTCAAATCACCTTGAGATGAAGAGTCACAGTCATAAGGGTTTTCAAAAAGGTAGAGCATAATCTATATGAGGAGAAAGTTCAAACAAGGGACAGTCCTATGAGAAGGAAAAAATAATAGCATAAGGACAATCTAAGGATCATATGATAATCCCTTAAAAGATAGTCAAAGTCCATGGAGTGCAGGGACATAAAATTTTGATGAGCCACTCAATCAAGAGCATGCATAAAAGATAGAGTTTTAGAGATAGGGCAGTGATAATTTGATACTAGTGGAGTGACAGTCATTAAACTATAGCAGGGATAGTGGTCTACATTGATAGAGCAAAGTATGAAGTATAGATTACAATTTGAGTGTCTTTTGCAAGTGAAAAGAACTATGGCAGAGGTAGAAACCTTTAGGAATCAAGGAGACCATGAAAAATATTCATACTCATAAGGATAGTCAACAAAATTTTGACATAAATACAGTCCTTTCAAGGGTTTTAAAGAATACATAGTTGGTAGTCCTATAAAAAGGCCTCAAGGATAGTTTTCATGACAATAGGAATAATCACCAAGCAAGTAAAGATAGTTATGAGAAATATCAAGAGAACATTTAATGTCTTTATGATTTGTGATAAATGAAGACAAGGACAATTATTGTGATCCAATCAAGTGACAATGATTGTGTTCAATCAAATATCTGCATTACAGTGATTTATGACTTTATGACAGTGTGTAATATCTTCATATGAGACCTCCTTGTCAATAACTCTTCATGACTATTTAGTAACCTTAAAAGTACTTCTAGTGAGATTAGTACAATGAAATAATGATAGTGATTCATGGTAGAGGGAAGAGCCTTTTCACTATGAAATCTATGGAAATGGTTTATGAGAATGAAAATGAAAGGACAAACAAGGAAATATATAGGATAGTCAAAGGCTAAAGCAAGCATGACAGTCATTATCAAGGGTAGTCTTCAAAAGTATGAAAAGCATAGTGATTTAAACCAAGAGAACCCTCCTTGAAGTGTAGAAGACCTAGAAAGAATAGTTGACAGTTAGTAAAGTAAGGAATAATTAATTACTAAGGGTAACAGTGGTAAACACACAGTTAAGGAGAGTTATCAATCTTTAAGAGGAATTTTTCAAGTGATAACCATAGGAAGTCATCATGCCATTCACCCAATACACAGTCATGAAAATGCACTAGTGCAATATACAACAAGAACATGGTAAGGATGATAGTTCATAGGACAACCATGTTGAATAGTGAAAGGAGGCATCAAGATAATTGATATCTTTATCCATGACATATTACTAGAGGAAGACTTCCCATAGCTCATATGCATTTACCTAAATGTTTAAACATTGGTCAAGAATGTAAGTTTTATGGGTGATACACTCTACAATGACTATAAATTAGTAGATTACCATGAACAATATGATAGAGGCAAGTGAAATGAGAAAGGTAACCCTTCAATGTATAGTTTGAAATGAAAATATAGTTTCAAGAAGGGGAGATGTAACATGATAGTCCACATTAGAGATTATAATCCATGCATCATTTTGTAATCTTTGAGTTCTCTGCTACCCTAAAGCAATTAGTTATCTTTAGGTAGCTCCAAATGACACATCATCATGCATGGATTTTTATGAGTTAAGACAGTTAAAGGGCCAATTTTCAAGCACTTTCATTTAGTTTAGGCCTATTTAATAATCCCACATGGATATAATTAGATTTAAGAGGAGTTTGAATCCATATACATACAAATTAAGGTAGTTTGGGGCCCTAAAATGAAAGATTTTTTTCCTTGTATGCCTAGAAGCTAAAAAACTCATACAAAATGATGGAAGGAAATATTCCAATCAATATCATGCAGTTCTTAGAGTGCAATTCCCATGTCCAATTGTGGCACTTTTTAAGGAGGATGCAGAGGTCAAGAATTCAAGTCAACTCTTCTTCACATATCCTTGCATGGTTCACAACCAATTCAAAGGGAGTTCCACATCTAGTCAACTCACATACTATCATGCAAACTCAGCCTCTACCATGAGGTTTGCTAGAGGTGGCTTTCCATAAATCCAATCATTCAACTCTTTTCAAAGTTAGTTCTTTTTATGCTTCTTTTTTTCCTTACGCAAGAGAAGAGATTGTAACTCATTTTTTAGATATTTTTTCAATATAGAGCAGAAATTTCATGTAGTTTCAAGTATTTTTTCCATATTTGTACAAGAAAAAATCCTACTATTTCAATAAAAGTAGCATATTTTCCTTCTCAAAATTCTTTTGTTGAATTTCTTTGTATATGATTTGATCTTATTTTTGTGATTATTAATACAAAATCCTTAAATTATGTCTCATTACAAAAAAAAAAAATACTAGAATAAGAAAAACTTATACAGGTCATAGATTTTTTTATTTCTTTTAGTAGTTATAGTTGTGAAAACTTTTAGTTTCACTTCAAGAACCTAAAATACAACTTTTTTATGAAACATTGTTGTGTGAGCTTGTGAAAACTAAGTTGTGCATAGAGTAGAGCTGATTTTTTGAGAGAATTTGTGAGTTGAAACAAGTATAAGTCTCAAATTTTTAGTGCATCACATCCTAAGATCAAGTAATATTTTCAATTTTAGTTCTTCTATCCCCTTTCCTAGTCAAAGAAATAGTTTATATGATGTCCATAAAGGGAACCAACCATCTTTGGGGTTTAATCTTCACCATAAGTGACCCACAACTTGAAGATGATCCTATGTTTCACATGATAACTATGTTTCACACTTAGCTAGGGTGCAATCCTCATGACAACAATACCATCATCATTTAGAGATCAATAATTCTATTAATAATAGCATGACAACCCTCATCCTATATCACTAAAATTGCATTTGAATTCATGCCCTCAAGATAAATAATGGTTTGTCGGTGGAAAATTGTTGACTAGGTTGTTGTAGGGGTAACATTTGGCACTAATGACAGTTAGAAGTTTAGAGGAGTGGTTTGGGTGAATAGGAAGAACTAAAAAATGTGTAATGAGAAATAAAAGGTGAAAAAAGGATATGTGAGATTTTGAGTCATGATTGGAGGCTAGAACTGTATGGGGGAATGAATGTCATAAATTGTAACAAAAATTACAAAAGGGGTGAAAAAAGAGAATGAATAAAATGGAGGAAATGCAAATGAATCATGCAATGTCGAACATGGGTACAAGATTCCTAGATGAGGAATTTGGATATCTAGAAGTTAATTTGAACTCCACATGAGAAGAGCTAGAAGGAAAAAGGATATTAGAGATTTTGTAGGAATTCAATGTGGAAGCAGAGGTAATGTTGAAGGAGGGAAAGGGAGAAGGAAGATATCTAAATAGACCTCAAAATTGTTGAGAATTGTGACTCAAATTACTAGCTTGCTTGCTTCCTGGAGCACTTTTGTTTTCCTCCTTGATCGGCCTAAGTTAAGTCGTGGGGTTCTGAAAGTTTATAACTAGTCGACATCAAGCTAGTAGTGAGATCGTTGGATTTCCTAACTTCAAAACTCTTGTCATAGGGTTCGTAAGTTTTGTAACCTCCTGACTTAGTGACTATGAAGGGAAGGTTACTTCCTTTGTTGTTGGTCTGTCATTAGTTTTCTTAACTTTGTAAATCATGTCATGGGGTTTGAAAGTTTTATAACTCCCTGACATGGTGATCTCCTTTGTTGTCATGACATCCAAGAGATTCCTAAAGTTCGAGTTTTGAGTGATGAAGCGATCCCTTTTTTGGTATGTCACAACGTTTGGGAAAATCCTAACCTCTGACTGGAGGTTATAAATTTCGGGTTTCTCCCGATTGGGCGACATGACTAGTGGATGGTGGGACTAGTCTGTGTGGATGGTGATGTCATCTGTACAGTAGTGACATGGATGTTGTGTGGATGGTGGGGACCACTTGGGACCCAATATGTTGGTGGATCATTATAGAGGCCAACAAGTGGCGATGATGTGTAGGATAGATGGCATGTGGTCCCATGTTCTTGATGGTTGACTCTTTGAGAACCCTAAGCTCGACGATGGAGATTTTTTTGACTTCTTATCTGACGACTAGGATTGGATGTTGGATTATGGTATGTGGATCAAGGTAAAACCCCAAGGGGTGGTGTATTTGAATAGTTGATGCGATAGAGAAGCACAAGGTTCTTAGTGTCAATCTGGAATCTCTCAGGGAGTTGACCGGTGGTTACATGTACTCACCGAGCTACAAGCCAAAAGGTCGGATGCGGTGAAGGCAGAGGAGATATCTCTCAAAGCTTAGAGTAGAGAGTGGTGGCAATAGTGAATAGAAAAAACGATGTGCAACAGGTCAAAAGGTTGAGAGGCCATGTGGTGTTGGGTGCCAAACAAGCCGAGAGGCCGAGGTGCTAGATGTAGGGCGAGAGGCTGAATGTAGATAGTGAGCCCATGAGGTTAGGTGCAAACAAATTGAGGTTACTAGGTGGTCGAGCACTGAGGGGCCAAGATGCTAGATGAAGGCTGAGTTACATGGACTGGCTATGAACCTGGGTGTAGGTCGTGTTGTTGGACTGGCCAAGGAACTAGGTAGCCAAGTGGAGAATGTGAACCTAAGAAGCTGAAGGGTTGGGTTGGCTGAGGGGCTAGCTATAAGAGGATCGAGAGGTTGAGAAGATGAATCTGCACTATATGTTGTGTGAGGGTGTTGTAACAGCATGAGGATTCTAAACGGTTGTTGTTTGTATTCTTTGGATGGACAAGATGGGTAAACTCCTGCAAAGGTTGAAAGCATTAATTGTATTGTAACCCTTTGTTTGTTGTTGAATAATACAATGGCTAGATCTTTTGGAGTGTGGGGTTTTTTACCCATAAGGTTTTTCCCCACATAAATCTGTGTGTCCATTTATGTTTGTCTTTTATGTTGGTTGATTCTACAAATTTGAATCTATGCATTGTGTTGGATTTGGTTACTTTTGCATGTGATTTTCTCAAAAGGATCAATGTAGGAAATGAACTATGCCTGTTTCCACTTTGTGGCATAGTGGTTTGTGTCTTTGAGGAAATCTGATGAAAAGAAGATTACTGAAGGCACTACTATTCTTAGACGTTCCTTCTGAGATGACCGTATTTTCCCAACAAAAATTTCACAAAGGTACGAAATGGAATATTATAGAGAAACTTTGTGAAAGTAGATATGGTAAGTGCATGTGGGAGAAGGAGAAGTTTGGATCCACATAAAAAGTATGAAAAGTGGAAAAGATGAGAGAGTGTGGGCTTATGTGAAATAAAGGGATGCTCATATGTTCATTGTAATTCCAAAAAATAATGAATTAGGAAACATAGAAAGAGAATGGGATAATGTGGGGAAAGCTTGTGGAAGTGGATAGGAGGATAGGATGAAAGATAAATGTTTGAAGGAATGTCAAAATTTTACAAAGGAGAAAATGAAGGAAATAAGAGGGATTGAAGGAAGCAATGAACCTTGTAAGGATACTATGTAGGGATGGAGATTGGCACATGATACTATTCAATCAAGAGATGTCTAGTAGTCCATAAAAAGTACAAAAAATAGTAGAATCACCAAAAAATTACCAAAAACACACCCAAAAAAATTATTTCATTTTTTTGAAATATTTAGCAGGGATATGAAGGAGGAAAATTAATAATGTATGACTATAGTAAGGTCAATATGCACATGAAGTATTTGGACCAAGAAAAATTAGGACCTAAAAATTTGGGCACCGATATAGGCTCTAATTATGGATGTGTTTGGACCAAGAATTCAACTATCTCTAGCAAAAAACCATAAAAATGGGACAAGGAGGGGATACAATACATATACACTTCATCATGATCAACATGGATCACAATTTCATTATGAAAAATACACCCAATAAAAAATAAAATATGTATAGGGTAGAACAATTCATTATAAAAAGTAATGCTAATCCATAGTTTTGTGAACTAGTAGCTTCACAAGATACCAAGCAAAACTAGTGCAGTACCATACAATATCATTATTTTATTTAAAAAATTCATATGGCCAATGTCACAAGCCATATTATTCTCCATTTAGAATATTTGAGTAGTATTCATTCTAATCTTTCCATAAGATCCACATATACCTTTGGATTTGTAACTCAAATATTCCTTGTTGATTATCATTTATTCTAGGGAGAGGGTTCATTTTCTCTAGATAAAGTATATCATTATTTTACATTGGAATCATCCTTGAGGTGAAAAAAATTGATGTACAAATTAAATTTTCCTCATTGATTTTTCTTGCATCTAGATTTGCACCAATATCTTCCATGGATGTAATCTTATCATTCCATGGTGTGCACCTCAATTTGGCATCATATGAAGACCTATTGATAAGTGCAATACATTATTTCATCTAATATACATTGTTTTAAAGTATAACAATAGTATTATAAGATGTGGTAGAGGGAAAAATATGAAAATGTTTAAAATAATCTAAACTTATGAAGGTTAGTGCATCTAGAATAGCTACCTTGGTTTACCCATATGCATCAAATGGTTCATGAATCCAAGTGATTGATTATTCATTCAAAACCTTGATAAGAGTAAGTTAAATGATAATCTAGTAATAGTTTGATATTGTTCATCATGTACGAAGGGAAGGTTAGGATAAAACTCAAAGGATGGTTCTTCAAATTAGTGGTATTATAGCTTTACTCTATAATGTGTAATAATGTCTCATCCCTTTGTGTTTTAACATTTTCCTATGATAGGTCCATTTGATCATGTGGGAAGGTTAATTTATTCACTCCAAGAATACATGACATGAATTAAGTACAAGAATTAACCCTTAGTTCTTCCTTCTCCTTGTTTGCACATTATTTTTCTACTAGTTGGTCTTAGATTGGCTATGCCTCATCATTTGGATTTTCTCATTTTAGAACTTGATGCTCATGAGATTTTGACACCTCTTTATTCTTCATTTTCGACTAATACATTGGAATCCTCTTCTCCATTATCATATTTGTATATTTTTTATTAATATTACTATTATCTTCCCTTTGTTTCTCTTTGTTGTTGTACATTAATTTTTCTTGGTTAATATTCACTTCAGACCTACACCACTAGTTCATTTGTATGGGTTATTTTTCTTCACATGATTGCTTGGACTTATGGGTTTCTATTTGGATAGGTTCCTTTATGTGTTTAAGATTATGAGTGGGTAACTCATACTAGTTTGGATCCTCACTACAATCATATTAAAATATTTAATAAGATGAATAATAATCAATATATTCATATTTTTTCATTTAGTCATATATGGATGTATCATACAGGCCATCCTTCATATTTCTTGACATATTCTTCCTCATAAGAAATGCTTTCCTCTATGATCACTAAGAGGTACCCTATACTATTAAGTGTGGAAAGTTGAACATCCTACAATTAAAGTTATGCAAGAAATTATTTCTTCTCCTTTCTAGTGAGATATAATGTATCTTCTTCTTGTTCAAATTATTCTCTATATGACTTATTAGGAGGAGTAGGACACTAGCCAATAACATGAGTTTCCACATCCTGATATCTTATGTCAAAAATCTATACATATAGGAGGGTAAAAATGCATGGAAATAGGGGACCAAAAAGGGGTCATAAGTGGCCACTTTTTAAAAAAATTAGGAAATATTGGTCTTGGATGAGAAATTGAAGATAGTTACGCTCAAAATTTGAAGATGCAATGAAAAAAGAGTCATGGTACTCTGAATCTACTTTCTAAACTATTTTTTTAAATGGTAGAGATCAAGGGGTTCAAAAAGAGGGGCCACACAAAGTGGCCCTGCTTTTTTATAAAAAAAAATAACATATCATTTGGTGTGGCCCCCTAAAATGTTAACTATTTTTAGTATTTTAAAAAGCACTTTGATGAGAAATCAGCTAACACCATGTAGTTTATGCCCAATTTTTGTACTAATTTTTAATGAATATATGTTTTTTACTAATTTTCAAAGTGGACACAATCTGAAAAACAAAATAATTAGCATGCCCCCCTAAATTTTTTGAAAATTGATCAAAAATATTTTTTTCAATGTGTAAAATGGATTATAGTTTCTAAAAATATAATTTATTTGAAATTTTAATGAACGGTTAAAAAATAAAGTTAAAAATACCACACATTGGTTTTTTTTTTAAAAAGGATATACTAATAAAAAAAAATTAAAGATGAAAACCTTAACATAATCAACACATGAAAAAGATCACATGGCTAGAAATCTAAGAGGGATATTAATTTTATTATGGTGTTTTATTGACTTGACATTAAAACAATTGTAAACCTGATGGGAAGAATTCTTGAGATTATGTCAATATTTTTACAATTTACAAAAACACATCTTTGAATGTTGAAAATTCACTCCAACCCTTTGGATTGGAAGCCCAAGGAAAATCCAAGCCAAATTCTTGGAAATTTCCAAAGAAAAAAATAATATAAGTACATTATAATGTTCTTGCGCTATATGATTGCATTCACATAACTCAAGTGTGTTATAATTTTTTTAAATTAGTCAAATTTAGTAATCAATAGGTCAAATTTTAGTAACTAGGAGGTCAAATTTTAGTAATCAATAGGCTCTATCATCTTTCTCTCTCTCTATCTCCCTCTTTATATATCCATTATGCTGTAGACCTTTCTCACTAATTATATCCCTTTCTCTACCTAACTCTCTCCTCCCCTCTCCTTCCCTCTCTAATTCTTTCTATCTCACCTCTCTCCCTCCATCCCTCCTTCCCTATCTACTTATCTCTATCTCCTCTCTCCCTCTCTTTCACACACACACACATAGGTGAGAGAGAGAGAAAAAAGGGATAGAGGGAGAATGGTGAGATAGAGAGAAGTAGAAAGGGAAGGAGAGAGTGAGAGAAAGAGGGGGAAGGAAGAGAGAGAGAGGTAGATTTTGCAAGAATTCACTCTTGGTCTCCTTGTGATGTGCAGTGCAACGCTTGGGTTCATGACATGGCTTAATTGTCTCTCGTGGATCTTGTATAAATCTAGCAATTGTATCGAGCATTAATAGGTTGATATTTTGGTGAAATGGCAACCACCGATGTAACAATTGGTATCAGATCCGATATCACGGGTTTGAACCCCTTGCTTGCACTAGGGGGATTGTTTCCAGAATTCACTCTTGGTCTCCTTGTGTTATTTAGCACAATGCTCAATTTCATGACATGGCTTAACCACCTCCTATGGATCTTGTATAAATTTGGTAGTTGTATCAAGCATTAATAGGTTGATCTTTTGGTGCAACGACAACCACCAATGTAACAGTAGATAGAAATGGAGGGAAGGGGGATGTAGGTAGATAGAGGGAGAGGAGAGGGAAGGAGCGAAGGAGAGAGGCATAGAGAGAGTGGTAGGGAGTGATGGAGGTAGAGGTAGTTAAAGAGGAGTGGGGAGATAGAGAGATGTAGAGGGAAGGAGGAAGGGATGCAAAGAGAGAGGTGAGATAGAGAGAAAAAAAGAGGGAAAAAGATAAAGAGAGAGGGGGTGATAGGGAGTGGGGGAGGGAGTGGTAGGTAGAGAGAGAGGGAGAGGGGAGATAAAGAGAAGTAGAGAGGGAAGGAGGGAGAGGTAGGGAGAGAGAGAGAGAGGTGAGATATAGTTAGAGAGGGAAGGAGAGAGGGAGAGAGAGAGAGGAGTGATGCAAGGGATATAGATAGAGTGAAATAGAGAGAGAGTAAGATGATGGGAGCCCAATGATTACTAAAATTATACCTGCTGGTTATTGAAATTTTACCTATTGATTATTGAAATTTAAATAAGTCTAAACAATTATAAGATTTTTCAAAACTTAGTTCTTCTTCATTATATCTCCTAGAGATATTAAACCATTCTCAAAAATATTAAAACTATGTACATGAAATATAAATTAAATGTCCATATATAACTGTCACTTATACTTTAATGTTTATTTCATGTCTATAGTTTGATTGGAATACAAAGAGGGATTTTTTCTTCACAGAAATGTGTTATGGCTTGGTAATGATTGAACCTAGGCTTGGTCACTACCAACCCGTAATGAGATTTTTTTTCATTATACCACTCATATTTTCTCTTTTATGGGACCAAAAGGTGGGGTGAACACTTTTTGGTCCCCCATCTTGGTGCACATGCCTAAGAACTCTCTGCATTCATCCTACCAAGAAGTGTAAAATTTATTAAATTACTGGGGCCTCTTATAGTTCAACTATTTCTATTTTTTATTTTCTCTCCTTTATGAGGTGATATAGTAATTCTTCTAGCTCAAGTCCACATCTATGTGATGGATTTGGGGGTAGGATATGTACAAGGAATGTGTGCATCATAAGATCTATCCCCATTTTTATTATGTTCAAATGTATACATTTTTTCTCTCTTGAATCCATGAATGCATCATCTATACTTGACATATTAAATTTTGAGTCATGATAGGTAGGTATTAAATGTGATGAAGCTTCTTCTTATTCTTGTTGGTATTTGTGTTGCCTTCTCTCCATCCTTAAGTCATTAGATCTAATAAATTGATTCTAGTTTTAACTAAGACAAAGTCACCACTCTTCACTTGGAAAGCTATTTTTTTCTCTAGTAACTAAAAATTCAAAATATCAAACAAGGATTTACTTCCTTATCACATTTTTTTTTATGCAATGGTGTCATTATGCTGGTTTAAGTTGATGGGATATCATTATATATAATAAAAGTATATACTATATCACTAGGGTCTTAAAATATAATCAAATATTAGATCCCCCTAGTAATGATGTCATTATGTTGGTGCACAAAGTTGTAGATACCCAAATCCCCCACTAAATTACAATCAAATAGGGAAATAATAGACCAATTATTGAGAGTGGATAGTCTATCCTTCACTTCAATATTATATAGACCTACAGGAGTGTTCCCTAGATGTATCCTTAATATAATTAATCGCAACTCAATAAAAATAAGTTGAAAGTGATATAGTAGTATCTAATGTATGCTTGGTCCCAAAGGATATCTCTAGACCAAAGAATAACCTACTACTCATAACACTTATTATTAAAATAATAAGAAAATCATTACATAATTGTAATATGTGGGTATGAAAATTATGACTCTCAAGGATAATAATAGCAATTGATCTGTGAAGATGTTTTCCTAGTTGCAATACTATTTATCATGAATTGTATACAAACTAATGAACTAATCCTAATCTATTGGTGAATGATGTTTTCATTTAGAGTGTAGGATGGATCATTTAATTCTATGAATAGTTCCTATTCATTGGGTTGTAGAGTTTCAACATAACATGAGAAACAACAAAAAAAACATAAAGGAATACAATTTATGCATATATATATACACTACAAATAATGATATCAAATAATTAAGCATTGTTAGGTACTCATCCTAAATTATAGAAATCCATATGTAATGAAGAAATGGCTAAATTAGAAATCTTGAAATGAATTATAATATTGTATCATTCATCAAATATTCATTATATTTGTACCAAAAAGTGGTAAGAGGGAACCTAAGTGCATGTAAATTCTCTAAAGATACACAAATAGAATTCTAGATACATTAAGTTACATAAACCATTTATAATGCAATAAGCTCCTTATTGTTTACAAATTTTCTTTTCTAATGGTAATTAGATTTACAATATTTGAAACCCTAGAAACTCCTCAGCTCTTACAATCACATGAAGAAAAAAATTATTTATTGTTTTAATGACCAATGGATTAGTATTTATAATATTTTGTTTGGTCACCTAGTCATTTGTAAGAATTCGACTAAGAACATAATATCATTATTGGAATAAATTATAGTCCTATGAGATCTGCAGTATAGATGTTCCATATTAGGTGTGAGAACCATTGGGATATAGATCTCAACAATAATATTAATGTTTGCATAGTTTCCCTCATCCTCTATCATTAAATTACATTTGAGTTCATGCCCTCAAGATAAATAATGGTTTTTGGCTTAGAAAACCCTAACTAAGTAGTTACAATGGTCAATTTTAGAATTAATGGAATATTGGTAGGTTCAAGGGAGTGGTTGGTTTAAAAAGGAAGAAAAAATAAGTTTGATGAGGAATAAGAGGTGGGAAATAGAGATGTAGATTTTCAATTCAAGGTTGGAGGTTAGAATTGGATGAGAAAATGGAATTATTGAAGTCCAATGAAACTTCACAAAATGAGTGAAATGAGAGAATGAATAAAATAAAATAAGTGAGGGGGAATCATGTAGGACCAAACATGGGAAAAATATTTCTAGGTGAGGAAACTAGATGTTAATAAGCCAAGTTTAAATCCACATAAGAAGAGATGAAAAGAAAAAGGCAATTGGAGATTTTGTGAGAATTTGATGTTGAAGTGGATGATGGAAGTGAAGGTGATCTTGGAGGAAGGAGGCAAAGGGAAAAGGAAGACAACAAGATAGAGTTAAAAAGTCTACAAATGGAGGAAATAGAACTATATGGAGAAAATTTATGGAAGTGGGTGTGGGAAGTGGATGTGTGGACAAGTCTAGATCCACATTGAAAGTTTGCAAAGGGAAAAATATATGAGATTGCATGTTTGTAGGATAGGAAGGAAAAGATTTCTAGTGGAATAATATAAAAGTATGAAATGGAGAAAACAACAAGGGAATAGGAGAATATAGGGAAAGCTTATGAAAGTGGATAGGAGTATAGGATGAGAGATACATGTTTGGAGGCATGTCAAAATTACAAAAGGAGGAAATGAAGGAAAATGGAAAGAATGAAGGAATTTATGGTCCTTGTAAGTATTCAATTGGGGGATGGAGGTTGGAATAGGGCATTGGAAAAGCAACAAATGTCTAGTAGTCCATGCAATGTTTACAATATAGTAAAAACATAAAAAAATGACCAAAAACATCCCAAACTTTGATTTTTTATTTTATTTTTGATAATATCCAACAACTAATAGGGATATAGAGGATGAAAAGAGAAGAAACTTAAGAAATTATAAGCAAGAAACTTTTTTGATATTTCTTAGATCAATTATAAATGATGGGTAAAATGAGATCAAGATGCATGAGGCACCTAGATTGAGAAAACTAGGCGTTATAAAGTTGGGAACCAACATGACATATTCCATATTAGCCTTGATTACATAATAATGTGATAAGCCTAAAATATTATTCTTGGTACTAGTTCAGGATTGAGGGAAATTTACTATGGTATGCATTTACCAACATTTCTACCATGACATGAAGCAATGTTTTGTAGTGCCTAAGAGGGTGGTACATATGTAAACATAATATGCATGTTTTATCAATCATGATCACACTAAATAATATTGATATTATAATTTAGTGATCATGTAACTATACATTTTAAGTTTTACTTCTAGTACATGTAACAGTTTAGTTATTACATGTTGAGTGTTATAAAAAATGATAAAAAAATATTAAGTTAGAATGATTGGTGCATCTCATATAATAAAATGTAAAATTTATAGATTAGGTCTTTATACTTCTATGTGTGTATGTAAAATAACACTTGTGACATATTTTTTATGATCTCGCTTCTTGATAATCAATTAAAATTGAGCCTTTTAATATAGGGAGATCTCATTGAGCCTCGCAAAAGAAAATATCATTGAGGCCCATCACATCATAGCAGGCGTCCCTCTCGGCGTCCATGATGAGAGATTCAAAATACTTTCATTTATGTTTAAAAGACTTTATTTTTGTTAATTAACATGACTGGTGGTTGATTATAGATTAACCTATTTACTCATTTTGCTTTAATATGTTTAGCTAAATTAGTGGATATATTTGAAGTAATGGTTTATGTTAGATGTGTTACTTTATGATGTTAATAAAGAGATAATTATGTTGCGTTGATCTTTTGCTACCATAATTGTTATCCTTTTCCTAAGGGTTTTGAACAGGGTATTTTAAACATTGATGATGTGGTTAAACTCTCTGTTTAAGCAAGGAAAATAATCACGCCATTTGATGGGCCCAGCTGGATGATGAGTCACTCAAGTCCAAATCAGCTTCTTTGTAGTCGGTTATGGAAATTCTACTTCCAGTGCCAATCTAGCATATTTCTCTATGTCCTACTTTAGTCCTATTTCAGTTTCACTTTAGTTTTGTTCTAATATTTAGGTAGACGCCTTGAATCTTGGCAGTTAATCGCCATGTTGTAAATTCAATAAGCATATGTTATAGATATCCATGTTTCAGTTTTAAATAGGAGTTAGATAATTTTCAATTAGATTTCTATAATCAATGGAAATACTTTGTTTTGTGTCCCACTTTGATCAAATTAAATGAAAGCAAGGAGTTAACTCAATCACTATGTTAAGGGATCTTACCTAAGGAAGAACAGGGCCCACTCAACAAAAGGGATCGATCTTGTGTTGGTATTTTACTAAGTTATGCTATTTCTGGTTATTGATATTAAATCTAAAGTGTTAGATGTTAATTCTAGAATGATATGTTGTTGAATCATTTTTAGTTGTTGAATGATAAATCTAGATAGTTACTTCTATTTGAATTGCTTTTGAATTTATTTTATCATGGTTGTATTAAGTGGTTTGAATCATTATAAGATTTATTAGATTAATTAGATTTAGATGTTGTTCAAAATAATTAATTTTGGTAATTATTTGTGGAGTATAATTAGAAGCAATGATGGATATTTATGAAAAGATGGAATTGAAGTTAGTTGAAAATATGTTCATGGAAATTAGTGTTTATGTTTTCTAGATTAATTGTTGTTTAATTTTTCTAGATTAATTGTCATTTTCTTGCAATTCAATTATGTTCTTAAAATAGTATTTAATTTCCAACAAATCTTAAGATAGATTTCCTTTAAAGCTAAATAGAATTAATTTGGATTTTGTATTTTAAATTAAGAATTAAAGTAGATGTTAGTCTTCTTATGATGGTTAGGTCCCTATGAGATACAAGTATTTGAGAATGGATTTGTCCAATTGGTTCCAATTGATGAAGAAAAGAGGGTCATGCTAGTTAATGGTCATCGATTGAAGACATATCATAAGCCAGCAACAAAGGAGGGATTTCTAGATGATCTGCAACACAGAACTGAACATTTTCTCATGGAATACATTTCTTCCATGAGAGAATATCTTTAAACCTTTGAAGAAGGCATGAATAAACAAGGTAAATTGAAAACCAGCAAATGGCAGTTTTCCTTGAGAAAAAAAGGAAGTAAATTGAAAACTAGTAAATGGTGGTTTGCTTTCAAAAAAAAAAAGAGAGAAAAAGAAAGATGACTAAAAACCAACAAATGGCAGTCTATCTAAGTTAACTCTTGAAGGCTCCTGAAGAACTCCCAAATCTCTTGAAGGCTCCTAAATATTGAAGAATCTGAAGGCTCCTAAAGAGCTCCCAAAAGCTCTTAAAGGCTCCTAAAGGCTGAAGACTCTAAAGACTCGGTTTCACTCGATAGCTCTTGAAGACTCCTAAAGTTCCAAAACTCCTCAAAGCTCCTGAACACTCCTAAAGAACTCCTGAAGGCTCCTAAAGAACTTAAAGGCTTGAAATAAATTGAGGTATGCATTTAATATGAATATTTTTTTGAATATTATTTTCTAAGGTAGTGAAACTAATGTAAAATAGGTAAATATTTATAAATCTAGACATCTCCACCATATTGTTATTAATAATGATAATAAATGACTTTTAATCATTTCAAAAAGAGGTTGGATGATTGATGTAAGTAATGACGTGACATTGGATGATGTTGGTAATAATAACGGATCTTGTTATGATTTTCCCATCTTTTCAAAAATCCTCCCAAGTTCATGTTGACATGTGTAAAAGATTCCACCAACCTTGCGAATTAAAATTGCAAACTTCATTTTATGGCATGTGAATTGTCTGAGGCAATAAAGGAAATTAATGCAAAAAATTAATGGCATGTCATGTCATTTTCAAAATGGCTACTCCAAAAACAAGGAAAAATCATTCCGCATTTTTTTAAGTAATTCAGTCCACCTATGAAGCCTGCCATTTTGAATTTCACCATTGTTGATAGACAAAAATGGGGAACAAGCGGAATGCTGAGCTAGAAAATTTCACTCTTGATTTAGAAACTACGAGATTGTTAGCAGAAGCTAGATGGCTAGATTTTGTAATGCAATATGAAGGTTTTCAGTAGGAAATGATTGATGAATTTGTGAGAAATTTTCATGTGAATTTCACCAGAGTAAGGGGTGAAATTATTGAGGTCACTCCAGAAATAATAAGTGAAATTTCTGGAATTTCAGCTGAAGGAAAACTAGTTAACAAGGGTCGAATCAAATTTGAGAAATTGGTGGCTGCATTTCACCAAGAGCCAGAAAGAAGGCCAAAAATTTTGATGCACAAGGGAGACCAACGTGGAATTTCTCACCAAAGTTTGGATGAGCCTTGGAGGACTGCTACAACATGGCTTATGAAATTTTTCGCCTGTGAAGGGTAGTACATTACTATATTAGGACCAGGAATGCTTAGGACCAGGAATGCGGATTTTGATACATTTAAGGTATGGACAAACAAAACCCTCTGCTAGAATAAATCTACCATCATTTTTGTTCCAAAAAATTGCTTCCATGATTTTAAGAGTAAAATCTATAGTGGAATCGTCCATAAAATACCAGGGGTTGATTCATCTAATAATTAAACACCATTTCTTAAAGAAAGAATCTAGGAAACAAGGTTGGTTAGAATTCTTGTTTGCACCCATAGAAAAGAAAAAAGGGGACCCACAGCTAAAAATTCAAGGATTGAGAAAGGAGAATCTTCCAAGAAGAGGGGAAAAAGAAAATTACAAGAATCCTCTAGGGTAACCCATACCAATTCCAAAAATAAAAAGCAAGAAGTACATGAAGAAAGCACTAGCCATGTTGAGACCATTGTTTCCACCCCTGAAGAGACACCTATAATTCAAACCCCTATTTTGAAAATTCCAATAGAAACTGTTGCAGGCCATGAAGAAACCTGTACACCAGTACATTCTCCTGAGCAGCCTCAAAGCCCCCCTGAAGGCCCAATGCTGACTCCTTAAAGAACCCCTATTTTTGAAGTCCATGACTCTGCCGAAGAATCTGAGGCACAATCTGAAGAGCAAGAAGCATAAAAGGAATTTGAACAAGAAGAGACTATGAAATCCCCTACACCTTCTACGCATTATGAGCAAAGAAAAGGAAAAGAACCATTGATTAAAGAAGAAATCCATGAAAATTTGAATGAAGAGGAATTAGAGACTAAGGAATTGTTAAGGGCTATGAAAATGTCCCGTTTAGAAGCTGAATTAGAGCAAGAAAGGAAAAAAATGCAATTCCTTGAAGAGAAATTGAGAAGAAAAGAAGAAGAATTGCAACAATCCTTCAACAAAACTCAGGAAATGGAAAGGCAAATTGAACACAATGAAGCACGATATAGAGAGCAATTGAATAAAACTAAGGATGCCCTACAACAAGCTAGTGTACAAGCATTAGCAAATGCTAAAGAAATTTCAAGATTAAAAGAGGAATTGCAGCAAAAGGAAGAGCAATTAAAATAGCAACCTATATGGTTTTATTCACATGAAGCCTCTACTTCTATGGCCCCACCACGCTACCTTTCTCTACCTTCCATTCCCTCTGATATCCCTTCTATTCCATCAGATGTTCCTCCTTCAGCCCAGCCTAGATACCTCTCCCTGACAGCCTTCAAATTTAAGGAGGAAAATAAACAATTGAAAGAGCAAGTGTAGAAGTTAGAGGAAGACAAAAATAAGATTGAAAGAAGACTTGAGCAAGTAGCAGAAATAAGTTATGTGAGACTTTCCATGAGAAGACCAGCATGGGTTTATCCTTTGTTCCTTAGAGAAAGGTTTCTAAATTGGAAGATTAATCAATTAATCTTAGGGAGAAGCTTGGATTATCATAATGATGGAGATTTTCTATAGGATTACTTTCATAGCCAACCTGACATTCAAAATCAAAACTATGAGTTTTTCCAGCATGGATTTTTAATGGGAGATAATGATGACTCTATGTTAAATTTATATGTTGGTGAGTTGCAAATTAGATCATTTGTCTCCCTAATGTAGAATCAAATAGAATGGTCAAGTAGAAAGGATAAATATAAGGAGGCTCAGAGAAGGTATGGCTTACCAATGAGGCCCAAGATGCCTCATGCAGAGAAATATATAAAAGCAGTAAGATTAGTGGTAAGGCTTAATCAAATTAATCCTCTTTATGTTTCAAACTTGCTCAGTAGTATTTCTACATTCTAGAATGTTGAGGGAAAACTTCCCCCATTGGTAATACAATCTTGTGAGGAAAGATATCAAATCATTCTTGATTTAGTTAGAAGAAGAGAACCAATAAGTCTGAACAATATCAAATGGAGTTTAATAAGAATCAGACATGTGATCACTTTGATTGAGCAGCAGAAATAATTTTGGTTTGGCATGAGGTTTAGAATGTCGATTATCATTATGCCATCCCCAAAGCTCAAGGAATCAGCCAATATACCTGAGGGTTGTTAAGAACATGGTTTGAAAGGTTGAGAAAAAACTATGGCTTTGCACTCAATAGCAAATTGCCACACCAGTACAGGGAAGGATTGTTCGACTATTGCATTTGGATGGAGGCACTAAACAAGGAAAAGGAGGCTACCATAATTCTTGATGAAGAACCATGAGGATATGGTCCAGAACAAGTGGGAAAGAAAATGATGAGAGATTCAAAATAATTTCATTTTATGTTTAAAAGACTTTATTTTTGTTAATTAACATGACTGGAGGTTGATTATAGATTAACATATTTACTCATTTTGCTTTCTGTTTAGCTAAATTAGTGGATATATTTGAAGTAATGGTTTATGTTAGATGCGTTACTTTATGATATTAATAAAGAGATAATTATGTTACATTGATTTTTTACTACCATAATTGTTATCCTTTTCCTAAGGGTTTTGAACAGGGTATTTTAAAGATTGATGATGTGGTTAGACTCTCTGTTTAATCAAGGAAAATAATCATGCCATTTGATGGGCTCGGCTGGATGATGAGTCACTCAAGTCCAAATAGGCTTCTTTGTAGTCAGTTATGGAACTTCTACTTCCAGCGCCAATCTAGTATATTTCTCTATGTCCTACTTTAGTCCTGTTTCAGTTTTGCTTTAGTTTTGTTGTAATCTTTAGTTAGACGCCTTGAATCTTGGTAGTTAATTGCCATGTTGTAAATTCAATAAGGATATGTTATAAATATCCATGTTTCAGTTTTAAATAGGAGTTAGATAATTTTCAATTAGATTTTTGTAATCAATGGAAATACTTTGTTATGTGTCCCACTTTGATCAAATTAAATGAAAGCAAGAAGTTAACTCAATCACTATGTTAAGGGATCTTACCTGAGGAAGAGTAGGGCTCGCTCAACAAAAGGGATCAATCTTGTGTTGGTATTTTACTAAGTTATGTTATTTTTGGTTATTGATATTAAATCTAAAGTGTTAGATGTTAATTCTAGAATGATAAGCTATTGAATCATTTTTAGTTGTTGAATGATAAATATGGATAGTTACTTCTATTTGAATCACTTTTGAATTTAGTTTATCATGGTTAGATTAAGTGGTTAGAATCATTATAAGATTTATTAGATTAATCAGATTTAGATGCTCGAAATAATTAAGTTTGGTAATTATTTGTGGAGTATAATTAGAAGCAATGATGGAGACTTATGAAAAGATGGAATTGAAGTTAGTTGAAAATTTGTTCATGGAAATTAGTGTTTATGTTTTCTCGATTAATTGTCATTTAAGTTTTCTAGATTAATTGTCATTTTCTTGCAATTCAATTATGTTCTTAAAATAGTATTTAATTTCCAACAAATGTTAACATAGATTTCCTTTAAAGAAAAATAGAATTAATTTGGATTTCGTATTTTAAATTAAGAATTAAAGTAGATGTTAGTCTTCTCCATGAATCGGTCACAATCAAGTCAGAAATAAGTCAACAAAACTTTAGTTTAGGAAATAAGATAGAATTAATCCTTAGGAATTAGTCGTTGTAGTTCAGCTCCTGAGAGTTGTTGAAGAGCTCCTGAAAGCTCTTGAAAGCTCCTGTAGGAGCTAAATCGACACATGAAGTCATTGTTTACATTGCAAAACCCTCTAAAAATTTGTGACAACCATCCTTATCGCATATAGCTCTGAGACACACCTAGTTCGATAAATAATTGATTAAATGATGCAAGTTGTTTCATCAATGACCTTGCCCATCAGTCCAAATCATATATCACCTGCTCTCTGTGGATGGGTAATCTGAGTATACGCCACATGTCCTCTAGTGTGATTGTGGCCTTGCCTATTGAAAGATGGAAGGAGGATGTCTCACTATGCCATTGCTCAACAAGCGATGTCATCATACCCAAATGTGTCCTAACTAGTGGTGCATACGCTATGTACCAGAGGCCAATCACCCCTAGGTGCTCCTACAGTCGCTCATCCATCCCAACCAATCTGCTAAGAATGGAGAATCTATGCTCACATGAATGAAGTATCTTTCCCTCCTCCTACATTAGGGAAGCCACCGTGTTAAGTTTCGTGAAAAAATCACGATCCTGATTTGCCTCACCATACCTGAGATAGCATATGCATCACTATTTGCGGGTGCGACATAGTTTGAAAGTTCCAAACTACATCGCTAGGACCCTTAATTGCCCAAACTTTGCCACCGCAACGCAGTTTGAAGCATGACCCTAGACATAAACTTCTAAAATGGCCTGTCACAATGCACTTTTCATATGCGACTTAGTTTGGAGTTTGCATCCAAACTCTAAACTGCGTCACAACATCGCTATTTGTGATTGTGGCATAGTTTGAGGCCGTGTGACATCAAAACAAATTTTATAGCGATGCAAAATTGTACCGCTAGAAAATACCTAAATTCCTAAGCTATTAAATGCACACGTAAATTGAAAACAAGGCCAAGTCAAGTCAAGTTGACTCACCGATGGTCCAATGTTAGGTAGCCTCTGGTTTGTGCATACTCAGTCTGAAATGTGTCGGGGAAGCTTTCATTGCACCATCTCTCGAAGGGGTCAGAACTCAAAAGTGCAAAATCTCAAAGGGCTATGTGTGCAAATGAATTGGAAATGGCCCCTCAAGGCCTATTTAAGCCTGAAAATTAGGGTTTTTTTGACCCCATTTAGACGTCCAACTAGGGTTTTGGTCCCTTGATCCCATTTTCACCCAACCGAGGGCCATTTTGCATCATTTTGTCCTATTTTATCTCATTTATTGGCATCTCGGAGCCTTTCTAGACCTGTTGGGCACCTTGTCCTCTTTTTTCGTGAGATCACCCAAAAATCCAATTTTTCATCTGATCTATCGAGGGGGCAATATATCGGCATGTTTTCTCTCACCGAGGTAGTAGTGGGGAAATTTTTGAAAATCAATTTTTTTTTTAATTTTGATCGAGACAGTTTATTCTTTGAACCAACACAGCAAGTACTTTGCTTCAAAGAGGGGAAAAATGTAGACATGGAAAATATACCATCACACTTGATCCTAGTTACTAACATCATTTCGTCATACATCATCTTCTTAGCCAATCATCACTCCTCACCCCTTAATTAAATAAATTATCATTTATCTGATTAAGTCATTCTCTCTTGTTAATTAAATAAATCAATGTTATTTGATTAACCCTCCTTTGTCTATTTAATTAAATAATTCATTTTATTTGATTAAATCTCTAAAGTCATCTAATTAAATTAAATAAATTAAACCTTGTTTAATTTAATCTAACATCATCCTCTTTAATTAAATAAATCAAAATCCTTTTATTTAATTAAATCTAAATCACATTCTTCTCAACTTTGATTTAAATCAACCCAAAAATCTAAATCAAATTGTCATATCAACTAATCCCTCATTAAATCAATCAAATCTTGATTAATTTAATCCTAATCATCCAAATCCTCTAGATTTCGCCACTTGCACATGAAAATACATTTAATTAATTTATTAAATCCCTATTTTCTCTCAACATGGCATCTTTAGGGGAATATTCCTTCAAGTTTGAAAATCCCTCCAAGTGGATTTTTCCTTCCAACAGGACATTCATTCCCTCTTAAATGTCCTTGTGCATTTAGCCAAGTGGCATTTAATTCATTTTTTTCTCCCTCCAACAAGTCATTTCACAAATTTGAAATTCCACCTAATAACATTTATTGTGCATATTCATCAAAATGTGCTCAAGCTTCCTCCATTCACATCTTGACAAGTGGCACTTTCCCATTGGATGTTGAATGATCCCACATTGCTCCATTTTTCTCATTCCTCCATCTTGTCCTTGTCCTTCTATAAATAGAAGGCTTTCCTTTGTATTTTGGATCCACAACTTAGAGCAAAGTTACTCTCTTCACATTGAGAGCTAATTTTATCCATTTTGTATCATTTGTCATCATCTTAGATAGGGTATTGCAGATTTTAACAAGGAATCACATTGTTCTTCAACACCAAGTGGATCAACCATCAACAAATCTTCATCAAGCTTGCATAGGAGTTGGGAAAGGGCCAATTTTCACATCATATTGGCACCAATTCTCACATCAAATTGGCACCAATTCCCCCATGGGATTGAGGGTTTGCTTGTTCAAATAGATTTCAATCACTTTCTTTGCCTTTTTCTTCAATTTCTTTCTTTTTTGAGCATTGTAGATGAATTTCATGGGGAATCTTGATTCTCACTTGCATTTGATCTAATATTGTGTTTGTTTCTTGTGTTTGTGCAGGTCTAGGATTGGGGTTCTATAGACCTCTACAGGTAGTTTCAACTACATAATGAGTAGAAGGGTATACGATGGGAAACAACTTGGGCAGAGGAGGACTTTCCCCAAATCTATGGCTCCTCAACCATGCCTAGAAGGATTTGAGCATGATTATTCTTGGTTAAGGTATCATCTAGCAAATTGCATTTGCTAAGACACTGAAACAGATACAGATAAATATTCAACCAAAATTCCTTTCCTATTGTTGAATGAGCTAGCCTAGATCCCCATTATATGCACTATTGTTTGTTTTTTTCTTCCTCTTTCACACTAACACCCTACTCCTATGATGCAAGAACATCCATGGCATAGTGGCTGTCATGTGTCAGCACAAAGATGTTTAATTTTTAGTTGCAACATTTGGTGTGAATTGAATTTCATGTTTTGTCTTGTGAAATTCATATTTTTGATGTGCATTTGGATGTCATGTCATGTTGAAATTTTAATTTGCAATTTGGAGTAAATTTGAAGAAAATAGGATAAGAGGAGATAGTGGAGGATATGCATTGAAAGCAAAAAATCCTAAAAAAGAAAATGGAGGCGTGGATTTTTGAGAGACCTCCAATTTTATTTGTAACTCCAATTTTTAAATTCCAAAACTCTTAAAAAAAAAGGGAAACTAAAGGCGGATGCCCAAGTTTGGAAATTGTGTTTTGCTTTATTCATAAAAGCAAGAAAGCCATGAAAACATTGCCACCAATACCTGGTAGGCCATGAAGTTTGAAAAGATTATTTTATTCAATTTAATTGATGGAATTTAATTTAATTAAATATTCCTAGAGGTGGGTGTGGCTTTTCTAGGAGTGGGTTTGGAATGTGAGGAAATTCACCCAAATGAACTCACATGTCATTTCATGTAGACGACAGTTTATGTAAAAAAAAATCAATTCATTTTGAAGAGAATTTTTTCTAGATTATAGGAGGAGAAATGAGGCATGACGCACCTCCAAAGAGGAATTTTAATGGTGTTGTTGTAGATTTGAGTTGTTGAGATTGTTTTGAGAGATTTGTTGTTGTAGGAGCTAGAGAAATTTTTTGTTGTAAAGTTTTGATTTATTGTTCCAAATAATTTTGTTGCAATTTCTAGAAGTATTATAAGGGATTTTTGCCCCATTGTCCTTTTTGGACTGATTTAATTCAATTTGTAAAGTTTTCTTAAATTTGAGATTGTTGCTTGCAAGTTACAAACCAAAGTTGCAATGTTTGTTGTAAGAATTTATTTTTCTATGAAGAGTGATTTTTCAGTGGTTTTTTGTGAGAGCTATTTAATTTAGTTTCAATTAAACAAACTATTTTATTTATCTCCATACATTAATGGTATCAGAGAAAATTGATCCTAAGTGTGTAAACAAACTACCAAAGATAGGCAATTTACACTAGGACTTGTGAGTTGTGGTGTTGCAGAGATGTTTTCCAGAGGAGCCCCACAAGGTAGGGGTAGAGGAAGAGGAAGAAGAGATAATTTTGTTAGAGATTTTGATTTTAGAGCCTTGAGAAGGAAAGTTGAGACTTTACACAATGAGATAAGGAGAGGATTTACAAGAATGAGAGACCCAAGAAGTGATGATGAAGATGAAAGCACAAAGAATGCTAGTCAAGCTAGAAGCCAAGATGGGAGCCAAGGAAGTGTAAGAGAAAAAGCAATTTATCTTGATGCTTTAGTAATTGCATTATAAAAGATAGTAAAAAGGACCAAGGTGGATGCTCCTACATTTAATGGAAGTTTGAATCGAGAGGAATTGGTAGATTGGATTAATGAAATGGAAGAGTATTTCAAATTTGGAGAGACAGAGGATCCTATTAAAGTGAAATTTTACAAGACAAGGTTGAAAGGACATGCCTCAATATGGTGGAGAGAGGTCCAATTAGAAAGGGGAAGAAGAGTAAAAGATAAAATTACCAAATGGGATAAAATGATGGAGAAAATGAAAAGATAATTTATTCCTGTAGACTATGAATTGAACTTGCTCAAGAGGATGCAAGGTTTGAAGCAAAGAAGAAAGACTATTAAAGAATACACTGAAGAATTCCATAGAATTTTTATAAGGACTAGACATTTAGAGGAAACCAAGGAAAAGGTTGCAAGATACATAAATGGGTTGAGATCAAGCATTCAAGAAGAGATGGGACTTGTTAGAGTTGTGACAATGGAAGATTCTTATCAAATAGAATTGAAGATAGAAGAAAGGATGAACAAGAGGTTTGAAAAAAGGTAGAAGGGAAGAAGGTGTGGAGGCAAGGTAGGAGGAAGAACTTACAATAATGAATAAAATCAGCAAAAGAGCTCCAATATTGAAGAGGGTAGCAATATAGCAACAAAATATGAAGAAGGAAAAAGCTCAAGAGACCAAAATTTTAGAGGTAGAGGTAGAGGTCATGGTTATGATGGAGGCCCATTCAAAGGAACTTATTTCAAATGTGGAGAAGGACACTGAGCCTATGATTTCCCACAAGTAGAGGAGAAGCCAAGAAGGATACAAGAATACCAAGGAATGGCAGAAAATTTCAATGAGGAGGAGGCACCTCCCTCACAATTTGAAGAGGTAGAAGATGGAGAGGTTTTGATGACAAGGAGAGCACTCTTGAATGAAGACAGTAAGCCTATGCAAAGAAAGAAGTTATTCAAAACAAGGTGCAAGTGTTAAGGAAAAGTGTGTAGCATCATAGTAGATAGTGGAAGCACAAACAATCTTGTGTATGATGAGATGGTGAAAAATTTGAAGCTTGAGAGGAGAAAACACCCAAAGCCATATTGGATTGCTTGGGTGCAAGATAATCATAAGTTGTTAGTAAATGAGCAATGCAATGTGAATTTTAAGGTTGGGAATTATCATGATGAGATTCTATGCGATATCATCCCTATGGATGCTTGTCACAATTTTCTTGGAAGACCATGGCAATATGAAAAAAAATCCGTACATGATGGGTATGCCAACACCTACATAATTGTAAAATATGGAGTGAAGCATAAGTTGAAGCCTTTGAAGGAGGAAAATGCTCAAGTTTGTGGTAATTCTAGAGTTTACTTAGTTGATGCAAGGATATTTCTTGATGGTATGAAGTATGAGAAGGTTTGTTTTGCTATTATTTCAAAAACTAACAGTGAAGTTGTTGAAGATGTTTGTATAGAAGCTGCAATTTTTTTGTAGGAATTCCAAGACATTGTTTCTAATAATGCACCAAAGGGACTCCCACTGGTGAGAAAAATCAGTCATCAAATTGACTGAGTGCCTAGAGCAAGTTTTCCAAACAAGGCAGCCTACAAAATTTCACCTACAAAGAATGAAGAGTTCAATAGACAATTCGTTGATTTGTTGAAGGGTTTGATAAGAGAGAGTTTAAGCCCATTTCATGCAGTGCCTGATATTCTATCACCTAAGAAAGGAGGAGAATGGAGAATGTGCATAGACTCTAGGGCTATAAAAAAGATCACAATAAAGTATAGATTTCCATTACCGAGAATGGATGATATCATGTATTTCTTGAATGGAGCAACATACTGAACACCAAGATTGATTTGAAGAGTGGGCATCACCAGATAAGGATACATGAAGGAGATAAGTGAAAGACTACATTCAATATGAAAGAAGGTTTGTATGAGTGGTTGGTCATGCCATTTGGCCTAACCAATGCACCTAGTACTTTTATGAGACTCATGAATGAAGTTTTGAAAGAGTTTCTTGGAAGGTCTGTGATAGTTTATTTAGATGATATTATTATTTTTAGTTAAAAAATGGAGAATTTGATACATATTAGGTGTGTGTTTGAGAAACTAAGAGAATTTTTTGATTAATCTTAAGAGATGCATCTTTTTGAAGAAGGAATTAGTGTATTTGGGTTTTGTGGTGTCAAGTGAATGCATGAAGATGGATCTAGAGAAGGTGAAAGAAATTCTAGAATGGCCTACACCGAGAACAATAATTGAGGTGAGATATTTCCATGGTTTAGCAAGTTTTTATAAGTGGACACTTAAAAATGTCTTGAAAGATATAAACACTTGAATCTGATATATTAAAATCACTTCATCCTAAAATTCATCTTTTTTTTGCTTGTTTAATTAAATAATCCTAATTATTTAATTAAATGCCTCATTTTCACCTATTAATCTAATTGACCTAATTGGGTTAATTCACCCCCTCTCACACTAAAATTTTATCTAGTTTAATTAAATAATTCAAATTATTTAATTTTAACCTTACATCCTCTTATTTAATTAAATAACCTAAACTATTTAATTAAATATCATATTTGTATCCCCTTTTCATTAAATAAATCAATAATTTAATGAATATCCTCGCATTCCTCATCTTGCACATTCAAATTTAGTTTTAATTAAGTAAATTGATAATTTCCCTCTCATCCACTTGTATAGAGAATATTCCAAAGGAATATTCACCTATTTTCCTCCAAAAAAAGGTAATGATTATTCCAAACAAAATTTGAAACAACTTTTTTAAGTTGTTGCAAAGTGTGTTTGTTTGCATGATTGTGAGCCCTTGATCTTTTCTTTATCCATGTGATCTTTGATTCTCATCCATTCATGAGAATCCTTGATCCATGTTTCATCCTCCTTTCATTTGTGACCATTGATGGATCAAATCAATCTCATCCATTGCTTTTTCATTTGATCTCCATTAAATCAAGTATTTAATGAATATAATATAATTCCCCTAATTTTCATAATTCAAACTTTGTTTTAATTATATCGAATTACTAATTAAATCTAATTCTCCCACTTGCAAGGGAATATTCCTCCTTTGCATATTCCTACAAAAGGAATATTCTCATGGAATATTCCTACCCCTTTGCAAAATTTAATTTGGTTTTAATTAATTAAATATCTAATTTTCTTCACCCATGAGAATATTCTCTTTCTTCACTCATTTGAAAAAGGAATATTCCTCTTTACAACAAATTGTCAACAAGACTTCTTGTGCAAGTTTTAAAAGTGTGTTTGTTTGGAAGAATATGAACCCTTGGTTCTTTTCTTGATCCATTTGATAATTGATTCTCATCCATTGATGAGAATCCTTGATCCATGTTTCATCTTTCTTCCAATTTTGACCATTGATTAACTTTTTTAATCTTAGCCCTTGATTCCTAATTTTCTCTCCTACAAATAGATCACTATTTGGAGACAAATGGATCCATCTTTTAAGAGAAAAATTATGATGCTAAAATCACTTTCACTTGCACTCATATTTAGCACTTATTTAGCATCCTTTAAGCTTAATTTACTTTCATCATTAGCTTAAAGCATCCATTAATGGCTTCCATGATAACATAGGTGCATACATTTAACATATTTTGTAATTAGGTTTTTAATCTTTTGAAGCTTGCATACATTTAGAGTAGATTTGCATACACCCATATCAATCATCTTAGCATTCATCATGTTAATTTAGCATTTAAATTATGTTTTATCACACATCTTTCATTGGTTTCATTGATTCTATTCAATAGAATCAATTGAAACAAGCTCATTATCCAAGGGATTGGAAAAAGGTCGCCATTCCACATCAATGTGACACCACTCCCCCAATAGATATTTCAATGTCTTAGATTAGAGGTTTGTCAGGCTTTCATGATTTATAATGTTAGTTTTAATTGCTTCTTTGTCTTTGTTTACAGTGAATGATTATTGGGATTGATGCTTAGTGGGTTAAATATGCCTCAAATTAATATGGATAGGGTGTAGTTAACATATACTATGTCATTGGTCACATTTTGGTGCTATAAGGAGGGCTTGAACTGATCAAATTTGACAAATTTATCTTTAGATTTTTTTTTTCCTTGTTTTTGCATATACAACGATGCTTTTGGAGGCTAATGGGTTTTGTAGATTTGGGCAATAAAATTTGAAGTGAAGGAGCATATTACCATTTGAATATAATTGTAACAAGTGTTTCAACACTTATGGGTCAATTATAACCCATTTATGATGCTTTATTTCACATTTTAGGACCAAACTAGATTTATATTAGGTTTAAAATAAACATTCGAATTGATTAAAACTAAGCCCTCACATCATTATGCTTGTTGGTTTAAAATTGAAAAACACAACTTCCACACTTTGTTTGGTGCTTAAAATGAATTCATTTTTCTATGATGGATTAAAATGAATGTGTGTTTGAATTGCTTAAATATACTTGTTGTACATATCCAATCCCCTTGTGCTTCATGTGATCATGAAGAGAAACACACAAGTATATCTTTTTTGCTTGGAAGCACTTATCCTCTCCCCTTGCACCTTTTGGAAAACTTGGGTGATGAAAATAATTTTATGCTTCAAACATGTGTTATCTTTAGAGGGCCTACCTCCCAACTTGTGAGAGGGAACCACCCAAGCGTCGATTTCTATCTGGCTCACTATATAAATAATTTGTAGTGATGAAAGTCACTAACCATCTTGCTTTAGTTGTCCCATACCGACAAATGTCTCCCCTAGTATCCTTGTGATACGTTAAAACCCTTAGATATTTCTAAGGGTTGGGATGCCTCTTAATTGAGTGAATCACCACATGTATGGCACCATTTTATCTTAGATATGGTCATTAAAATTTTTATTGTAGTGGCTAACCAATTCTAATTCTAAAATGTATTTCAAGGTAGTGCATGGGAGTAGCACTGTGCCCAAAAGTTACTTACCATGTCTGGTTTTTTATTGAGGCTTAAATAAAATGGGGAATGGACTCCTTTGCTTGACGTGTCAAAACGTTACATTTACTTGACATAGCCTATGTGTCCACTTCATCTTCATAGATTAATCATATCTTCTGATGATGGTAAGTCCACCAAAAAATATGTACCTGATCTATCTAGGATTGTAAATTTTTGAGAGTCAGTTTAACACTTGCTTGGTTCCAAAAAAATTGCAAACAAACATCAACAAGTCTTTTCAAAATTTCAAACCCTTTGGTCTAAGTATGGATACCCTTTAAAAAAACCTTGATATTGATGCTTTTCCTAAGGATTTATTCTTAGAGACTTCTAAATATTTTGGTTTACATCTCAATCCATAGTTCCCAAAGTTAGCCTAGGAAACTATGCCCCTAACTTCATCCTTTTCACAAAATGGACCTTGTGAAATGAATTATGTTTTTGACATAGACATTTAGTTTGAAACTTAAGCAAGGCAAGTGTTTGTGGTAAAAATAACCTCATTAATCCAAAATTAAATCAAATGAACACCCCACATTGATGTATGTTCAAACTTTGACTCCCCCCAAAAAAAAATGAAAATTGAGACAAGGAAAACATTTCAAAACATTGAGTCCAAATTCTATTGTCCAAATCATTGAGTTCTATTGTTAAAATCATTGGGTCCTATTTCAAAAATCATTTGAGTTCTATTTTACCAAAATCATTGAGTCCTTAGGGTTTGATAACTTTAGAGGTTTAGCATGTTTCTCACTACCTTGGCCTTGCAAAACAAAGGTTCATTTTAGGTTAACATTTTGGGTCAAACATTTCATCCATTTCACCCATCTACATACATCTTACATCGCATTGCACCCATCTACACACATCTTACATTCCATTTCACCAAACCAAGTTTGGAAACTTTTGGACACATCAACACTTTGGACTTAGACATTTATTAAACCAATCCCCTAACTTAGCTACTTTGTGTGTGAAATAGATCCTTTTCCATGCACTTAGTTGAGTTGGTTATCACATTTTATGAACAAGTTTATCTTAAAGGTCACAAGTCTACCTTAAAGATTTACAAGTTCATTGAAACCTTTATCCATGGTGTCCAAACATCAAACCTTTAAGTCTAAAGTGTTGTCCAAAAGTTTAGAAATTTCATCCCCCTTATCATTCACCCCCTTCATCATCGATTCACATCATTGGTCCAAAAAACCTTAGAGTTTTACCTTTGCAACAAGGTCAAAACACAAGAAAAACATGGAATATAAAATTGATTCATACATCATGAGTGATCTAAATAAACCAAAATATCAAATCCTTACAATAGAAATTGATAACCAAAACTCACATTTACACAATTCACATATGGGATTATTCTATCCTACAAAACTCACATTTACACAATTCACATATGGTAGATGTAAATCAAATTCAAAATCTACAAATCTATCAACCAAATGATCAATACATGAGCCTTCGACAAAATAACAGTATCTCATCAAATCAATACATGCCAAATGTGAGTATACCAAATACAAACTTACCAAACACATGAACATATCAAATCCACACTTGGTGAACTATGGGATAGTGGTGCATGTGCAACTTGTTCACATAATTCCTTCAAAAGGAAAAATTGAAAAACTTGCATTTTCAATTGTGAAATGTATGTAATAGGTCATGAGAGGTCATATTTTATGTATTTAAAATATCAAATAGGTCTTAGGTGGTCAAAATTTTGGAAAAATAAAAAACTTGCAAAAATTGCTAAAGTTGTCAATGCAATATTGTAAAATGCAACAAAAAGAAAAAATTAGGAAGTTGAAGGATCGTGAGGGAAAAAGAAAGTTTGTGGTTGGTGAAAGAAGTTGAAAAGGAATTTATTTGTTGGGAAACATCTATAAAATCATTTGTAAGGTGAGCAAGTATCATCCATTGTATTCTTGAAGAGTATCTATTAATAAAAGTACCTTGTTCTTGAAATTTTGTGTTTTCTTTTTGCTATTTACTAATTTATTGGTCTTGTACAAAAGTTTTAAACTATAAATATTATTTTTCCAAGTAGGGTAGAGATTAAGCTTTCATTTAAATCCAATTAGAAGGGAATCCATTAATTATATCATTTTTTTGAGTGCACTTACTAAAGTTCAGTTTGTAACCCTTAAAATAGGGGTTTTGATAGTCTTTTAAAGAATTATTCCTCCATCCCATCGATGTAGGTTTAGTTGGTCAATGGGATGGGTTGAGTAGAGTCTATTTTTTATGTGTATATTGTGTTTATGTTGAATAATTCAAGGGAAGACAAGAATTCAAAGATAAAGATGCTACCCCACAGGAAAACTAAAAATTTCCTTCATGAAATGGTGGTCCAAAGTGAGGAACGGTTGGATATGCATTCAAAGAGGATGGTAAATGGTTTAATATGTATGTGCAGACCAAACACAACATGTTTGAAGCATCTTCTTGAAGTTTTGAAGTTTGGAAAGTTAATTTATTGTAAACCCTCATTCTTTTTGTAATGTTAAGCCTACAATCAAGGGTTTTATAATATGATGCAATAATGGGTCTTTTAGTGCCTAGAAGTTGGTGAAATGTACATTTTTTAACCTATTTTAATGCTTCCCAGGGTTTTTTGGTTGTTTCAATTTGATTTGTTGGTGGTTCCTTTGTAATTTTTGGCTAATTGAGTGTAATTTCTAGCGTTATAGTCATGATTTTAGATAATATTTCAAAACAACCTATGTAAAGGTTTTGATATGTTAAAGTTGATCAAAATGGGTCTCTAATTGTGTATTGATTTTGCAAAGATAGTAAAAGACTGAAGAGTAATCACATGTTTCAAGGGTTTACTGACCTACTAGAATATAGGTCCTTGGGTGCATGAGTTTCTTTATCTGCTGAAACAGAGTTAAGATATTGTGGTTTTGTGTTGATCCTGTCAATAGGATGATATTAAAAATGTCTAAATGCTTGAACAAAGTTGGGAGGCAGAATATGTTGTTTTGGTGATTTGGCAATGTGATTCCAATGTGCAAGAAATGGTGTTTGACTGCAAAGAATACAAAGTCTTATGGTTTAAAGCTTGGTAAGTGTGTTATTGGTTTATTTTAGTCTAAAACATGTTGAATACTGTGTCTTGGAGGTTTGATAGCTGGTTTGTAGCAAGAAAGCATGGTTTGTTGACATTTTACCTTGTAGAGTGAAAAGTGAATTGGTGCATGATGAAAGAGTTGGATTGATCTAGAGGTTCTAATCGGGATTTTGCTTGATAACAGTTAGTATGAGGATGTCTAATGGTTTGGTAGGTGTGTTGGTACCTGGTTTGGTGAATTGAAGTTTTCTAGCTTTATGAAAGTTAAAGGAAATTGATGCCTTTTTGTTGAAAAGATTAGAGAATCAATGGGAATTGTTTAATTTGATCTTCTTCATTTGAGTTTGGGTCAGAAGTACCCCTAATTTTTGGGTGTTTGGTAGATTCTCTTGCATCAATTGGTATCAAAGCTATCTGATTTTGAGGATTTGTTGAATTGGTAGTTTGTTGAAGTTGGTTTGTTGAGTTTTTGGTTGGTTGCAAGTGCTTGATCCATCTAAGTTGCAGAGAGGAAGAATTTTGAGTTGTGTATTGGTAGAAAAGCTGAGGTTTGTGTTTCACCATCCTCCAATGGAGATTAATTTGGGTAGCAGGTGTAAGGAAAGAGAGTGAGGCATCTTCCAGGATCTACTATTGGGTAAGATGGATGGTTTTTTGAGTTGGTGTTGTGAGGCAGTAAGGAAGATGGATACCTGAATGAAGAAGCACTTGAGTTTGCATCCTGAAGAGTACTCCACTGAGGGGAGTAGATGAGAAGATGAAAAGATGATTGGTCAAAGAAGGTCAAGGATGAATTGTTGAAAAGAGGAAAGTTTGCAAGGACAATCCTATGTCCTTGGTTGAGAAAGAGTTAGGGGAAAGCTAAGAGTTGTGGAAGGACAGTCCTGTGTCCTTTTGAATGAGAAGAATGATTATGAACCTGATAGGCAGAGAAGAGAGATGGAAAAGACAAAGTGAAGATGTTGATGAAGACAAGGCTAGAGGCAAGATTGGAACCAAGACAAAGACAAGCAAAAGATTCAAGAGACAGAGAGAGGAAGTAGTCTAAGGAAAATTTGAAGTTGATATGCAAGGGATGCAACAAGTTTCCAAGGGACTTGGAAAGTTCTGTTGGTTGGTTGTATGGTGCAAGTGCACCTTATTCACAGAATGCCTTCAAAAGGAAAATTTGTAAAAAATGATTTTTGAATTCTGAAATGTATGTAATAGGTCATAAGAGGTCATATTTGATGTATTTAAAATATCAAATAGGTCTTAGGTGGTCAAAATATTGGAAAAAGCAAAAACTTGTAAAAATTGCTAAAGTTGTCAATGTAATATTGTAAAATGCAACAAAGAGCAAAAAGTAGGAAGTTGAAGGGTCATGAGGGAAAAAGAAAGGTTGTGGTCGGTGAAATAAGTTGAAAAGGAAATTATTGGTTGAGAAACATCTATAAAATCATTTTTAAGGTGAGCAAGTGTCATCCATTGTATTCTTGAAGAGTATCTATTAATAAAAGTGCCCTATAATTGAAATTTTGTGTTTTCTTTCTGCTATTTACTAATTTATTGGGCTTGTACAAAAGTTTTAGACTCTAAATCTTATTGTTCCAAGTAGGTCAGAGAGTAATCTTTCATTTAAATCCAATTAGAAGGGAATCCATTAAGTATATTATTTGTTTGAGTGCACTTACTGAAGTTCGGTTTGTAACTCTTAGAATAGGGATTTTGAGAGTCTTTTAAGGAATTATTCCTCCATCCCATCAATGTAGGTTTAGTTGTTCAATGGGATGGGTTGAGTAGAGTCTATTTTCTATGTGTATGTTGTGTTTATGTTGAATAATGCAGGGAAGACAAGAATTCAAAGATAAAGATGCTGCCCCATAGGAAAATCAAAAATTTCCTTCATGAAATGGTGGTCCAAAGTGAGGAACGGTTGGATATCCATTCAAAGAGGATGGAAAATGGTTTAATATGTATGTTTATACCAAACACAACATGTTTGAAGCATCTTTTTGAAGGTTTAAAGTTTGGAAATTCAATTTACTGTAAACCCTCATTCTTTTTGTAATGTTAAGCCTACAATCAAGGGTTTTATAATATGATGCAATAATGGGTCTTTTAGTGCCTAGAAGTTGGTGAAATGTAAGCTTTGTAACCTATTTTAATGCTTCCTAGGGTTTTTTGGTTGTTTCAAATTGATTTGATGGTGGTTCCTTTGTAATTTTGGGCTAATTGAGTGTAATTTCCAGCATTACAATCATGATTTTAGATAATCTTTCAAAAAAACCTCTATAATGGTTTTGATATGTTAAAGTTGATCAAAATGGCTCTCTGATTGTGTATGGGGTTTGAAAAGATACTAAAAGAATGAAGAGTAATCACCTATTTCAAGGGTTTGTTGACCTACTAGAATATAGGTCCTTGGGTGCATGAGTTTGTTTATCTGGTGAAACAGAGTTAAGATGTTGTGGTTTTGTGTTGATCTTGTCAAAAGGATGATATTAAAAATGTCTAAATGTTTGAACAAAGTTGGGAGGTAGAATATGTTGTTTTGGTGATTTGGCAATGTGATTCCAATGTGCAAGAAATGGTGTTCGTTGCAAAGAATAGGAAATCTGAGGGTTCAAAGCTTGGTAAGTGTGTCATTGGTTTATTTCAATCTAAAACATGTTGAATACTATGTCTTAGAGGTCTGATAGCTGGTTCGTAGCAAGAAAGCATGGGTTTTTGATATTTTTACCTTATAGAGTGAAAAGTGAATTGGTGCATGATGAAAGAGTTGGATTGATCTAGAGGTTCTAATCAAGATTTTTCTTGATAACAGTTAGCATGAGGATGTCTAAAGGTTTGGTAGGTGATTTGGTATTTGGTTTGGTGAATTGAAGTTAGGCAGCCTTATGAAAGTTAAAGGAAATTGATTCCTTTTTATTGAAAAGATTAGAGAATCAATGGGAATTGTTTAATTTGATCTTCTCATTTTATTTTGGGTTAGAAGTACCCTTGATTGTTTGGTGTTTAGTAGTTTCTCTTGCATCATATAGCTATGTTTGCAAATCATACCAATGTTGTTTAAAATCCAAACAATATATTGACAACTCAATGTATTGATCCAAATCAATGTAACACCATGCAAAATCAAGGTTACCTAAATCAAAGAAATGTATTTCCCAACCACAAAAATGTTCAATTCCAACCTATAATGCAAAATGTAAACATCATCCCAAATCAGAACATTTTCCAAAATTAATTTTTGCATGATCCCATACAAATACCACAAGCATCTATTCCAAATATGCTTGACCAACAACCAAATCAACTACACCAAGGGTATAAAAATCAAAATAAAGATAAAATTGTGCAAAATAAAATTGATATACTTACCAAATTCATTGATTCATATCACCAAGAGATATCTCCACCCTAAAATCAACACACTCCCCCATTGGTTAAACCATGACATCAAAACATTGAGTTATTTCCGCACCACATCAAGAACAACATCTTCAATATCAAGAAGTTGGATATCAAAATCAACAACCTCAACAACAAGATCAATCACCACATCTCCAAGATTAATCTCAACAAGCACAAATATCACAAGATGACCAACATGAATATAGGGGAACCAATTGAATCAGCATTAAAAATGTTAGTCCATGTTGAACTTATCAAACTTTCAAAATCATTAAATGGGGGTGAACCTAGCATCAAGTTCCCATGGGATGATGATAATTATTATTGTGAATGCCATAGCACAAAAGGTCATGACACATCAGATTGTATCAAACTCAAAGATCTCATCCAAGACCTTCTTGATCAAGAAAAATTAACTGTTGAAGACAATGATCAAGATTCAACCATTAATGATAGCAATGACAATCTCTCCACCACAATTTTTGAAAACACTAATCAAGATATATCCATCCATAATCACCTTGAAGATGTTTATACCACATCCAACAATCAAATCAACATACATCAAGAGTCATGTTTTAAACATGATCAAGACCCATCAACAATATCCAACAATGATCCATTTCAAGAAGCGTTAACATCATTTGATCCTATGATTGGAAATATTGACAATATCTCGACCACCATGTTTGAGGAAAAAATTCAAGATTCATCTACCAATGATCATGTTGACAATGTCTCTACATCACCTAATGAGTTAGAGGACATATCTCAAGAATTTATTCCAAAGCATGATCAACATCTTTCACCAAAGTCTAGCAATGGTCCTTTCCAAGACATATTGAAATCCTTTGACCTCACAGTTGTAGATATTAAAGGAATCCTCAATTCAACACTTGATCCAAATCCACTCAAAGATCAAGAAAATATTGAGCCAATACCCATGCATATTGAAGACATTCAAGAACCCTTTGCAAAAAGTCCATCCTTTGAAATCAATCCATGTCAAGAATAGGAACTCAAACATATTGAAGATAACACCACACAAAGTCAAGATCAAGAATATATATCTCCAAGATACTACCATGATCTAATCGGTATTTTACAATCCATACAAGATGTCACAAATAATGATCATATCCATATATCACATACTCCTCCATCCACCCATGAGATGCTTACTCCTAATGGGCATGTAGATGATCTTCATCCAAAACAAGAGTCTCATACTCTTGATGTCATTACCAAGGAACAAGAGTCTCCTACTCTTAATATCTTTACACATAATAAAGGCATAGAAGAATACATAGACATATCAAAAATTTATCATGAAGAAGACCTCTACATGGATGGTGAATTAGAAACATCCTTTGAAGAGCAAGCATAAATGAATCATGAGGAAGACTCCTATATGGATTGTAAACATCAACACCTTTTGAAGAAGCATCAAAATCAAAACTCATCCTCCATATAGATTGAGGAAAGTTAGTATGAGGATATCAAACATTGTCAAGAATCAACAAAGCTAAACAATCTTGAACAATGAGGACATAGTTTGTCAACAACAGAATCAAAGCATGCTAGTAATACTTCCATAATACTGGGGTAAATTTTATCTAGTGTAAACACCAACATCGGGAGCATGAAGAGTCCTTATGATGAAATAGATATCAACACTCCAACCATTCATATCATGAGTCATTGTCCATGCATCTTTCCACCTACTAATTGAGACCAACCACAAGAAAGAGGTTTATATCAAAGAAAAGAGCAAATTATTAAAGCAAAAGAATCGGCAAAGAAAAATGGACAAGAAAAATTCAAATAGATACCAAAGAAAAATAAAGAAAATAATCCCTATCACGCTCCATTAGTCAAAGAAACTATGGGGAATAATAAAAAAGGGAATTTCATCCATCAAAACTATCCATCAATACAAAAGAAAGCTTCAAGAGAGACTTACAAGGTATATCAAGAAGATGGTCCCAATCAATCTCCATATCCACCCATCATTTCTCATCATCCCAAGTTTGGATAATCAAAGATTCCAAACTATCAACCAATCCATCTGCATCTCATATCCCTCAATGCATTCCACCATCAACTTCAACATCCATGGTATCCACCTCTCGTGTTGACCACGTATTGGTAGAAGCTCTTCATCATAAGGAATCTAAGGGCACTTTATCACAATGTGCACATCTAGGTAAGGTTAACTCCGATATCAATAAAGAAGATGAAAAGATCCAGTAGTCACATTCAAGCACCTGTATCTTAGGAAAATAAATCCTCCAAGAAAGATATCATTGGCACATCATTATAGAAACAACATCTATATCAACACCAGCAACATCTACATCAACACCAACAGGTGGTTCAACATGAGCATAAACTTTCAAAAAAATTAAAAAATCAAGAAAATAGTCAAAAGAAAAATTGTCCTCTAGTGAAAACCACTTTGGTGGTGCTTTTGAAAAGTACTATGATGAAAACCCAGCAAATAGGAATCATGAGTAGAATCAAGCATATATGTGCACCATTTCAGGTGGAAGCATCTCATCCCATCCATAATAAATCCCACATTCCATCCATCTTATCCATAATAAATCTAGGAACCTTTCATTATCCAATCCATTTTCATCCCATCTAACTCATCTTGATCTTGGAAAAGCTATGGTATTTACTTCACACTTGCTTATGGTAAACATCTTGACATTGGTCACTATCATTGATCCTATCCTAACCAACATTATCTAAGCCATGAGGCATTGTCCATAGAGGCATACTCTATCCAAACATGTTATCCTATCACAAGATAATCCATATCCATCCATCCATTCATTTATCCATGTATCCACCCATATCATTCCCTACATTGCTAGACACTAGGGGTTAGATTCCTTACATCTCACTCCAAGAATAAATCTTGAGCTATATCCTATAAATTATGCGGTGATCTAAACATTTTCAAAACAAAATATCAAATTAGTTAAATCATTTGTAAGCGAAAATCTAAATCACTTCCTAGGCCAAAGGCTACGCCTTGCCCAACTGCTATCATGTTAACACAACCGAATAAGGCTTCACAGTCGAATGTGGTTTCACAGCCGAATGTGGCTTCTCCTATGATAGGAGCTCATAGGAATTCTCACAACCCTTCCCCTCCTAGGGAAGAAGGGGAATATGTTCATGAAAAATGGAGGATATCCTCCCCTTCCATTCAGATTGGATCAGTTCCAGTAGAATTTTTACAGAATCGTTTCTCTTCTCTGAATGAAGAGGAATCAAGTTTCAAAAACATGGATGAGCTTCACTCATGAAGTTTCTTTCATCGAATGTTCAAGGTTTGACAGAACTCTCTAGAAATTATTATGTCAGGAATACCTTGTGCAAGTATTCTATTGTTGAAGTCCTTTGTCTTTAAGAAGTTAAATTATTTGGTTTTCTGCTTGTCGTGGCTAATCATTCTATTTGGCCAGCCAGTAAAATATTTTGTACTACCTGTTGATAGTGATTTCGGCACCACAACAATGCAAGCAGAATATTGCTACTCTACTTCTCCTGAAAGAGAAAGGCAACACATGGATGCCTTAGCTCCCAAGGTCTTTGTAGTTGGGTCTCAATTGTACTAATGTTACTCAGTGGTCAATGCAACAATAATATTCAAGGGGCCTACTGGTATGAGCTTCTGGATTGTTCTAAGATCAAACATGAAATAAATCCTATTCTAACCAGGGGTTTTAAAGAAATATAAAAAAGATAGATCAAGGTTTAGGTACTAAAAAGAATGATATTTTTCTAACTTAACTAGACTTATTACCTTTCAAGTAATTTCTAACTAAAACTAAAGAACAAAATTAACTTGTGATTAACACATAGTTGCATTCATTCACAGTGTTGATTTCAACAACTAATTATAGATTACCATTTAGGCAAAACACAAAATGAGATTTTATTCCTTGAAAGCTTTCAAAATCAAATGATTAACTTAAGATGAATACTGTTTTGGAACACAATATGAAGTAGATTCGAATCTAGTTGCTTCTACTGTGGGTGAGACAGATAAGCAACATTTACAAATCTAGCACAATCACCAGTGTACAGCAAACCTGTGTCTTCAAACTGCTTCCATCTACACTAAGGAAACTGGAAAGATACATTACCTTCTATGCTGAATTTAACTCCTAACTAAGAAGACAAAAGAAGCTTCCCTTTACAAAGAAGCATGATGAAATTATTGTCCCCTCTATCGTGACTTTTCTTTCTAACTTCTAACTCTTCTATTCTTCTCTACTGGTTCTCAAAGTCCTAATTCTAAAAAAAAAAAAATCCTTTACAAAGAGGAAAAAATGCCATATATACACCCCCTCCCGAAAAGAATGTCGGCCCCTATTTTTAGGGTTTACAAAATATCTGTGGTGTCAGAGGGTCGATGTCCAGATCTTTGAAGAAAGTTGGTTCTGTATTAAATTTGAATCCCTGCTTTCCATGTCGATGAAGATTGTCTCTTGAAATGATCTGTAGATCTTTTGCAGCTACCTCATTTATTTTTGGCCTCCGTGTCCCCTTTTCAAACTCCAGCGGAGCTGCTTTGAGTGCCCTAAAATATCAAAATTAATGCCGAGCTACCCCTGTCAATAAACACCAGCTATCCCTTTGACTCATGGCTTCCTTCTTCTCCCTTCGGCCCTCTTTAAGCTCTAGAACCTTGGTAAGTTGTCGGTGAGACCAACTTCCTTCGCTGAGACACTACAACAAAGTCACGTCCTTCACCGAGAGCTCACTTCACTTCGGGGAGACCTTGCTTGGTCAGTGAGACATTACACCATGTTCAACATGCTATACCGACGGTAGAAAATATGTCGGCAGGACCCTATCAGGTTAGCAAGACCTTTCACTAAAGTTGCCTCCTTACATCGAGATTTTTGAGTCGGAAAGACTTCATTCCTTCGGCCAGACATCACGCCGAACTCAGATCCTACAAAACAGATGTCCCCCATTAGTTCTCAAAGGAAAAATATCATTATTTATCATGTCTTTAATTCTGTCACAAAGAAACACAACACCAGCAGAGGCAGAACCAAAATGGGAAAACACTCCCCCATTGTAACTGGCGGAAGTGGAACCAAAATGTGCAAGACCGAGCGGAAAAAATTAAACGAGTCCCGATGGAACCGGGATCAGGAAAAAACATGACCCAGAAATGACATCCCCCGTCAAAAACTGGCAGGGTCAGAACCAAAAAGAAATCAGAACAAGGACCGGAGTCGGGATGGGAACAAGCCATGTAAATAATCAACATTTCCAAGTTCATACCCTGTCCTGACTCCACGTCTGCAAAAGAAACCAAAACACACAGGACGGAAGCAAACACTGGTAGGGTCAGAACAAAAATAGACCTCGGGCGAAGCACAACAGGGCGAGGGCAGAACAAAATCCGAAATTGAAACTTCATCAAAGTTTCAGTTTCGGATTCCATCCCAATCCCGCCTCTGACAATATACAAAGACAAAAAGAAAGGGGAAAGGAAGAAAAAAATAACACCCCACGACCAAACAATCAGAACCGGGGTAGGACAAAAATGGATAAAGCGGAATCGGGATCGGAACCAAACCCGAACCAGAAACTTTTTCAAGTCTCAGGTTCGGATTCCATTCTAGGTCTGCCCCTGACGTCATCTAAAAAAGAAAGAAAGGATAAGGAAAAGAAAGATAAAAACAGAGGGAAAACCCCACGTCAAAACAAAAAGAAACAAAAAACCAAAGAATGACAAAATGTGAAACCAGAACCAAAATGAAACCCGAACCAGAAACCTTTCCAAGTTTCAGGGTTTGGTTCTCATTCCAGTTCCAAGTCCGCCAGAACAAAACAAAAGGGTGCAAGGTAGAAAAGACCAAAGCAGCAGAACTGGGACCGAGGAAGGAAAGGACAATAGAACTTGGAAGGGATTCCAAGTTCGGAATCCGATCTGGGTCTGGGCCCACAAAAACAAAAGAAAAAGATGCCAAGGGCCGAAAAAATCCCAGGCACAAAACAAAAAAACCAACAAAAGACCAACAAAAGAGAGAAAAGTAGAGAGGCAGAGGCAGGGCCAGAATGGAACCCGAACGAGAACCTTTTTCAGAAGTTTAACATTCAGATTCGGAATCAGACCCATCTCCAGAAAAGAACAAAAGATGAAGAAAAGTTGCTATTGGAACCAAAACCGTGGAAGGAAAAGACAACAGAGCTTAGAAGAAATTACCAAGTCCAGTATTGGTTTTGGTTCCGCTTCCGACAGAACTTTAAAAGAAAAACGCCTAAGGCAAAAAACCAGAGGCCAAAGGGAAAAGACAAAGGGGGACCCATTTTTTTCCAAAATAAAATGGGGTGGTTATACAAGGCATAACAAATGGTGATTCAATGGGGAAAATGGTTTAACCATTTTCAAGAAACCAAAGGATTCAGCTACCCAGAATCTCTGGTTTATGAGCATTACAACTCCAGTTGGGTCAGTTTTAGCGAGCAAGGTTGAGCTAGAATCTCAAATGTAAATCAACATCGGCTACCCCTGAATCTATGTATGTGCTTGATAGTGCATCATCCTTTCATAAAGTTTTCCTCATCTTTTGAACAATAATGTGCAAGATTTGAGCTACCTGAGTTGATTTACTTTTGTGCAATGATATCCTAGGCATTGCTCCACTGCCAGTTAGGCATCCATAGCCCCGACGGAGATACCTCTAGTTTTCTCACAGCATTTCTCTACTGCCAGTCAGGCATCCATAGCCCTGGTAGAGATATTGGAACCACCCATTCATATTGAATCCCTTTTCTCTTTCAATAGTTCTCTTTTTCCTTTTTCCTTTTTTTGTTTTTTCATAGAGCTTCAGATATTTAAATTAATTCTTTTTCAATATGTCAGATGTTTAACATCTGATCTGGGTTGAAAACTACCATGGAGCTCATAACAGCATGTGGAAAATTAGATTTTTCACTCAAATCTTACAACACTATCACTCTATGACAGATATATCATTACAAGAGGAGATGATCTTGATAATTTGTGATAGACTTAGAAGGAGCTAATGAAGGCTATTTACTTTGCACCTTGTTCCCAAGACTTTCCACAACTCATGTTGACAATGGGCACAAAACAAAGAGCTTTAGGAAAAAATCATCCAATCAGAAAGCCTGAAAATATCTAAACCACTTCTCTCCTAACAACCAAAGTAAGCTTTGGATAACAACCCACAGTTTCAAAGGGAAAAGACAAATCAACCCCAAAGAACAGAACAAATAGAGCCCAAACAGTAAAGAAAACACAAAGGATAGAAGGAAAGAACAAACAAAAAGTAAATTATTTACACAAAGAGCAGCAGATTATACACAGAGACTATTTACAAGCAGAAATTATTTATACAAATGCACCACCTAGAAAAATGCCAACTTCATGATTCAAAATAGTCTTTAAGAAACTGTCCATTGATAGGCAAGGGGACAGGTTCTCCAGTTAAACTACTCAATCAAAAATCATTTTCTCCTAAGATCTCAGCAATCTAATAAGGACCTAGCCAAAGTTTGTCAAATTTCTGGTGACTCCCCTTCTTTTCACTAGCTTTGTCCCATAACAACACTAGGTACAATATCCTAAAGCCCTTGATTTTGGCTCTTTTTTCAAACCAATGTTTGACAACAACCTGGTGCCTAAAGAATTGTTGCAATGTGGCATCTCTCTGTTCTTCTAACTTCAACAAAGCAGCTAATCTGACTTCTATCCTATTGTCCTTAGAGTAGAATTTTTGCAGGAACTCAAGGATAGGTATTTGCAGATGGATGGGAAAGATGGGCTCTTGGCCATATACCAGCTTGAATGGTGAGGTATTTAAGGCAACCTTAATCCTAGTCCTATCTTCCCATAACGCAAATCTCAGCTGGGTATGCTAGTCCCTAGGGTTATTCTCTAGCAGCTTCTTAATTACCCCTAAATGGTTTTATTGGTTGACTCTGCAACTCCATTACCTTGTGGGTAATAATTTGACGAATATTTCAAGACAATCTTGTGATCATATGCCCAAAAAATAAAATCAATAGAAGAAAAGGCATAGCCATTGTCACATACCAGAGCGAAGGGTACCCCAAACCTTGTAGTGATGCATTCAGTGAGGAACTTGATCACTACCTCCATTGTGTTGTTTTTGCAGGGTATAGCCTCTGTCCATCTTGTGCAGTAGTTAGTAGTAGTCAAGATGAATTTATGCCCTACAGTAGAGTTTGGGTTGATAACCCCAATGAAATCCAATGCCCATTGGGCAAAGGGCCTTACCTCATAGACTGACTGCAGTGGCATAGCTGGATGGCACTCCCTTGGTGCATAAATCTGACATATGTGACATGTTATCACATGCTGATGGGCATCCTTGAATACAAAGGGCCAACAATAACCAGACCTAAGGATTTGGTGTGCCAGTGAATCTATAGAACCATGACCTGTGCCATGTTTCTCATGAAACTCAGAGATCACATACTTAGCCTCTTGATGATCAAGGCATCTCAGGTATACTCCTTTGAAATTATTCCTATATAGCAACCCTCCTTTAAGTATGTAATGAGAACTCTTCAGTCTTAGGGCTCCCCTTTGAGTAGTGTTCATTCCTTCTGGACACCAATTGTTGAGCATAAAGCAAATGGTATCAGTATACCAGGGGTTGTTAGAGAAAGACTAGGTCATGTATTGCTGACAGATGATGTTGTCGCCAGCATTCACCATGGACTAATACAAGCCTGTACCCCTAACTAGCTTCATAGGGTGTATCTCCAGATCAAATTCTTGCATGATGGCCATCCATTTGCCTCTTCTTTCTCCTAGCTCGCTCTACATGAGTAGGGACTTCACAACCGCATCAGGAACTACATCAACGATTCACTTCAAAGAATGTAATGTCAAAACTTCTTGACAGCCTGAACCAGCACAAAAGCTTGCTTCCCTAGAGGTGAATATTTGATTTCCACATTTTTGAATGGAGAGCTCATGAATGCAATCGACCTATCCTCTATCTCTCTTTTTCGTTGACTTAAAATAGCTGCACATGAATGCTCAGATGCAAAAGAGTAGATATAAAACGGTTTGAGATAGTCAGGGCTGGTGAGCATAGGTGCCTTTGAAATGGACCACTTGACTTGCATGAATGCAGCCTTTGCCTCCTTAGTCCACTCTGTTTTGGCATCCTTTTTCACCATTTCATTTAGAGGCTTTAAAATCTCTACAAAGCCCATGATGAACTTCCTCACGAAGTTTATTTTCCTGAAGAAAGACCTCATTTCTGTCTTACTTCCTGGCATGGTGATTTTAAGAATGAACTCAATGCGGTCTGGATCGATTGATATTCCCCTTTCTAAAATTATATGTCCCAAAAGTTTTCCCTCTAAGACTCCAAACACTCATTTTTTTGGATTCAATGAGACTCCATACTGGATGCATTGTTCCAAAACCTTGGCTAAATTGGTAGCATGGTTTAGTTAATCCTTGGAGAACACTGTCAGGTCATCTATGTAAACAATGATGCATTTTCCAATTAGATCCTTGAAAGCTATATCCATGGCACGCTGGAAAGTTGCTCCAACATTTATCAAGCTGAATGGCATCTTTATGTATGCAAACGTCCCCCACTTGGTAGTGAAAGTCGTCTTCATCCTGTCTTGAAAGTCAACCATAACTTGGTTGTATCTAGAGTAACTGTCCAAGAATGAAATCATCTGAGATCCATTGACAATCTGCAAGACTTCATCGAGAGAAGGAAGTAGGTAGTTATCCTTTTTTGAAGCCCTATTCAGGTTTCTAAAGTCAACACATAGCCTGATCTGCCCATTTTTCTTATGAACTAGGACTAAGTTAGCCACCCAGGTTGAATGGTGGACAGGGAAGATTATCCTTGCAGACAACAATTTATGAACTTCTTTATAAATCAATGGCTCAATTAGGGCGTTGACAGGGCACTGCTTCTGTCGGAAGGGTTTAGCCTCGGGCTTCAAGGGGATAGTGTGAGTCATAACAGAAGCATCAAATGTCTGGAGGTCTTCATATCCCCAAGCTATCGCAGCAATATCCTTTCTAAGCACCCTTAGTATGTCTTCTCTAATTGCTTCAGGGCATGCTTTCCCTATGTAGAAATTCCTTTCACGGCTAGAATCAGCCAGGTTAACTGTTTCATATTCTCCTCCTTTGTCTTCAACTGATGCCTTCTCTCAAGCCCTTGGGTCTGAGTCGAAGATCCTTTCCAAGGACACCATTCCCTTGGGAATGCTATTGCTCTTTAAATTAAGGACCCCTTCTGTATCGCAATCTTTGGGGCTCCAATCCCCTTGATTTCTGTTGGACTCATCAATAATTTTCCCCTCAAAAATATTTGAGCTTGCTAAGAAAGCCAAAATATGTCGATCATCATCAAAGATCTGGAAATTCTTGATATTGTTAGAATAGGTGGGGTGGACATCAATTCTATTGAGAATATTTTAAACTTGGATCCTTGCATAGGTTCCAGGGTGCTTGCAACAATAGCCAATGAATCAGCTACCTGATTTTCTTCTCTAGAGATTAAGCTAATCCCAAAGGCATCAAAATCTTCAATCAGGTTCCATACCCTATTTCTATATGTTTCTAGCCTTTTATTGTGACATGTATATTGGTTGCACACCTGCTTGATAACAATTTATGAATCTCCCTTGACCATCAAGGCTATGACTTTCTTCTTGTGTACGAACATCAATCCTCGAGCTAGGGCTTCATATTCTGCCATGTTGTTTGTGCAAGCAAATTGCAACCTGTAAGAAAGAAAGAAAACTTTCCCCTTCAGGATGGTTAACACAATTCCAACACCACAACCGATTTTGGACCTGGATCCATCAAAGGTAAGGGTCCACAACTGATCATAAGCAGGGGTTAATCATTTTGAAGTTTTTGTAGGTATTTGAATAGGATTAACCAGAGGTGGGACTTCTTGATCTTTTGGACCAGACATAGGGAAAGGATCCTCTATAATCTCTTTAGGTATACTTTCCAATTCTACCTTAGTTGTATCATCTGACCTATGGCTATCCTTCTGACAGTCACTTGCTTCTTTGGCTAACCCCTCAGGTTCTAGTATATTTGTGAGTACAGGGGTGTCGAATAGACCTTGGATTTTCTCTTTATCAATATACTAATTCAGCAATATATCTAGGGTAGGCTCCATTTGAGAAAGAACTCCCTTTCAAGGCATCATATCCCTTGTTAACATTATTGCTTCCTTGGCCTCAAATGAGAAGCAGTTTGCAGTGGTCTCAGAGTAACTTGAGCTAGCTTCCTCATCTTTGGAAACATGATTTAAAATGTCAATGTAGGGTTGGCAAGCTAGTTCATAATGATTATGGTAATGTACCCTACACCAATTGGGGAGCAGGAGACTTTGCAGATCTACATCTTCTCCCAAGACCAGCTAATCTTGTTGCAATTTTCTGACTAATGCCTACTAATTTCCATCAATCATAAGATCAGGGGACTTTTGTATGGGCAGTTCTTTAGGATCAAAAACATAAAAGGTTAAAGCTTCTTTTTTATAAACACCTATCCCAGTTTTGAAATAGGCTACCTCATTGTGGCAATCATATTCAGTAATGATATGCTTGATGCGAGGTTCACTCTCAATCCTAATCTATGTAGGAATCCCTCTCCATGGTAGCCACATATGTGAAAAGTTAAAGGAGAGGTATCCCCCTAGACTTTTCATCAGATCTCTATTCAGTAGCATACCATAGGTCTCGGGAATGTCTACCACTTGAATATCTATGTTTGTTAGGATCCTAGGGTTAGATCCTACTTGAACATGTATGTTTCTTAATTCCCCCACCACATCAACCTCCATTTTGTCAAGTTGAATGACCTTCTTATTTGTCTAAATGAGGTCCAATCCCAACTTCTTGCATACAAAAAATGGCATAACATTGCCAGAAGCTCCTAAATCTAATAGACAATTGTGAAAGTTCTTTCCATAAATTCTTAAACTTAAAAGAAAAGGGGGAGTACCTACCTTGCTTCTGTATAAGGCTGCATTCACGTCCCCAGCAGGTGCCACCTTGTTCTTTCCTTTTGACTTGTCAGCTTGCTCCAAAGCTTTTAACACTATTTGCCTTTGAGCAGGGCACCACTTTAGAATGTCAAAATAAGACAAAGAAGTTTTATGTTTCTGTATCTCAGAAACAATGTCAAATTTTGTATCACGACTTGCACTCCTTTGAAAACACCAAAGGAATTACCCTTGTTATGGAGGTTAGGCAGGCCTTGTGGTGGAGGAGGATTATTGTCAGCACTCTGATTTGGAGGCACCATGTGATTAGGAGGTACTAATGTAGTGAATGGCCCCTTTGATTTCTCTAGAAGTGTTCTCCCTTCATCTGAAAAGCTTGGGAATCATATGAATCCTCCTCTGATTCATTCTCCTCTTGCCTTGGGAATGAAGATTCATCTTCAAAAAGGTCATAAGTCATTGTCATTTCTATTGAGTCACCTCCTTTTTTTAAATTCCCCTGGAAGGTGTGGGCATCTTCGTGTGCCATCTTGACAACTTTCTCCATCTGAGGGCAGTTCACCTTAGAATGGGTTGTCGTATCATGCAGCCGGCACCAATTGGTCATGAAGTTGAGGGCAGCCACATTTGCAACATGTGCCCTTTCCTCATTTGCTTGATAGTTATGAGAAACTCCAGCATTGTTGGGCCTAGTGTTCCATTGTCTATTGTTGTTTGGCCTTTGATTATACCCTCTATTATGATTCTAATAGCCCTGATTAGAGGAGTTTTGACCTTGATAACCCCGTTGGTTGTAATTGTTATGATTCTAATAGTTACCCTGATTGTTGTTGTTTTGGAAGGGATTCAATCAAAGATGAGCCATGTCATTTGTGACTTGGGACAGCATTTTCTTCAAGGTTTCTACCTCATTTGTATGTTGAGTTGTCTTTTCACTCTCCACACTCTTGGCAACGGGTGGCTACCCACCATGATTTGGTGTTCCAACTTGGTTGGGATGACCGTGGGAACTTTGAGGGACCTGTGGTTGTTGAAAGAGATCAGGAGTTCCAGTAGTGAAGAATGGAACGGGTGGTTGGGTTTGCAATTCAGACATAGGCCCATAATGTGAAGGATACATCCCTGTGATAGTGTTGAATAGAGGAGTTGAGCTATCCATCTAATATCCTATTGAAGGGAAACCCCCTCCTAGACTCCCTTGTTGAGAATTGATTTGTTACTGCAGCTTGATAGCTAAATGATAGACTTTGGATAGAAAATCAATATCAACTGGTTGTTAAGTTATTTGCAGGAACAAACCTAGCAAAGGGTCTATAACCCTAAAATATGCCTGGATAGCACTGTTCTTGGTAACTAGATAGGGTTGCAAACTAATGGTATAAAAGAGTTGGATCCACATACACCCTGAATTGGTTAATGAAGGCATTTTCCAAATGTGTCCAGGTCAGAATGGAACATTGAGGAAGATTAAGGTACCAATTGTATGCCATATCCCCTAAGGAGTAAGGGAACAATCTGTAGACCACATCATGGTGAGCTATTTGGGCTCTAGTACAAGCATCCTTGAAAGCTTGTATGTATTCTTCAGCACTACGTGATTCACCATGGATGTACTTGGGGCAGAATATTTTAGGGTTCTTAGGCATGTCGTGGAAACCTCTAGGGATAGTCCCCAATGGAGAGGGATTATTTTGAAAGAATGCCATTGGTGGGGGTGGGGGTGGTTGAGCCAGCTGTTGTATGGACTGAATCAGCTGTGATGACAATTGAGATGAATTGGATGGTGGATTAATGGGTATCCACTGGGGTATTCGTGAAAATCTTAGTGGAGTGAGTGGAGCTGATAAGGGTGGAATAATGGTTGCCCCATCCTTATGATTCTTGTGTCTTGTTGGGGTCTTGAGTTTTATGAAAGATGATGGATTCCCAGTTGATCGAAGAACTCTGTGGGGCCTTTCTGAGGAAGATGACCCAGTTTTATCTAGCTTGCCCTTTTAGGCCCTCCTTCTAGTGCCAGTTCCTATTGATAGCGATTTTGGCACCACAATAATGCAAGCAGAATATTGCTACTCTGCTTCTCTTGAAAGAGAAAGGAAACACATGGATTCCTTAGCTCCCAAGGTCTTTGTACTAGGGTCTCAATTGTGCTAATGTTACTCAGTGGTCAATGCAACAGTAATATTCAAGGGGCCTGCTGGTATGAGCTTATAAATTGTTCTAAGATCAAACATGAAATAAATCCTATTCTAACCAGGGGTTTTAAAGAAATATAAAAAAGATAGATCAAGGTTTAGGTACTAAAAAGAATGATATTTTATTTAACTCAACCAAACTTATTACCTTTCAAGGAATTTCTAACTAAAACTGAAGAAAAAAATTAACTTGTGATTAACACATAGTTGCATTCATTCACAGTGCTGATTTCAACAACTGATTATAGATTACCATTTAAGCAAAACACAAAATGAGATTTTATTCCTTGAAAGCTTTCAAAATCAAATGATTAACTTAAGATGAATACCATTCTGGAACATCATATGAAGTAGATTTGAATCTAGTTGCTTCTACTGTGGGTGAGACAGACAAGCAACATTTACAAATATGGCACAATCACTAGTGTACAGAAAACCTGTGTCTTTAGACTGCTTCCATCTACACCAAGGAAATTGGAAAGATACATTACCTCTATGCTGAATTTAACTCCTAACTAAGAAGACAAAAGAAGCTTCCCTTTACAAAGAAACATGATGTAGTTCTTGTCCCCTCTATCGTGACTTTTCTTTCTAACTTCTAACTCTTCTATTCTTCTCTACTGGTTCTCAAAGTCCTAATTCTAAAAAAAAAAAAGATCCTTTACAAAGAGGAAAAAATGCCATATATACACCCCATCTAGAAAAGAATTTCGGCCCCTGTTTTTAAGGTTTACAAAATATCCATGGTGTCAAAGGGTCAGCATCCAGATCTTTGAAGAAAGTCAGTTTTGTATTAAATTTGAATCCCTACTTTCCATGTCGGTGAAGATTGTCTCCTGAAATGATCTGTAGGTCTTTTGTAGCTACCGCATTTATTTTTGGCCTCCGTGTCCCCTTTTTGAACTCCAATGGAGCTATTTTGAGTGCCCTAAAATATCACCATTAATGTCGAGCTACCCCTATCAGTAAACACCAGTTATCCCTTTGACTCATAGCTTCCTTCTTCTTCCTTCGACCAGACATCACGCTGAACTCAGATCCTACAAAACAGATGTCCCACATTAGTTCTCAAAGGCAAAATATCATTATTTATCATGTCTTTAATTCTATAAAAAAAAAACACAACACCAGTGGAGGCGGAACCAAAATGGGAAAACACTCCCCCATTGTAACTGGCAGAAGTGGAACCAGAACGCGTAGGACCGAGCGGCAAAAATTAAATGAGTCCCAGTGGAATTGGGATCGAGAAAAAACATGACCCAGAAATGAAATCCCCCATCAAAAGCTGGCGGGATCAGAAACAAAAAGAAATCAGAATCGGGACCGAAGTCAGGATGGGAATTAGCCATGGGAATAATCAACATTTCCAAGTTCATACCCCAGCCCGGCTCCGCATCCGCAAAAGAAACCAAAACGCGTAGGACGGAAGCAAATGCTGGCAGGGTCGGAACAAAAATAGACCTCGGGCAAAGTACAATGGGGGCAAAACAAAATTTGAAATTGAAACTTCTTCAAAGTTTCAATTTCGGATTCCATCCCAATCCCGCCTCCTACAATATACAAAGACAAAAAAAAGGGGAAAGGAAAAAAAAACAACACCCCGCGACCAAACAATCAGAATCGGGGTAGGACAAAAATGGATAAAGTAGAACCAGGATCTGAACCAAACCCGAACCAAAAACTTTTTCAAGTCTCAAGTTCAGATTCTATTCCGAGTCTACCCCCGATGTCATCTGAAAAGAAATAAAGGATAAGGAAAAGAAAGAGAAAAACGGAGGAAAAACCCCATGTCAAAACAAAAAGAAACAAAAAACCAAAGAATGACAAAATGCGGAACCGAGACCGGAACGAAACCCGAACTAGAAACCTTTCCAAGTTTTAGGGTTTGGTTCCCATTCTAGTTCTGAGTCTGCCAGAACAAAACAAAAGGGTGCAAGGCAGAAAAATACCAAAGCAGCGGAACCGGGACCGGGGAAGGAAAAGACAATAGAACTTGGAAGGGATTCCAAGTTAGGAATCTAATCTGGGTTTGGGCCTACAAAAACAAAAGAAAAAGATGCCAAGGGCCGAAAACATCCCAAGCACAAAACATAAAAACCAACAAGAGACCAACAAAAGAGAGAAAAGTGGAGAGGCGGAGGCAGGGACAGAATGGAACCCGAACGAGAACCTTTTTTAGAAGTTTAACATTCATATTTGGACCCGAACCCGTCTCTGAGAAAGAACAAAAGATGAAGAAAAAGTGTTGTCAGAACTAGAACCGGGGAAGGAAAAGACAACAGAGCTTAGAAGGAATTACCAAGTCCAGTATTGGTTCTGGTTCTACTTCCAACAGAACTTTAAAAGAAAAACGCCTAAGGTAGAAAACCAAAGGCCAAAGGGAAAAGACAAAGGGGGACCCATTTTGTTCCAGAATAAAATGGGGTGGTTATGCAAGGCATAACACTACCCACGATGTTGAGCATGGTGGAGCTATCATCCTTTTGGCCCCATAATGACACTCCTATGTGATCGACCACAAGTCTGATCCCACTCATCAGCTCATCTAGATCCTTCTCAACATTGATAATCATTCCTTTGGGATTATTAATGTCTATGTTTCTAATGATGTTGTGGAACACTCTTTGCTTTGGCGTTGGATTGTTGATTTTTAACCAGTTGCTACTTGGTTACTCTATGGGGACTTCAATATGGTGGAAATGGCATCTGAAAAAGATGGAACTTTGTCATTCAGATGGATAGCTAGGGAAAGGGAGGCATGGTTTTACATGTGCAATAAATTGGGGTTATTTGATCCCAATATTGGTCGTTGTCATTCTTATTCTCTCTGGCACATTTGGTGTAATTACCGAGCCAGTTTTGATAGAATATTTAAGCACCTTGATCATGCCATGATCTCAGTGCAATCTTTTTTCTCATTTGATAGCTCTTCTCTCCCGGTTAAGCCGTTAGTGTATGTGACTTTTTCAGATCATTTCCCCATCTTCTTTTGCATTGAATGGGAGACTCGACAGCCTAGTACATGTAAAACTCAATTTTTTTAAAACACGTCTTTACTCTACCACAAGCCTACCCTGGCCCACATTCGCAGAGTTTGGAATTTGGAGTGCAGACCAGCTCATCATATAGGCTGGATTTCTTGATGGAATGAGGCTATCATCCACACGACTAGATTTTTGTGCATTTATGGGCACTAGCTAGCTATTTTTCATCATTGGTCTTATGAGGCTACCACTACTGACCTTCGTGCTGCCTCTGAGGCTTTGACGGCTAGCCCCTTTTCTCCTTCCTTACAAATTAGGGTGGCAGAGCTAAGGCACAAGAAACAAATTGCTAACAGCTATGCTGCTTGAGGAGCGCAAATCATAGCCCAGTTGCACTAGATAAAAGTTGGTGATCATGCCTCAAAAGAGTTTTTCTTGGCTTTGTGTGCCAGACACTCATCCTTGAGCATTAAAAAAATGAAAGATGGTGCTCAGGTGCTCTCTGAGCTGCCTGACATTCTTCAGGCCTTTGTGTATCATTATGAGCAAGTTTTCACTACATAGGAAGTCACGCCTGTGTGACAGAAAGCCCTTGAGGATTGCCTTGTTGTTGTGCCACATAAGCTTTCTTCAACTCAAAAAAAATTTGTGATCAAATTTTATTAGTTGATGATCTCAAAGAGGCTATTTACTCCATGACTGATGACAAAGCTCTGGGAATTGATGGATTCCCTTGTGAATTCTACAAAGCCATGTGGGATGATATTAGGCATGATTTGTATCAAGTTTACTTAGAAGATTTTCACTCTAATTCCCTAGGTAACTTATTCAATAAAGGTAACATAAAATTCATACCTAAATCGGGTGACCCAGAAGACATATGTAATTGGAGACCTATCACGCTCCTTAATGTCTCCTACAAGATTATTGCCAAGGCTCTGGCTCTTAAAATCCGCCATCTTCTACCTCAGATCGTGCACCTAGAACAAACTGGGTACATCAAATCTAGATTTATTTTGGATAATATCATTGTTGTTTGGGAAGGAATGGAATGGGCCAGATGCTCAAACAAGAAATTTGTGGTCATTAAGATTGACTTTACTAAGGCTTATGATCGTATTGAATGGTTGTTTATTCTTGCTATGCTACAAGCCTTAGATTTTGGGCCCAATTTCATTCAATATGTTTGAATGCTCTTTGCAGATGCCTCAACTTGTATCACCATCAATGGTTGTCAATCCTCTACCTTTGGTCTCTTTCGTTCCATTAGGCAAGGGTGCCCGCTGGCCGCCTCTTTATATGTGCTTGTAGCTGAGGGTTTTGGTTATTTTTTGGCCAATGCAGTTTCCCAACAGCATGTAAAGGGTATTTCTCTGCCCAACTCTCAGGCTTAGCTTGTTAATGGCCATTTTGTTGATGACTCATTCCTCACCCTTCTAGATGACAAAGATTCCATTGCAGTAGCTCTTAAGTGCCTTAATACCTTCTATCTTGCCTCCGGCTCTGCCATCTAGTGGCATAAAATGTTGTGTTATTGACAATCTATCTTTCCCTCGCCGCAGTGGTTGCAATAGTATGGTTGGAAATGGATTGGACCTGGTGAAGTTTTTTGGTTTCTAGGCATTCCCTTTTCCTTTTAGGCATCTTTGGCTAAGCTTTGGCAAGTCATTCTCTCTAGAGTTGAGCAGGAGCTTACTTATTGGGTTACTAAGCCCCTCTCTTTAGCAGGGAAATTCCAAGTGTGTTCCAAAATCTTGGCGGCTACCCATGTTTATTATTCTTCTTGCTAGGCCCCCTCCAAAGCTACCCATGACAAGCTTGAGAAGTTGCTTTGTAATTTTCTCTGGGCCTCCTCTGAAACTCATAGAGGGTTTCATTGTGGCTTGGGAATTTTTTTGTCTTCCCAGAGATTCGGGAGGCTTCAGGTTACTTTCTACCCAACGACAAGGAACTGCTCTGTGTGTTAAATGGATTATTCATGTCCTTACTAGGGACGAGGCTTGGAAAATTCTTCTTAGGCATATTATTCAATCTGGCTTCCCTATTCATAGACCTTCCTAGAAGGGGATTAGCTTTCAAACCCTTCTGGTCATGAATGAACCAATCTAGATTATTGGGGCTTTTGTGGCCAAAAGCATCTGGCAGGCCTAGGAAGTTGTCAAACCTTGGCTTCGTTGGGCTGGCTCTAGTTTTCGAGATGGTATTTCTCTTAACCAGCACAATTTTTTGCAGTCACCTCTTTTTACTAGCAATGGTCAACCATTGGCTAAGTCGCCAGGGCTTAAGGCACTCAGATTTCACAAGAAGGGTATCCAGACCCTCCAACAATTTTTTTCTACACCCACCATGCATATCATGTCGTGAGATGCTTTTCGTGCCTAGTACATGCTTCATAACCAGGACCATGCTACTTATGATGGTTTGGTGAATGCCATTCCTACTTAAATACTTCATAAGGTTGGAATTCGTGGGACCAAACCTTGGTGGAAAGACTAGAAGTGGTATCCAGACACCCCTTTCAGGAATTACAAGCCTCGGCTTGGTTATAGGTGGCTCTCACCACATTTTCCTATGATTCAGAGTTTGAACCAGAGGTGGCTTCTTCAATCTTCTGCTCATGTCCGGCATAAAATATTTGCTACCACTTGGTCTGCAAGTGTTGAGCTGAAGCTTGCCCACTTTGCTTGGTGTATTCTTTTCCAGTGGGCTCTCTGCTAATCCACCTAGGGGTTTAGGACCCTCGATGCCCTTTTTGTGGGAAAGCTAAGAATTTTAAGCATCTTTTCTAGTTTGTCCCAAAACTTAGTAGCTTTGGACTTGGATTCATGACTTTTTTTGGCCCTTTCAGCCAGAACCTTTCTCCTAGCATATTGTGTTGCTCTGAGAATCTCCCAGAATTCCTACAAAATTCACCTAGCTTTGGCACAATTTTAGGGTGAAAATTCTCTTCAATATTTGGAAGGACAGAAATGCTTGCATTCTTTCACATTCTCAAATGGATATACATGTATCTTTATATGCTAAATCTATGATTTGCTCTAATGTGCTTTTACAGGTTCAAGTGCAAGCTAACAAAGTTGCACTTGAGGTTGCTCACCTCTAGGTTCTCCTGGACCACTAGGGTAATGCCCCTTATACTGTTGCTTAGGTCCCCACTTCACTGACCTCTTCCCATAGTCAGTTTCCCTCTAGGGGTCGGTAGTAGAGTGGTTTTGTGCTTCCCCGTTCCCAGCCCCTACCTCAGCAGGATTCTCACACTCCTCGGTGAAACCGCTCTCCTCCACTACCGGCTACTCAGGGGTGGCCTTCTAGCAGTGCTTCGAGGAGCGGCAGTGGTGGTTTCGGGTGGCCCTCTAATGACCCTCTTGCTTCTAGCTTTGGGTGGCCAGTTACTGGTAAAGCATTCCCACGTATGGCACTTGCAATCTCGCCTTGGGGCGAGGAAGAAGATAAAGAAAAAAAAGATGTTGATGATGGTTGGGGTCCTCCCCCTGACGTCACTCCAAACCCCGCTAATGTATGGGAGAAAAATTTGGATGACAAAGACCCTCCTAGCTCTGCTGGCACTGCTCTAGCCACTTAATGGCCTTTTTATCTTTGTTATTTTTGGACTTCTAGGCTTAGCCCACATTATCTATTAATTTTCTGGGCATTTCCCATGTGACTCTTGGGGTGTGCCTTTCTACCACCCACCCTTTTTTTGTGAATATGTATCTTTATATTTGAATTAATATAGATAGCTGCCTATTCATCAAAAAAAAATCTAAATCACTAGCCCATGGCACATTTTGATGAGAATATATTCCTTATCAAGCTTTATCTTTTATCAAACATCAATCCATACAATCAATATCGGTTGAATCTACCTTGCACTTCATCATCACATCAAATCATTCCAATATATTTTGTTCCAAACCAAGCTTCAAAATCTTGATCAATCAAATTTGATCAATCCTTCATCGTCTTGGGATATATCATTTCCCAATCTTTGTGTTGTTCAACACTATCCTCGCATTGTTGTGCATCCTCAACAATGTTCTCACTATCAGTAATCTATCAATCCAATCAATCAATCCTAGCTTGGATTTCAACAAAATCCCAAAACAGATCACTAAAAATCATCACATATCTATACACTCATCAACATTGTGCAAAAAATCTAAAACATTCAAAACATCTTCAAAATCCAAAACATCCAAAACACATCAAAATCCCTAAACAGGTCAAACATCAAAAATCCAAAAATAGAACCATGTCAAACTTTGAGTCTCTGAGCTTAAACGTAGGAAAGGCCATCATTCATGTGCCCCTGAGACACCCTAGGTCGGGCCTTTAGGAGTTTGTCATAATAAACTGGCATCCTATCAATTTTTAATATCTTCATCTTTAATAAGTGGAGTCAGTCAAACTACGTGGTCTCTACGTGTATCACATAGGCAAGGCTCATCTTTGACCAGCCCCTGAGGCCCCTTGAATAAGTCTTTTAGCACTAATACATTTGACTGCAAAATACGACGAAACTGTCTGACAAAATATGTAAAATTCGATGTTTGTTGGGTGCTTGTAAAATTTGATGTGTAATTTCCAATTTTTTGAAATTTTTTCCCCGACATTCGTCGAAATTTTGACAAACCTGGGGTTCTTCAAAATTTCGGCTATTATTTTCGTCGAATTTTTGACAAACATGAAAAATTAAAAAAAATCAAATTGTGGCTGACATAAAGAAAAGGGAGTTCACGCCTAATATATTGTGACAGTGTTTTGCTCTACTTGAGATAGTTTGTGGAGAACTAAGGACGATTTTGTTGGGAAAAATTAGAAAAAATTCAAGAAGATATCACCAGGTTGAGGGTAGTCAGTGTCTTTTTGCATAATTCAGTTGTGAAGTCAAATTTGTAGTTCTAGGTTTGAAAATCATATTTCAAAGCAACATCTCATCAGATTTCATTTTTAGAGGTTAAGGGTTTTGAGAACTTCATGTCCATATTTTGTTGTGTGGAATTACCATAAAATCACAATCGAGGAACAGATTCTTGTGACTGTAATTATGTGATCCATAATTGTATTGGTCATGCGGCACAGTTGTGCTATAACAAATACAGAATGCATTCATGTGTGACCCAAGTTTAATGTGGCTATGTTGTGATAAAAATGGAGGCACTCATATAATGTAGTTAATTCAGGTTGTATAATGTAGGTGTCAATCATCATTGGGTGCATTCAGGTTGTCTCAAGTTTTAACATGTTATGATGTAATTATAGCATGATCAAAGAGTGATTACCTCTTGCTGCAATAAAGAGCCTATAACTCTGGTTGATATGTAGAGTGGTTGTGTTATATCAATTATGTAGTGCATTCAAGCACAACCCATGTTTAATGGGCTATTCTAGAGAGTGATCAAGCTTTTCTAAACCTTATGAATGTTACTTGACATATATTTGCATAATCTCAAATTCCTTCAGAGGCTTTTGAAGTATCAATGTATCCTATATAGGGTTTAGAATGATTTCTTTTAATTAGAAAAATAAATAAATGATGTATTTCCCTGTAATTAGATAATGTGGAGATCTCCTAAATCTGCCCCAGCACACTATCCTCTTTGGCACTGTATTCATTACTCCAGCTACTAGGTTTTTGCATGTGACATCTTTAATATCTTCATGACCATGGCTTTTAGATAAATCTTAGTCTTTTCTTTAATCCTTTTCATGGTAACCCTTGAGTTCCATAATCCACCTTCAATCTCTTCTAAGAACGTTGTTTTAAGCTAGACTACATAGTATGCATATAAAGCAAGTCCTTCATACCTACCATTGTTCCAAACCACCATTCACTGCCTTGCTTAAAATGTTGCCTCTATAAGCACAATAGCATGTTTTAAAATCATGGTTGCCAGTGATTGACCATTAAAGTCACCACTTTCATCATAAAGATGCAATGAGATTTTTGTCTTCAAACTCAAGGCATTATGGAAGATAACATTGTGAATTGTTTGTTGTGTACGATTCGATTTTCTTGCACATTTACTATTTTGCTAACTTCCTTTAAGACTGGGTATTACACCATCAGCTGCAATCTCAAATAGCTCACTCACTATCACTTGAAGATTCATTTCATAAGCATCCTTCTATAAAATCAAACTATGCCCTATAGACTGCCTACTTACTACAGGGGACTCATTGTTTCATGGTATTGTAGCTCTTAAGATCTTTCAACCTTATTGACACTACTTCACAGTCCACAAGGTATTATTCACTATTTTCCCATCTTTGGTGAGTCTCAAAACACTACTCAAACATGCAATCCACTACCTCCATTATACAATATTAATGGCTAAGAAGAAACATTGAGCCTATGATTACCACTGTTACTTCATTTGGATAGTCATTCCCTAATTGCATTTTCCTTATCTAACACTACCAAAAGCATTTGAAAAATCCTTCAGGTCAGCAAGGGGGTAAGGAAACTAACTGTTAAAATCTCTACTTTACTATGCAAGGTTTGTGCTTTATTATCTTGTCACTGCTTAGCCTGTTTTTGACTGTCACATCTCAAGTGACTGTCATTCTTCTTACTGTAGATTGCATTTACAAATGTCACTAAGCTAATAGTGTGCTTGTTATTAGCTACAATATTTAGATTGCAATATTTTGTTATTACCTACAATGTCTCAATCTTTTTGGTATTGCAACCTCACTAATCTGCTATAGTTATTGTTTATGTTTCTATGGAGGCCTAGGGTTTGTACCCTAATCATGCTCTTACCAATGCTTATCTTGTTTTTTATTAGGGCTCTCTTAATGTTGAGGGCCCTAGGGATAAGCTCATCATAAGAAGTGACACATTGCATCTTTAACTAAAAGGATAAATCTGTATTAACATTAGCAATGATAATTCTGACTCGTTGCTCCTTAGGAATGGGTCACTTGCTCTTACTAGCTCGCTACCTCCATTGTTGTAGGAATTTTGTGATCAAGTTCAATATTATGATTTTAGGAGTCTTAACGGTTGGAAATCATAGTAAAATTAGAATTTAATAAGTTTTGGAATTAGCATTGTAAAAGTGTTTTTGGGGTCATTAACTTCAGGACTATCTTCTCTTTTGCGGGGTGCATGCCAAATTTTTTTGGTGTAAAATATCAAATTATTAGATTATGTTACATGTCTATGAATAAAAATTATTGGAGTGTGAGTTTGATATTTTTTGAAGATCTAAATAGTCAAGCTTGGTAAAGAAAAATCATGTCAGATAATATTAGTCCAGAACAAAATGAAGAGACACTTGATAGATTATGGGCTAGATTGAAAAGAAAGGGTGATGGGAAATGTTATTGTCCTTGCAATAATTGCAAGGGCTTAAAGACGAGATGACTTTTAATCACAACAGCTGAGAAACATTATAGGTAGCATGGTCATGTTGAAGGGGGGCATGATTATCGTCCATTGGTAAGTTGTTCATTATATGTGTTTATATTGATTGAATTTGTAAATGTTTATATTGTTTTAACATTATATATATATATATAATCACTTGATCATGATCATGGTTTATTTGTGTCTATCATTATTATAAAGGTGGGGTGCCCTAGGGCAGATGATATGGATTATCAGGCGGATAATGTGGTAGTACAATGACGAACATGGAGATGAATATCGAAGATGAAGTTAATGATCCTATGGAAGAAGATGATCATGCACAGGAAAACACTATTGAAGATGATGGTACGAATACATTGATCCATGCCACATTTAGTGGCAGAGTGATCATGATGATCAAGATGACTTTGATGATGTTCATGATTTACCTGTACTTGACAAGGCATACGAGCCCCTTTATGAAGGCTCTGAAACAACTCTTCTCTCTGCTATATTGTTGCTATTGAACTTGAAGGTTATGAATGGTTTATCAAATATAGCAATCTCACGGATGTTAAGGTATGTCATATATGTCATCTTTTTTCATCTATTTTAATTGTTGTTAGTTCATCACTAGTAAATAAAGGATGAAATATGTACCATTAATATTCTTTATATGAACAAATTATTTTTTGTTGTAGATTGATTGGTGAATTTTTGTTACCACCATCAAATATTTTACCTCGCTCATACCGAGATTTATGTGTCATTATGAAAGATATCAAAATGGAGTATCAAGTAATAGATGCATGTCCCAATGATCATATTATATATCATAAACAACATAAATTTCCAACAGAATGCCTGGAATGTCATATCAGTAGATATCGAATAGATCAACTAACAAAAAAGGTGTCTTGCAAGGTTCTTCGTTATATTCCCATTATTCCACGTATGCAACAATTATTTAGGTGTGAAAGCTTAGTGCAATTGATGGATTACCATGCACAGAATAGAAGTGGAGATGGCATTCTTCGAATGCCTACAGATGGTTCTACATTTAGGGACATGGAGGAAAAATAGCCACACTTTAAAGAAGAACCTCGTAATCTCAGACTTTCATTGGGAGCGGATGGTGTCAATCCATTTGGAGAGCTGAGATCTATTCACTCAGTGTAGCCTGTTTTTGTTATCAACAATAACATTACTCCATGGATGTCAATAAAGAGGGAGCACATAATGTTGTCAATGATTATTCCAGGTATTTGTTTATATCAATTTTCTTTAACGTACTAGCATCTCATTTGTCTTATTTGTTGCATAATGACATATTTTTTTTCATTCAATAGTCATGTACATTGATTTATATATATTGCAGTAAAATGGTTATAATAATTATGTAATGTTTATGTTCATTCAACTAGGTAAGTACCAAGTTAAAGATATGAATGTATATATCAAGCCTCTTATCGACAAGTTGCTAAAGTTATGGAATGGTGTCACTATGTATGACGTCTCTAGACCAATAGGACAAAGACAATTTCAATTCCATGCAATGCTTGTATGGACAATTCATGATGCCCTAGGGCTAACACATATTTGTGGTATGTTATAATGTTCGACTGCACTTTAACAATATTTAATTTGATGAAGTAGATATCATGAATGTATTTAAAATAATCTATTCATTATATATAATTTTAAAAATTGACATATTTAATCCAATTATATATGATCTTGCAGGTCTTCAAACATAGGGAAAATTTGCATGTCCAATTTGTGGTCCAAAGATAAAATCTCGTCGTTCAACAAGTTTAGGAAAGTAGGTGTTTGATGAGTATAGGCACTTCCTCCATAGAAATCATAAGTATCGAACTACTGAAAAACATCTTTTCAATGGGAAAGAGGAGACTACATCAAAACCACGAAGAATGTCACCTCGCCTATGGAAGTTAGAATATAATAGAATTAATCGTCAAGGTTATACATCGGATCAAATTGTTTATCTATCATATATGATATGTTTTGAATTTATATTTTTATATTGTGTTGTGTTTACTCATGTTGTAATTGACAATGATTGTCGTTGTTAATTTGTTTAACTTATATGCTTCATGAAGGTAGTCAAGGCATTAATGGTTGGCTTCCATAGGGATTGAAAAGTTATCCCAGATAATTTAGTAGGTTGCCCTACTATGAGCAGCTACAAATTGTGCATTTGTTTGATACAATGCATATCGAAAAAAATATAACAAAAATGTTATGGAAAATATTGAATGGAAGGCATGACAAAGAAAAAATTGTCAAAATTTGTAGTGACATTCAGGAAGCCAATCATGGAATGAAAAATGTCATTCAATTGAATAATGATGGAGACCAAATTAATATAAGTGCCCTTCCTTGGTTATTAACAGAGCAGCAAAGCAATGCTATAAAAGAAGTCATACAAAAAATTTGATTTCCCACAGGATTTGCTACGAACATAAACAATATAATAACAAAGAAAGGTGAATTTGGGTCAAGGATGAAAATGCATGATTAGCATACCTTCATTAAGGTAATTATTCTACTATATTATATACACTTGTATAATGCATGTACTTTTCAATGTATTGTGTTTACTACTTTTGAAAAAAAAATGAAAAGATCATTTTATAATTGTTGCAGTACGTTCTACCTCTATCTCTCCCAGACAACTTTAACAACAATGTCAAGAAAGTTATATATGACCTTGGAAAATATATGAGATAAGTAGCGAGATTTATTCAATTCGCTGTATACATCTTATAATTTCTATTTGTTTTACTTGTTATGTAATATACTGTATATTTTTGTTAAACATCGTTAATATATTTGCACCTTGAATCACTTATAGATGGCTATCATCTAAAGAAATCCATAAAGAAGATATAAATTATTGGACGAGAAAAATTCCTCGTCTAATGTGTGAAATGCAAAAGTGTCTACCTTCAACATTTTTCAATGCACAAGAACACTACCTCATACACCAAGTTGAGGAGATTGAATTGTGTGGACCTGTATACACAAGGTCAATGTGGATGGTTGAGAGGCACTTGAAATTTTTGAAGGCCTTGGTTAGACAAAGAGCACATCCTCAGGGTTCTATGGTGGAGGGATATATGGTATACCATACCATGGTGTACATAGTGAATATCTTCCTAAGTTTGCAGCAAAGAGATCCATTTAAAATGCATTTGGGATCCCAACTCCATTAACAAATTTGGAGGAGTACGTTGGGGAAAGGTAGATTGAGGGAAAGTGAGAGGTAATTATAAGATGGTCATGGAGATTAGTTGGAATGCATTTTACATATGGTTTTTATGTATATTGTACTTATTTAATTTTTAATCTTCAATATACATCAATTATAAATTAAAAAATTATATTGTGGTATTTAACTAATTATACACCATTTGTGAATTTCAATTTTTTTGATACAGTTGGTCAAGAGTGGGATGCACTACATTTGTACATCGCAAACAATCTTGATTGGATGATGGTATGGATTGAATGATGTCAACAATCTAGTCACACATTAACATGGGAAGGTGTGGCTTCATTGGTTAAAGAAGCTCATCGTAATGGAGATTCCAATGTTACACAAAGGGAAATTGATTTAGCATATGGTTTAAGAGATAAACAGGTACGTATAAATATATTAATCACCCATATTATTTAATTATTTTCAAGTATATTGATGTATATATATCTTGAGATTGTTTTCTTTGCATACATTCGGCCAAGAATAAATATGTTTATCAACTGACGATATTGCAATAATTTTTACATGTTTGACATATTGCAGGTGAAACACCACAAGGCTATGTGGTGCAATGGTTGTAAATTTTGAATCAAAATGTTGGATGACATGAAGAAAACTTGTGATTCTGGTATAACTGCAGTCTTTCAGGTGACTAATGTTTCATCTAGAAAGCGACATACATCCAGAAGTCTCAGAAAATCGATACTATGGGATTTTGGATGATATACTTTAGTGTGACTTTAGAATCCTTGATTAATTTTGTTAGATAGATCCTATGAATTACGGGCTATGATTGAATGAAAATGATCTGAGAATTTGTTATTGAACATGATAATGGATTTACCATGGTTAATTCAAAGGTTGATTGGCCATTTGGGAAATGAGCCTATGTTCTTCAAGCCAATGTGGCGAGGTATTTTACTCAAAGTTGGTAAACCCGGGTTGGTCATTTGTTGTTAGACAGATCCAAAGAGGAAGGCTGGTAAAGTATAATGGAGGTGGGCCGAAGAAGATACCAAAGAACTAGAAGATGATGTAGATGATGATCAGGATCAACAGTTAGTTGATGATGTCCCTGACGAAGATGTCAAAGAGGAGGAACTAGATGATGATGATGTAGGAGTTAATGTTCATGAAGATGACATCCGTGTGGATGATCACATTATTGAAACTAATATCAATGACGATGATGATGATATGACCAATCTTTACAATGTCGAATATGGATCGGATGATACAAACAAAGAGTTGGATGAAGAAGAAGATCAATGACATTGAAATGCATAAGTTATGCGATTATATTATCTATTTGATATTAATTTCTTGATAGAATTATATTTGACTTATGTGGTTACATAATTAATTCATGATGTTTTTAATTTTTATGCCATTACATAATTAATTTAATGATGTACTTTTTAATGTTTGAAAGGTCAAAAAATTAAAATATTTCAATAGTGATGTTAACAACCTTGAAATTAGTGTGTTTTATGTTGCATGTGATCATAAAAGATTAAAAAGTTAGTTGTAAAGGTGGTTGTTCAGTGGTTGATGTGTATGTTGGTTCTTTTTACAATGTAACTAGGTTTGTCTTCTAATATACCTATGGAATTGCCAATTCCAATTAAAGAGAGCTCAAAGGACGGACCAAGCGGTAGAGGAACTTTAAAGCCTCTCATTACGGGCTTTGCAAGACCGGGAAGGTGATCCCTTAATGTGTTTTACAACCTCTACACCATTATTATAAACAACATTAACAATAGCGATGATCTCATTTAATAGCTCAACATGATAAGATAATATCAACTAGAATTGGTTTTCATAGACAATATCAACTATCTAGAGCATGAGATAACTAAACACAATCCATTGTATTAGATAGTCAATGATTTGAAATTTGTAGCAAGCTCTAGGAAAAGACAAACAAATACTGAACTATGTGAATAATTACAACTTAGGTCAGTGTCATATATCCATTGCAGGAGTTAAATTCATAAGCATCTAGAGGTTTATAACAGATTTAATACATCACATATAAGATCCCTGACAATATTGCATTACAATTTCATCAGTGTGCATTCTAACCCAGGACTACTTATCAAATCCTTATACAGCACATATTCGCCTATAATCCCATTCAAGCATTTTGATTAATTCCTTGAATTAAAGCTAAAATAGAATTATACACACCACAACAGTGAAATGGATAAAACAACCCTTAGTTATTTCATTGAAAGTTCAAATATGCATGTACAATGGAAAGACATGAGCTCGAATTTTTATTTCAACTCAAATGCTAGTACTGTTATACAACATTAAATCTCTATGAACTCAAAACCTATTATATAATGACTCAAAACCTAAATTGCATTTCTCTAAAACCATCAAACTTTACAATTCGCTCTGTAACTTCACCTAGACTCGACAAAAATTATCTAACTTCCTAACCTGTACTTCTGGCCTTGAAATACTTCTTATAGAAAATGAAGGAGCAAACAAGCACTAGGCCAGAAAGTACACTTGTCACCAGTCAATTGGAGCACCTAGTGATATTCCAAAATTTGTCACAATAGCCACCACCTTGAAAAATATTCTTGTTCAAAAATCGTTACAACATCAATCATCTTGGAGCATATTCTCATTCATCATGTCAGCAGAAGAAGGTTGATGCAATAACAAAAAACCACACGAAACCCACGCCAAGAAAGTCATCCATACAAAAATGGAAACACTGTAACCACAACATCTAATTTGCCACTTGTCAGTAGCCCACTCTTTTTACTCATCATCATTCAAATACTTAGCCACCCACCTCTAGTATTCTTCATCAGTTGGCTAGTCAAAATTAATCACCTCTTTTACCTTTGTACTATAAAGCAAATACTTTACCGCTACCTTATTAGCATCTCTTTCAAAAGATTCCAAAAATGAGTCGATACCAGTAATCTTATCCATACAAATTACCAACAAATCATCATCTAAGTCATCACAATTTTTTTTAATTTGATTATTGATGACTTCACTTGCTTGATCCTGCCATTGTTGGAGTGTTCTGATTCCCCCTGCTCATCAGTTATATCAGGTAACAGTGTGTTACCCCAATCATTGAAGTTCTTTACCAATTCCCTAATCTTCCTACTTAGATCATCTGGTAAGGTCTGAAAACCTTGCAATGATTTAACTAATATATAAGTAGGCTTCAATAATTGGGGCCTGTTATTTACATCAAACCTTGAGGCTTTATTCATAACATCTAGATTATTTTCCCTCGGGATCCAATTTTGAATTATTGGAATCACTATCCTCTGATCCCTATCAATATTATTTATTGTTTCAAATAGCAAAGAAGACAAAGAATGTATAGAGGGTAGTTTATTATCCATCTTTTCATTTAAATGCTCCAAAACAAGAGTAACAATTTCTTTTTTTTTTGAAAGAAAACCCTCCTCTTTTACCCTTAGTGATGTCTATAATTGATCAATTTTCTATATGAGCTGCCTCTTTGTTGGATCAACAGAGCACTCTATTTCTTCATCAACTTGTTTTAGAGGAGGGGTAAGAGCAGAATTTTGAATGGGAGACCCTGGTGTAGAAACATTTGGAGAATCAGGAGGCATTGACCATGTTGTGGGAGGTGATGTGTTGGTTCCTAGAGCATTGGATGTTTCCCTAGTATGTCTATACTTGAACCTTTCTACTTCAGTTTGCAGCTCAACATTCCTCTATTACATTTTACTATATTCTTCAATTAAAATGTTATACTTCTCCATTAGGCTCTTTCTTTCATCCTCCTCCCTTTCAACAGTCTTTTGGGCCAACTTGGCCACATTCACAGTTAAAATAGTGGCTTCGGTTGTTGTAGTCTCTAAAGCCCTCTTTATTATTAATCCTCCTTTGAAATTTAGATTAATATCAGCAATGTCTAGCTTTCTTCCTTGTGGAGCCAATGCCCAAATTGCCAAGGTCTCATATTCTTCACTGAAGGCAGAGTTTTGTAATGATACCTTAACTTCTTCTTCAGAATCCTGAAAAGGATTCTTGGACTTCATAATGGCATTGAAATCCACTGCATCTACGATGTCCCATTCAGGAAAAATCAAAACACCAGCCTGATTCACTAGTTGTCTTCCTTCTTCAGGAGTGATGTTTTTGAACTCTTCCATTAGTTTAGCTTTCACTTCTTCATCATTCTCCTGATCTAACCTATCAAACCTTAGTTCTCTTCTCTCCTTGCATTTATTTTGATATTCCTCAAATTTCATCCTCCATGCCAATTTCAAGAATACAAGAGTCTTTGCAAATGCATTGTCATCTAAGAACTCTTTGCAAGCCTCCATTCTTGCATCTTGCACACTCTTACCCTTCATATCCAAATTGGATATAACCAATTCAACTGACCTAGGAGGGGACGACATACCAACCTGCATGTCTTGATCAGTAACAATAATTTCATCTGTGAGATCCTCAGGTAGGTGATCAGTTCTTTGCTTTTTAGGGCTTGGCCCAGGTAGTGGTGATGGGGGGCTGCACTCTGGTGAAGATTTTAATTCAATGATTTTGATAGCCCCAGGTACTTTGAATTTTGGGACTGGTCATGAAGGTGCATTCATTATTTTCTTCCCTTTTCTGTCTACTTCTTCCTCATCACTATCAGTATCCATTTTCCTCCTATAGATAGGCTGCTTTTCTCTAGGCTGACATACTGACCTTGTTTCAATTGGCATATCACTTTGTCCTTGCATATCTAGACTTAGCCTTAAATTTATCTTTTTGGTTGTCAAGGTGTCCATTATCTCCTTGAAATTATTCATTAAAAAATCAATTATCTTGTGGTATGGAGTGAATTCCATCAATGGATCATATGTCGGATCCATTTCATGCATAATATCGAGTAGCTTACTAAAAGCTATCCACTTTTCCTTGTTCAATTCCTGTCTATTTAAATCAAATTCATTCTTGGTTAGGTCCTTAGGGAAATTGAACTCATGTGCAAATTTTCCACCTTTTATTCTTTGTCTAAAAAGAGCAAAGAAACCTTCAGGATCATGTTGTCGCCTTTGACCAAATCTCAAATGGTAATCAATAAAAAATTTATCAAAATGTGTCCAGCCTCCCTTTGAAAATGTAAAGTCAGAAACTACTGTATAATCAGGGAATAATGTTCCCTTCCTTTTTCTAGTTAGGTTATCTTCATGAATACACCCCATCTACCACATAACTTCTGCAAACCCTAGTCTTGGTGGCACATTATATGGAAGTATGTGAGGGGTTCCTTGAAATCCATATATTCTCAAGACAATGCTGACTGGATATGGGATAATGTCACCCCAGTTATGTAAAACCCTCAATTCTGATTTCCTCTCCTTTGGCCTAAGGAAATCATGCACATCCTGAGGGATCCTAGGTACATTTACCATCAATCTAGCCCTCAATCTTGCAGCAAAACAATTATCAAATTGCACATAACTGGTGCTTTTCTTATTACAAGATAAATCTGTAGCCCATATCTGTACTTGCTATATTTCTCCATTAACTAATTGTCTTAAGTTCATCTTCTCAACAAAGAAATCAACATTCCTAAACAACATATGCATCAACATGGAATACCAAAAGAATTGAGTACCAGTATCACCATTTTGCGGCTTTGACAGTCCTTCATCTATCCTCTCCACCAAAAAAGAAGTAAAGTCATATGTTATAGAGAAGTTAGGGTGTTGTATTTGCACCCCCATGAACATGTATGCAATCAGCATTACTGCACCAGGGCTGAAACCCAAAATCTAATATAGTGAATAGAAAGTAGCCAGGAAAGGCTTTCCAAAACAATTCAATCTGAAGGGTTCCTGGTCACTAGGGTTGATGTGAAATTGTGAACCCCCTGCCTTAATTAGATGAGGTGGAAGCAGCTTAACCCTAAAAAGAGATTTCAATTTTATATACTCCTACTTCATTTCTTCAAGATTAATAGGAACCAAGTCATCACTTAGCTCACTCAAATCAAAAATCTATGGATAACATCTTTGTTAATTTCTAATAGAACCCCTCCATTATTATCTCTGATTACTCATGTGATAGGGTCATATCTTTTGGTCACTACTCTAAGTAAGTCCACATCAGGGAACACATTTGGAACAACCAACTTTCTCATGTCGTACATCCATCCATTTGAAAAAAGATGAGGCAAATTCCTTTGTCCATACCATAATTTGAACATTTCTAAGCCTGTGAGTGGAACCCTAGCATTAGCAATGTTAGAATTATTACACACCAACCCCTCCCCTAGGATTTTCCCTCACATCAACACCAAACCTTTCCTTCTCTCATTTGTTGATAATGAAAATTGATCTAGGAAATCATCATACAAGTTTCTTTTCAAATACTCAATGTGGTCAGAGTGCTGCTTGGTTGGCGCCATTTTAGTCAAACTAGGGCCTCACTACAATGTTACACTTCAAGTGGCTATGACTAAGCAGAGATAGGAAATTAAAGAGTAAAAATACTGCAATTCCTCACAATTTATGATTAAACAATCGCCCTAACAAAAGATTTTAATGAACTCAGTGACAAGCATAGAAAACCCCCCCTTTCCCAAATTTAGGTGCAGAATGACTGGGAAACAGAAAAAATTAACTCACGGATTTTTTTGCACAAACTCCAATTTTTGGCTGTAGCTGCTCGCAATTTCACCTTTGGCTCTGAAACTATTTTCATGAAATACTTGGATGCTTTGTGATACAAATGAGATGAGAAAATTAATTTTATGTCGATCAAATCCTTCCAGTAGATGTTTCATCCGCCATTAAAGCCCACTCGCAGGCTGCACGAAGGGCTCCAACCATAATTTGATACATATTTAAATTTGAGTCATTGATCCTTTAGTTTGATCAAATCATTGACAGCCATCTTCAAAACAGGCTGACATAATCACCAACACGGCAATAAAGGGGCCCACTATGTCATACGCTGCAAAGGAATGCTACATGTTGGTTGCCTGCGCTATCGCAATCCTTTGATTTACCATCGCGGGATGGTAGGCATCGTCGATCTTTTTACCATAAATCCTGCTCCTTCAAAAATGGTCACCATCCTTTCCTTTAACTATCGAGCAGCTTTTCCCTTAAAATCATAATATCTGCATTAAAATAAAACATGTTCATCTTATTTGTAAGCGCATTAGTAATATGACCTGTAATACATTTAAAACTGGTGAATGCTTTCTTCACTCCTTAAGCTTCATTGGATGAGACAAGTGGCAGGCACCCGCGATATAGCGATCCCAAAATTCCTAATCGCGGTATGGCAAGCACTGTCAATCTTGAAGAGACAGCTCATCAATGGTCACGCAGATTTCATCATTTAGGAAGGGCATGTAGCACTTGCCCGTGATATCACGATCCCTATAATCCTTGATCGTGGGATAGCAAGCGTTGTTGATCTCGTTCCTTTAACATAGTCGCCAACCATGTTGTTAACCTTCGAGCAGCTTTTCCAGTGAGATTATAACATATCCGTCAATTTAGAACATGTGAGTCTGGAGAACACTTTAGTAATCCACCCCTTAATACATTTAAAGCCGGCTAGTGTTTCCTTTACTCTTTAGGCTTCATCGGATGAGACACGTGGCGCCCACCCACAATTTTGCAATCAACACAAGCACCATCACGGGATGGCAGGGAACGGCTCAGATCAAATGGTAGTTGGTCAGTGATAGCTCAAATTTGATCCCCCGGATAGGACACGTGGCGCCCACCCATGATTTCATGATCCTTCAATTCTCAATAATGGGATGGCGGGCATCATTGATATCTACAGGAAATAGATCAATGGCAGCACTAAATCAACCCTTGCAAAATAAAACATTCATTAAAAGGAGAAGTGGGCATTACTAGGCGGATGACAAATAAAAAAATTATATTTATAGAAGAAAATAAAAATAAATTTACAAGTTGTTTTATAATTTCACTTTTAACTTTAAATGTATGTTCACTCATTAAGTTGTATTTTTTTTACAATCACATTTTTATTTTAGATGTTTGTTTATAAAATATAAAGATGCATTAAAAATATATTAGAAATATTTTTCTTTATATTATATAGCATTCATAACATTAAATTAACATAGAATAATTTCACAATATCACTTAACCAATCAAGAAAAATTTAATCATTACTATGCAACATTATTCTCACATCAAACTAACAAATAAACATTGAAAACAAATTTATCTTTTTATATTATAACATTCATAACTTAAACCTTTTATACACAATATCAACTTAATTATAAAAAACACATAAAATTATTTATAAGTAACTTAAATTTTTTAACAATTTAATAAAATATAATTTAATATAATTAAGAAAAATTAAATAAGAATTATAGATAAATTTATGAAATATTGATTTACTTATCAAGAAAAATCAATGATAAATTTACTTATTATAGATAAATTTACTTACCAATCTATTTTAACCATCAAGAAAAAATTAATTATTAGTGATTGCAACATTATTGGCACATCTTTTGAACTGACAAATAAACATTGAAAACACATTTATTGTTTATATTATAACATTCATAACTAAAACCTTTTTATACACAATGTCAAGTTAACTATAAATTTAATAGAGTTTAGAATTGATATATCTCTCATATATCAACATAGATAAATTTGAAAATATTTTAAATTATATAATTTCAAAAAAAAATTGAATGAATTTATAGAAGATTATTTTTATTAAAGTGATAGAATATAATCCCAATGCTAACATTAATTATAAGTCTAACCATAACCCCAACCCTAAAACTAACACTAATTAACTTCAAACCTAACTCTAATTTTATATCCAACCCTAAACATAACTATGATTCTAAAACTAACATTAATGAAACCCTAATTAAACCATAACCCTAACCCTAATACTAACCCTTGCCCCAATTGAACCCTAACACTAACCCCAAGCTCTATCATAGAACCTTAATCTTTACCAACCCCAACCCTAATCCTAATTGATCCTATACCTAATTTTAATTAAAGTCTAACCCTATTTGAACCTTAAACTTAATTGAACTCATGTTTAGGGTTAGGGTTCAATTAAGGTTAGGGTTGAATGGTTATGATTAGGGTCAAAATTCAAATAGGATTATGGTTGGAGTTTAATTAAGGTTGCTATTCACTTAGGGTTAAGGTTCAATTAGTATTCAATTTGGGTTAGGGATCAATTAGGGTTGTAATTCAATAAGGGTTTAATTAAGGTCAGGGTTAAGGTTAGTCTTAAATTAGGTCTAGGAGTGGAGTTAGGGTTTAATTAAGGTAAGGGTTATTGTCTATTTTAGGGTTAGGGTTCAATTAGAGTTCTCTAGGGTTTTGATACAATTAGGGTTAGGTTTCAACAATACCTAGGGTTACGATTACAATTCAATTATTGTTAGAGTTAGGGTTATAATACGAGTTCAATCAGGTTAGGGTCAAGGTTTTATTAGTGTTAGAGTTAGGGTTGCATTAATAGATTTTTCCATAATGATATGGAAAGGCATTCAATTAGATTCATATACAAATGCACAAATAAGAATTGGTAATTAAGAATTCTCTAAATCTAAAGTTATAACAACAAATACAATCCTTAGCTTAATCATTTGTTCTTTGTTAGGGTTGGGATAAGAATTTAACGGGGCCAACCGAGACTTAAGAAATAAAACCCTACAGAGGAAATAAAGTATTAAAATCAAATTTGGGTTTTAATTTTAATCTGGTGACGTAAGCCTAAGCCATTAACTCCAGTGTTCATGTCACCGACGGCTTAGCCAAAGCCTTTCATTAAATACTAACCATGCAATGTGTAGGTTTTCCAGATTCGAAGATATGGGAGAAGATCTCGATCGTACCCCACCAACTCGCAAACCTAAGGTGTCGCCCTGTTATTTGGCGCGAGGTCAGCAAAAGGTAGATGTATGTCCTATATGGAATGTGGGGCCCAATCTCCAATATTGAGCTCATAACCTATGGTTTTAGATTGAAAACCAAGATCAAAAGCTAATGTAAATCTCTGTTGTTCCTTGCTAGCTCACAAGAGGAAGATGAAGGTTGGTGAAGCATTAATGAATTATTCCTTGCTTGTGTAGTCACATTGATCTCAATTTGTGTGAAGATGTTGTTGTTGGCAATCATGAAGGGTGATCTTTGGATTCTCATCTAGCTCTAGTTAAACGGTGACAGTACATACACCGCCAAATTGCCATGTTTGCACATGCATATTTACTAAGCATTAATGAAGGTTGCCATTACCTTGCACAATAAATACAAGAGGAATTAAATACTAATAGTGTCATTCTTGTAGCAGTTAGAGCACTTTGTGGGTTGAGTCTAATCAAGTTTGAGTGTTTGTCTGAGAAGAGAAGATGAGTAAGTCAGTAAGGAGGTCTGTTCATTTGAGCTCACAAAAGCTTGGTCCTGCTATTCAGGAAGGTGCTTTGGTTGAGTAGCAACATCCTCGAATTGTAACCTTCTATTGCTTTGGTTATAGTAAAAGGTTGCAATTCCAGGACATTGCTGCTCAACTGGTAGATGACAAAGGCAAGCAATCGGTGTGCTCTAGATGTTGCCAACACTCGCCCATTGACCTTATGAGCAACACTTCTAATGATGTAACTAAGACCAGCTTAGACTACTGTCGGTATTTAAGTCGCTTCAATCACAGTCTGCCCTCTAATGAGGAAATGATATATTTGGGCACATCAACTGTTAAAACCCCAAGCGCACAGACTAGAACCGTTTGGGCAAGGACAAGAAAGAAGAGGAGGCTGAGGGTCTACCGTATTGGGCAACAACTAGAAGCGGGCGTGTATAAGAAGTTGTTGTGGTGTGCCTTCGTGGAAATTTGGTTGCCTGGTTTTTTTGTGTGGCCTAGCGACAAGGGGAATTTGATGACAATTCTTGTTCCCTATTCTTTTAGCATTCCCCAGTTCATGCGCCACTATGTTTTACAGATTCAATGTGTGGGAAGTTTTGAAATGAAAGTCAAATGCAATGGAGATTTTGTTCAAATGAAAATTTGTGGTGAAATTACATTTGATCCCAAAGCTTGTTGCTCCCTTGTCATATAAAATTGAATTCAAGGCTCATTTGTAGGGAGAGAACTAATGAAAGCTCTAGCTAGGTTTTGAGTTGAATATACGGGTAGAAAGATATCTGTCCTCTGATGAGGAAGTGATATCTATGGTGCCATTGGTTGTTAAAACCCCAAGTGGATGGAATAGAATAGATAGCCTGTATTGAGTTTTGGATGAATATATGCAAATTATCTTAAATTGTATGCAGATATGACTTATAAGCATGAATAAAGTATAATTCTAATATATTTTCTCTCCTTATGTGGATTTGAGTGAATTTTGAATGAAATGTTAATGAAGTTGTCATTCTTCTTTTGAGAATTTGTTCTATTGTGTGTCTATGTTTTTTCTTTGATTCAAGAAAATCAATTAAATGCTTAAATGGAGTCATAAGTTTACAATTATTTAGAAAGGATTTGATAAGTAGTAATATATTAGAGAATTGAGCTCCATAATGCAAGGTATTATATTAGTCTATTCTATTAAATTCTTGGGTCATTTCTGCTAACACTAAATGGGTAACTAAATATTTAACTGACGAAGAATAAAAGAATAATATGTAAATGGGTCACTCACTCACTCCCTCTATCTCTCTCCCCTTAACCCTAAACCCTTAACCCTTAAACTCTAAACCCTTAATATTAGGTGTGTATTAAAAACATTATAAAAGTATAAATTTTTGGAGTTCTATTAGGAATTGAATGATAAATGACAATGAATGGGAAAATCTAAGGCACTTTAATATTTTCAACTAAAAAGTTAAGAGTTCAATTAGGATGAGTGTTCACTTAGGGTTAGGTTTAGGGTTCAATTAATGTTCAATTTGGGTTAGGATTGAGGATGAGGTTGGGGTTTAATTAAGGTTATGAATTCAATAAGAGTTCAAATAGGGTCAAGGTTAAGATTAGGGTTGGGGTTAAGGTTCAATTAGGATAATAATTAGTGTTAGGGTTAGGATTAGAGTTCAACTATAGTTCAAAGTTAGGGTTATGGTACAATTAGGACTACTATTCAATAAGTGTTCCCTTAGGGTTATGATTAGAGTTATGAATCTACAATTAGGGATTAATTAATGTTCACTTAGGGTTTCTTTCTTAGGAGAAGTTTATTGTATGGTACAAGTGTATTTTATAAAATTAATATGTCAAGAATTAGTTGTAGATAATACTACATGTAATTTTTCATATGGTATTAAATTGTAGATTAAAATTGATAATAGATTTCCTTCCTTCTTTTGCATTGTAAGCTACCATAATATATGGCCTTAAAATCCTATTCATATTTTGAGCTTTTCTAAACTATACAACATGACATCAACAAAAAAATTTGTTATACATTTTTCCAAGCACAAATCCTTAGAATTCTTAATGTGTTACTTAGGTTAATTGTTTGTGCAATAAAAATACACACTAATATATATATATATATATATATATATATATATTAATAGTTGAGGAAAATATTAAAATATTTATATATATAAGAAAATTTAAATGCAAGGGATTCAAGTACATACCTTTTAGCACACATTGAAATGCCTAATGAAGATACAAATGTTGATGGAGAGTGCCAAGTTGATGACATGATGATATAAAAAACTGGAATATCTTTTCTCTATGTCACACTTGAAATTTTGTACAAAACTATAGCTAACTCTACATCAAATTTGTGACTTTGGACCTATTTTGCATCAATAAATATGAGCTTTGACACATGCCTCCTAATCTAGCATACAATATGTGCTTAAATGCTCAAAATAGTTGGGAGTAGTGTTGAGATTGGTGGATCTTTGGGAAGGTCCAATGCTTCACCTTTGTATCTCTCCCTATAGATAGA